>JAREIS010000426.1:0-387021 GCA_030060385.1 Muscicapa striata striata
GGGCTTGAGTGAGAAGTGGATCTTTGGGTGAGTGACAGGCGGGGTGGTGCACCAAAACATTGGCTAAATAGCCAATTTTCTAAGCATGTCATTACCCAGCTAACTAATTAGGTGTGTCATGAGTTAGCTGTCTACTTTCATTACAACCCCAGATGGGAGTCGGCATGTAATGCTCAATCAAGCTAATTATTACCTACTCTCAGCTGGAGTACTAATGAGGGGTCCTAGATGGTATCCATAAAAAAGAAGAAAAAAAAAATTATATCTGGTGCAGCAGTAGAAAATCTCAGGCTCCGGCAGAGCACATATTTTTATTTAAATAATAAAGTGAGGGTCTCTGGTGGGGTGTTTTGGTTTTTTTCTTGAAGGCAGCCTGAAAATTTCTATTGCCTTTTTTGTTTTACAGCTAGAAAGGAAAACCAAGTTAGAAACGGAGTTAGAGAGAAAAAAGAACTAGAAACAGAAAAAGAGTTAGAGAGTGAGTGAGTGAGAGACAAAAACTGAGTTAAAGTCGGAGGGATGTAGAGAGAAAGAAAAAAAAAAAAAAGTTAAAGCTAGAGCAAATATGAAATAGAGTGAAAGAGCAAAACAGACTTAGGGAAATTATAAAATGGAGTCAGAGACACAAAGAAAAAGAAACAGATTTTCAGGGAAACAGTGGTACAGGGAAATAAAACAGTCCTAGAGTTAGAGAACCAGATAGACAGAGTTAGAAACAGTGAGAAACAGAAACACAGAGACAGAGTTAGAGAGACAGACAGAAATAGAGTCAGAAATAGAAAAGCACAGTCAGAAATAGGCTGGAAGGTAAAGTGAGAAGCCATCTGCACTGCAGAAATGCAGTGAAAAAATGACTAAATCACACCAAAGAAAGACAGGAGGCAAGGGGAGGGAGTGGGGCATCTTGATGAGGGGTGATTTACCTTTATTGAATGATTTTTCTTTTTTTATTTACACTTCAGCATAACAAGGTGTACCAAGGAAGTACGGATATATTTTTTATTAATTGAAAAGACCAAAGCAGATCGCAGTTAATTCAAAACCTCTCTTTACTTTTATTCTAAGAGCATTGGCAGAAACAAAAAAACCCAGAATAAAAACTTTCTCTCAGTAATAGTAGATTGTTGTCCATAATTCCTGCCAACTGCAACACACCCTTTCTTCTCTTCTTGGTTTGACAGCCTCATTTAAACCACAGAATATCAGTACATTTCTTTTCTATACCATACAATATCCCAAGACCCTCATAACCCTCACACTCAAGTAATTTCTATTCTAATTGGAAAGAAGATGAACTATCTGTGCAAATCCTAAAAGAAAAAGGAATACGAGAAAGTAGCGAGTGACATTCCCAGGGGAGCCCCCTCAGCCAGGATGGGCCCTTTGCCCCAGAGTGAATCCATCTGCACCTGAAAGGAAGGGAGGACAAAAGTCAAAGCCCTGCAGGAGAACTTACCAACTCCAGACATCTCGGCTAAACCTGCAGCTATCATATGAGTGCAACTGCACCCCACAATATAAATTACAGGTCCCTAAAGGGAAAGGAAAACAAAGTTAGAAACGGAGTTAGAGAGAAAAAAGAACTAGAAACAGAAAAAGAGTTAGAGAGAGAGTGAGAGACAAAGAGAACAGAGCAGAATGTCTCATACATTCATCTCTGGGTACTCAGAGCTAAGTCTTAACCCATCGAGTTATTTGGCTTAATATTTTTTAAAAATTGTTGAGCAATTTGCCATATGCCTAAAGCGCTGTTCCAATTTATCTGTTTTTTTATTATTAATTGGTATATGATACCCTAAGGCAGATGCCATGTCCATGTAAACCAGAACGTAACAAAGGAAGCAATCTAATGCAGTCCTCTTGGCACTTTGTTTTCCTACTAAACCCTTATGACAGTTTTCCTTCTGACACGTCTCATTGTTTATCATACAAATTGGTTATTTCCACTGTAATCTTGCTGGGTTTTGGCACAGGTATACAAAAGGCTTGTGCTCAAGCCAAGCAGCAAATAACTGAACTAGGAATCTTGAGAACTGATGTCAATAATTTCATGGCCATTTCAAAGCTCTTTATGTTGAACCTAAACATGAGATCTCCATTATTTTATTAGCTCTCCTGAGAGAGAGAGGATTGTCAACTCAGTTATCATGTTGGGGCAGTTGTGAAGTGAGGGATGAGATACCCAAAAGTATTTATCTGCTATTGCAATCTGTTTCACTTTTGTTTAAGATGTCTGCTCTTCGGGCAGGAAAAATATTTTTTTTCCTTGACATGCTTAACAAATAATAACAGCAAATTTTTAAGGAGGAGATTGTCAGGATACACTGCATCTTTATACATGCATCTTTATACACACTTTGTTCTCCCCGAGATCCTAGTTGTGGGTTTAAAAATGACAGAAATAAATTATTGTCTTGCTAATTAAATCCACATACGGACCTGTGCTGTAGAGATTACACTTCAATTGGTTATTTTATCACTTTTTGCACTATATCTATAAAGCAAGTTTTATGCTAGACTAGTACAAATTGAGCAGATTAGTCTCTAGGTATGTGCGAGCAGTGTATGTGATAAAAGCATGTGGATGGATAAATTAGCACATATTTTCCCCTTGAATTGGATTTTTCACAATTCACTTTCCTAAATTCTCCTTGCTGTTCCTCAAAGAAAATTATTAATTTGTGAATCTATATCTGGCCTACAAGGAAACTAGAGATTGCTGTAAACAATTCAGGAGTTTACCCTTACAAATAGAAGATGCAATATACAAATTGTCAAGAAAGTCAGCTGGGCGAGGGAGTTTTGTAGATAGATTGTGTAGATCAGGTGACTTGCAAGTAGGAGAAAACCATGCAGTGAAAAAGTATTCAGAGAATAGAGACAGAAATAGGAGTGCTGAAGCACTTATGTGAAGCAGAAGGTAATGAATGAATTTGAAGAAAATAGGAGATTACCAAGATTACCAAGCTTGGTTTCATGCAAGCCACAATGGGAAAACATGATTATTACTAAGTCTGAAAATGAAGAGTATACAGTAACCAACAGAGAGGGTGCTAGGATCTGAGTACCTTTTCTGTCTGGGAAAAAAAAAAAAAAGGGCTGTTAAATAAAAATCCTAGACATGAAAATTATTCTGCAAAACCAAGTCACAGTTCCCTTGCAGCCTTCAGAAATAGTCTAAATCTTGTCTAAAGTTTAATTTCTATTTGATGAAGTTATTGCCAAAGAGATTAGCAAATTCTTTCAGTTCAGAGACATTTAAATTTAGCAGCAGGAAAAAGAAGTTTGTTGAGTGTGGAATCCACCCCTGCTGCTCCAAAACAATCAGAAACAGGAAAAAGTAATCAAAAGGGAGTTTTAATGAGTTATAGAGCTATTGTTTACTGTGGAGGGCTGAAAGCCTGAAGCCTAAGCCTGAAGGACCTTCATGACCCTCCACTGCCTCTCGGTGGCAAAATATTTGCTTGAAATTACGTCAAAACAACACAATGTGTGTGTCTGAAGGCCAAGGGGGTGGGGGGAGTGCTGAGAAAAATAGTGGAAATTCCCTGAGTCTCTGAATGTACTGAAGGCTTTCCCTGAAAAACAAGGCAGTAAACAGCAGCTGTATTCCTACATTCAAGCTAACACAGACGGTGTCTCTTTCGACACTCCCAAACCGAAGGCTTGCCCTGTCAGCCAGCCCCAGAAGCAGTTGTAGCCCTTGCTCCACAGCTGCTGAACAGGGTGTGCCGTGGGGCTGCTGGTCCCAGGCACGAGCCTAAAGGGTAGGTGCCCGCAGGGCGCGAACTGCCAGGGTGTGTGCGAGACGCAGCGCCCTCTGCAGCAGCCCGGGTAGAGCTGTACTGCCGTGCTCTCCTGAGCCTGCCAAAGCTTCACAGCGGAATCTGGAAGCGCTTTTGCAGAGGGGCTGAAAACGGGAAGCTAATTTTCCAAAGGAAATAATTATACAGAAGTGCTGGGTTTTTGCGGGAGGAGACTTCTGCTTCTGCTTTCCCAGAACTCTCCTCCAGGTAAAACAGCACGACATTAAGTTAGTGCACAAAGACAACAGTTATGTTACTGTAGTGCTCACCAGCAGTTACTTATTCCGTAGTATGTGTCTGTCTGAGTAGCACCTCAGGGAAAGACAGAGTTCTTCTCTGCCTGTCCCTATGGACTTGGGTGGAAAAATCTGTGCCAAAATGTTTGTGTCTTGCATTTAATGCAGGTCATGCACCAAGGAAGTGGTATAGACACCTCCAGCCTTCTCAAAAGCATCCAAGTAAGAGGAAGACAACCTGAATGAAAACAAGCAGAAAGATGCAATGTTTCCCACAGAAAATGGACGCATTGAAATGAACAGCAGACCTTCTCAAGAAAATAACAATGATCTCTGCAAGCTCTCTCAGACAGCATTCAGTGATAGCTGAGGTGCAACATGTGGACTTGAGTTATGTAAAATAAGAGATTACCTGCTCAGCCACATACTACATAATCCAAAGAATTTGTCTACCTGTCCATCACAGTAACATTCCCAACAGAACAAACTGAGAAGGGTATAAGCCCAATCCTCAGCAATAGTACAATATGTGTGATGGTCATGAGCTAGCTGGCCTGCCTAGGCATTCCTCTCCTGTATTTTACAAACTACCTTAATTCCATTCAGTGGCACCAGGCGCAGTTATGCAGCATCCCAAGAGAATCCCCTGGCAGCTGGAAGAAACGCATTTTGCAACGTGGAGCTAGACAAGAAGCAATTCACAGCAGCTTCCAGGTTAACAGATCCCATGAAAATTTTGGTTCTTCCAACACCCAATTAAAAGAAGGCTTTCCTTTTGTATAGCACACACTGGCCAGCATGATGTCACTAACAATACTTAAATTTTGTCATTTTTGGCACAAACAATCACCTGAAGAAGACAGATGACAGTTAATTCCCCTACAGATAACCGGGAATGATATTTAACACAGCACTCAATGTTTAATACAGATTGGAAGTGCTGTTGACAAACTGTAAAGCCACACCAAGTATTTTTATTTCACCAACACCTACTACACTATCAACAGGTTTGTTAAACCACCAGATTTTATTTCACTTTCACCTTTGTTAAAATTCAAAATAGCCGTGTTTTATCTGCCTAATATCCCTCGTGGTCATATGGCTTTCCAGGGAAATGTAAAACAATAGCTTTGTTTAAAGCAAGGTCATTTTCTATTCACTCATATCACTCCACCAAGAAGCCAAAATATTTTAATTTGATATAATATGTAAATTCAAGTAAGGACTTGAAAAACAGAAAACAGCAGGAAACACCCATAAAGAGTGGATTTTCAAAGTGGCCTCTAAAATGCAGATTCTCCATTTTTTTGCAAGGCAAATTAAAGATTTTTAGTCCATTAACATCCACAGCACCAACAGCTGCCACTATAACTGTAAGACAGCATTTCTGCAGCTCAGGATGGAATAAAACTGAAGCATTTAGGTCCACTTACTGCATCTGAAAATTTCATACACACTCAATAATATATGCTTGTACGTTTACATACTAGTTTTCTAGAATGTGTAGTCATGAGCAGTACTTAAGACCCAATAAGGTCTTACAGTGCTATAATTAGCATCTCTAATTATAGTTGGAATTGGTATATCTATGTATATATTAAGAAAAAGCTTATCTTGATGTTGAACATGTGTTTAATATGAACCAAGGTGTTTGTTACAAGTTTGTTACACTGTTACAATTAAAACTACAAAAACTGCAATATAAGTGAGCCAATACTACCTTGTTTTTTTAGCTTTTACCATGCTGAAAGCTTTTGGTCCATTTTTGAATTCAGAATCAGATTATGGATTTGCACAAACCTATCAGTATTGGTAAGATACATACATCAGACACCTCATTAGAATAATTCTGAATATTTCTTGTCACTTATTCTTCAAACTCACAAGCCCTCACAAACACTTGTTCAGCAGTCAATCTGAAAAGTGTCAGCAGGTCTCAAAATGTTACTTACAAATTAAATGCAAGACATCAGTTTGGCTTTTGGAGGGGGCAGGGGGAGGAATATATAAATTTTATATATGCATAAATTTTTTTTAAGTCTGCAGCAAAATAAAACTTACTTTCCTGATGAAGAAAAACATGTTTTCCCATGTCTTATAACTGTAAACAAAACTCGATGTGGGGAAAAAACAACATATAGTAATAGGCACAATTATTCCCACCTTCCTCACTGCTCACTCTCTCTCCTGCAATTGTGTAAAGCAAGGAAGTAAAAAGCTGGTAGAGACAGAAAAACATGTTTTTCTTTGAAAGTCCATCTGCAGAAATATTTATCAGCTGTTGGCAACACACTTACAAAGTAATATTATTTTTTTTGAAAGCCAGGAGCAAATAGGTCCTTTTTCTTTTTGCTGAAAAATGGAGGACATTTAAGTCCCTGCTGCTGAAAAATCAAAACCATGTTTTTAATTTGCTGATTTTGTGAGGTTTTTTGCTGTGTCCTAAAAGCTGATTAGGTCTTTCGCCACTCAGATCTGCGGTATTATCCAGAGTATTTTTGCCCCTTGGTCAGTCAAAGTCTTTCTTTTTTCGTGAATGGATGTCACCAAAGCTAACCAGTGAGAAGATAATTTTAAAACCCACTTGTTTATCCAGGTGCTGTAAATAATGTATAGATAATCAGCCGAGGATGATTAGGCAGAGACAAGCTGTGTGCACAGCATTCACAGTAGCTGGAGCAATAGGAGCCCTGGCAGACTGCCCCAGAAAGGTCCCAGTTTTGGAGGGTGAAGGATCCACAGTGGGGGAAGTCTCTGTAGAATACACCAGATGCACAGTTCAGTCAAAGCCAACCTTTCCCTCATTTAATGCAAGCAGACTGGCAGGTCTCAGGGTCCAGGATGGTCTTGTTAGCTAAGAGCAAAACCCCTTTCACAGCTCACACTGACCTCTAGAAACAGCCTTCTCTTCCCAGCCTCTCTGGCACCCTTCTCTTTTCAGCTTACAGCAGAGAAAGTTCCTCCCAAAGGAAACACGCCTCTTTTCAGAGTCCCTCCATACCAGTGCTCAACAGAATCCATAAAAATGGATTTAAACTGCTCCCACTAAGAGGTGCTCAAGGAAGACAAAAAGACAACAAAAAAAAAAAACCCAACAAAAACAAAACAAAAAACCCCAAAACCCTAGAACAAATCCTTCTTAATTTCCTCACATCATTTTCTCAGTGCCCACTATGCTGAAACCACAGAACTCTGCAAGACTTTGAAGGACACTTAGAAAACACGACAGGAAGGACAGTTAGAAAATATGTAGAGCTGCAAGAAATGCCCCAGAACTAGCATGACTTGAATTATAATTTAGTGAAAAGGTATGCAGAGCAAAGTAAGAAATTTAAAGAGGCCTCTGTATCTCTGTTTTAATGATAGGAAATAATCAGCTATAATCACCCCAGTACAAAATGGTTTTATCATTATTGTCTCAACTAAGGAATACAAAAGTCATGGCAAGTGTATGGTTCTGCCACGGCTAAGCAAAAATAGAAATGTCCTGGAGTGATGGAAACTCAGGCAAAATGTTCTCTAGGTTCCTGAAAAAAGAAAAAAAAAATCCAATATCCTGATTTTAGGAAAGTAGTTTTATCTACAAGGAGAGTGTATAAGCTAGTGCCTCCATAGCTCTGAGCAAACAATCTGAAAAATGGTGCAGGCTGAAAACCTGTGGAAGTCTCCTGGTTACATACACTAAGAAAGGACAGAGGCGATGACATTATCTCCATTATTTGAATCAATTACGTTAATGAATATATTAGAAAAGAGAGTAGGGAGAGGCAAACTGCTTCAAAAGCATATGAATAATGACTTACTATTGTGTCTTTTCTGTCCTCATTGATCAAAACACTTAAGAAAATGAAACAGCTTTAAATATTGTCACCTGATTAAATTTTTTCCCTTTTTCTCTGCTTGGATCAGAAGTGCACTCTAGGAGCTCTGCTACCACTCACATACACAAATGTTGTGTGTTTTTAACTTCAGTCCTCCACATGAAAATTTCAGCTGAACTTTCTTACTCTCTTTTTGATACTCTTCACTGAAGATCTAAGTCTGGGATTGGCATCTGGATAAGAGAGAAGGAATCACTCCAGGAAAAACTGCAGTATCAGTCCACTCTCTATTAGACACTAGGGAATTTCAGGAGGTTTTTTATTTACAGCCCAGCTACAGGCAAGATCTTTAATTCAGACTTCACATCATGTTCCACTTGAAAGGCAGCCATGAATTACACAAATTTATGAAAAGTCAAGTTTCATTCATCCCAGGGATCAATTCTTCTGAAAGAAAGTACTGCCACAAAATGGGCAGAAGATACTCTTGCTCTGCTTTGATAGAATATTTGTACAAACATTTTCTTGTGGCTGTGTGCACATTCTTCTCCTGGTGATGCCAAAAAAGGTTCAAAATATATAACTGAGGGCTGATCCATTCTGGAAAAATATTTATTTGGCAGCTCTGCCAAGAGGACATCAAAGAAGTGCTCCAAAGTAGGCTGCTCAGATACCTTCCACAGAGAAATTTCAGTGAAATTAAACCTAATGTCAAAAATTAGGGATGAAAGGGATTTTACACACTTAAACAGCTGTAATTACTTATAAATGCTTGCTAGAGGCAAAGCCATGCCAGGCAGAAGAGATTTCAGTTTTGATGCTCCACATGAGGAGTATTCCTGGGGGCATTGGTTCCATAAGGCTTTCATGCATCCTGTGTTGCTTATTCACCAAATTACAACCAGTCCTAGTGCAGCTTCTCACCATCCATACCAGTGCTCAAAAGCAGGCTCAAAAACTTAATTGCCTGGCTGGGTGAGAAGTTAGTCAGAGCTGCAGGAATGCCTCACATCCTTCCTCACTTCCACTTGAAGCACATTGACTTGCACTGCAGCCAGGACATGGAATAACACCCTGGAACCACTTGGCCTCCTCTAGACACGGAAGAACAGAAAAAAATGGTCCTGGTTGCCTATGAGAGAGACTGAAGAAACAAGGAGGGAGGTGCTCAAACCAGGAAATTTTGGGCATCCCACAACTTTTTCATCCCAAATAAGGATCCCAGCACAACTGGCCCCAGAGGATAGATATATGACAAGCAGTTTATCCCACAGTCCAGGCCACTGAGAAAATGTTTCCATATTCCGATCACACCACTTTTATATTACCTCTCCTCATGCAGAATAACATCACCTTCTAAGACCTAGGTTTAAGTTTTATCCCCCAAAGAACAACCAATAGAAACACCTATGAACTGGTAAGACCACAGCAAGCTTGTGCCTCATTAACCCATTCTTCTCTTACTTATGACCAGGCTAAAACAAGAAAAGTTACATGCAGCTTGTATTTAGCTTAAAACATACTGGTTTCTTTCCTAATTTGGTGAGAGGACTGAAGGTGAGCTTGTCTGCCTTATGACCCAGATCAGTCAACTTATGAAGATAAATCGCTTTTCTTGGCAAACTTTGCTTCTCCCTTTAAAAATCACTCACAGTGAAAGGACAGGTTTCTGTGTATATGGAAATCACAGGAAACAATGAGAAACCCTTCTTCTGTAAGGTATCTCTACCCACTGGTAGCAATTCAGGTGGCCTAGGTTACAGCAGGCATGAGTCACAAGTACATTACAGCTTCCTCTGTTACCTGCTGGTTAGCGGAGGTACAGTCATAGGCAAAATAATTAGTCTAAATTTTGAAGGCACCACTCTAGGATCAACAGCATAGCTTGCTGACAGGAAATCTGAGAGTCTGAGGGGATTCTCCATTCTACTGTCAGGAAGTATTTGGTGAAAAGGTCGCTGAATGCAAAGGAAAAAGTGACTTCTGAATGTTGCTATATGCTACTGCTCTATTTCTTTAAGCCTAACACCGGGAAAATTACTCAGACATCCAAATTACTCAGTTTTATGCTGACAGGGGGTTTGCATTTGCAGTGAAAAGATGATCATATACGTAGAATTTATGTCCAAACCCAACAATAAGGACAAAGATTTCTCACTGTTTATCATTTTCATCTACTGCATTTGTTTTTATGCTCTGAAGTGCACTTTAACCACCTATCAGACACAGCTGACCTGCAGGTTCTTTTAAAAGTACACACCAAATCAGAACTTCCGGGTAAAATTTTTGATACAGAATGCAGAATTACAGAAGTTTATACTAATTTCATCTATACTTCATTGGATCTGCTAGTAACACGCCTTCAGCGATGCAAACTGTAAATTACAAGCATGCATGTAATTTTCTCCAGGGCTACAATGGGCTGCATTCAAATTGCAAGTGATTTGCTCCACTTCTGACTTCTAAAAGTGGCTTGATCATAAGTGGGAAACTACTCAATGAGCAAAGCAAGAGATATCAATATTTTTTAGTCCAATGATACTTGTACTGTCATTAAAAAATTAAAATGAGAGAGTGGCAATGTTGCCATGTTCAGTCATCTCTCCAATGCAAAGTCAGAGGGGCAATATTACAAATTTATGTTCCAGAGATTGGTGGCACAAGATCAATATTTAATCATGAAGATGAAAAGCGTTTACAAATGTTTCCAATAGATAGGATTATCATCTGCTGATTAACATCCAGACTGTTTAATGAGTCAGCAATGTAGGCACAGAGAGGTGGGAGCAGTGGTGCACAATAAGGCACTTTCAAAGCTTTCAGGGTAGGTTATCGCTTGAATTATGAACTCCCACTATATCTGTTATGGCACCCTACTAGTTAATATGAGTCTTTGTCTACGGGTTGCTTCGGAGACTGTTCCTGTATCTCAGGAAGCAGGGAGAAGAGAAGTTTCCTGTTTTGAAGAAGGTTTAAGAACTACTTTCCTCCAATCAGGCAGCAGATGCCTGGGCAGGAAATGGAGAATGCAGCTGCCAGCCCCACTCTGGGTCAGTGGCTGTGCTAATCAATGCAGCCAAGGTTTACCACAGCCAAAAAGGCCCTAGTGATAAGTATGTTGCACAGTTAAAGTGAGGATTTGCAGTTGAAGGTGCCTGGACTGAGACTTTCACTGGCGCGAGACCAAAACTAACCCAAATACCGAGAGGAAATGGGCGTTTCTCTTCCTCCCTATATGTAGCTCTCACACAACAGATTGCACTCCCTACATAGCCATGATAAAATGAGGCATGTAATTAATTGTTGTGGTTCAAAACAATGCTCAGAGCAACCATCATTGCTGTAACCTTTTCTCTCACTAATGACCCATTGCATTTATTGGGGGGCATCAAATGCATGGTCCCATCACATACAGGAAACCAGAAAAAAATATTCTTCAGCTGGGTGAGATTTCTTTCCCCGCTTTTCCAAATGAAATTCAGCAAGAGTGTTTACTGACTTCAAGAACTGAAATTCAGCTCTGTCCTCAGTGCTGATGAGCTTGTTTAAGCCAAGTCTCAGCCTTTTTAACTTGGAGACCAACTTTTATTTCACTGACATAAATACTGCATAATATTTGGCCCTCAATGATTTTGCTCCTCACTTACACTTGGTTATTTTGAGTGATGTCTGAAGCACCTGTCTGCCATCCTTCAGCTCCCCACTCACCATTTGATTCTTTGTGATGCTATTTCCTCTTGTGCTTTATGTAATGGACAGCATCTGTGAGGGTGTGAAAGTCTGGGGAAAAACAAGTAACTGCAGTAGGCCAGTCCATAAAAGTGTACTTTCAGCTACTTCTCTGTTTGTTGCCAGTAGAGCTGTATTGACATTTTCCAAATAAAGGCACCAAGTGCTTTGGAGTGCAGAACTGTCACGTGCCATTGAGTAAAGATAGACATATTACCGGACACATCCTTGCCCAAGCTATGTTACATTAAATGAAGTCATTAGGTATCTGGGCAGTTGAGCAGCAAAGAAAATTTCCATGGCAGTGAGCAATGAGTAAACCCAAATGTGGGGTTTCTCAGATTTTGCACAATTAGCAACAAATATTCTTTTCTTATAATTATAATTAAAAAGCTCATAAACTTGATGCATCAGAGAAACCTTGATGGCACCATGAGCCTGAATGGAAACACATAAATCTCCATCCTGAGAGGACTGGTGCTCTTGCTAGAGGCCCTTTACTGAAAATAGTGAGTGAAGCAATCAGATGTTTGTTTGAACAAGTGAGAGTCAAAGGTATTTTTGGAGTATTTTGTAATAGTATTCCTTTTTAAGGAATAAAAACACAGACTAGTTTCCCATGAACTTATTCCACTATCCTTGTAGCCTCCCTCTCCTACAGCATGCTAGGGTCTGTACACATCAACCATCTTTCAAAATCTAGTATCTTCTCTAGTCTGAAATGAGCTCTCTAAACTAGGTAACAGCATGTTTGCAGTGTCAGTCATTAATAACTGGTAACTGTAATCCCTTCTCTTTTATTGCAAAATAGTGTTGTGAAAAAATGTATGCTGCAAAGTAATGAACTGCTTGTTTGGGATAGAATACTCATCATGTTGCTATAACTTTCCCATTCTTCTTTTCCTTTCCACTCCCTTCATGTTTTTCTTCATTTGGATTCTCTTACCAAATGAGGATGTAAAATCAGGGGCTAAGGCTATGACATATATTCAACATAGCCTTTGCAACCAGTTTTGACATAAAGAGGAACACAAAGGTAGAGTGAAGGCAGCAAAATGTTTGTCATAAAAGATACATTGGTGCTCAAAAATAGGAAAAAATTGCTATTATATGCCAAGAAGTACTGTACTGAATTGTGCTGAGATGAGCAGATAATGCTGTCAAATTTTGACATGAACAAGCTTCGCTTTCAGACACTTATATTATAGCCAGGCAGTGGTCTCCTGCAGGGTGAAGGATTTCATCTCATTCTCCAAGGGACATGGCAACATTTGTTTTAATTTCTGTCTTTCAAAGAAACATTCACCAATAATCTTTGAGATCTCATCTTCAACTTCCTCTGCACCCAGAACTCTCAAGAGAGTATTAAGTTTACACTGAAGAAACTTGGAGTGCTAAAGAACTACAAATTTAAGACGCATCTTGCTGATGAAACTCCAGTTCTAATACAGCACATCTCTTGTGGCTCCCTGGGCCACTGGGGAGTGCTGGCTGGTCAGGACTCACTGCAGCACTCCCTACTATTCTGTCTCTGAGCCTGACTTGGTGTCAGCCAGGCTTTTGGGCAGAGAGAGGGAAAGGAAAACAAGGAAGTCTGAGAGATGACAGGCTGTCATCTCAGTCTGTCATGACAGTCACTGAAGGATATAAAGTTCCATAGACACAGGAATTTGTTACCAGGTATGGCATCTGCCTCCAGGGCTAGTACATCACAGCAAAGACAAATAACTGGAAAGTGTTTACCTGCCAGTATTTACCGTATTTGCCTATTACTACACTCAGCTCATCACAGCTGCCCATATTTTACATTTAAATTTATCTGACATACGAAGGAATGCTCGCCGTTGCTAAAGCATCTACACTTTTTTTCATCCTGCTTTAGTAAATGACTTCACTTTTTGCAACATGCAGCACCCCTTGACTGCAATAATATAAATGCTTTTGTAGAATAATATTAAAGTAGGCTTGATCAGCATTAATTCATGCCAATATAACAATTTTCCCCTACACATTCAACCTTTCAGATGTCCCAAGAAGATTTGGGAGAAACACAGGGCATTAGCTACCCCATGCATCCTGTACTATAGATCTACACCCTTGGGTTTGCCAAGTCACCAAGAGTTACCGCTTTCTCTGTCTTGTGGTTTCTTGGGTGGCATACTTCCAGCTAGAATGCACCAGATAATACAAAAATAATATGAAAATAGGTGATTTTTTCAGGCAACCGAGAGCAGATGCATATAAAGATTTAGAAAGCAATGTTGGCTTCCAAAATTCTAGCTACTAGGAACTGAGAAGCCCAATGTCATTTTTTGATCAAACACATCCATCCCCCTCGCCCCCCCAGTATTTTTAATTCAATGCCAGAAAATTTATTTTAGTAAGGCCACTGACACTGAAATAGTGAAAAAGAAACTCCAAATCCTGACATCCAAACTTATAAACCCTAAAAAAAAAAGAGACAGGAGGATGAAAGTTCATGGACAATGCCCTGAAAGACTGCTTACAAAGAAGCAGACTTCATCTTGGAAAACACCTCTATGGAATAACATAAAGAGGCTTTAAAATAACAAGTAGGATTCATAGATAGCATACTATGATAAACAGACTCTATAGAGCTCCATTAAAATGGCAAAAAGAGTACTAGCTTACATTACAGTGATTAAAAAACATAAGACTCCAGCATACTAGATAGCTCAAACAGGGAGTATATGGAGTAACCCTCCTTAAAACAGATTATATGCACTTCCTTACATTTAAACATGTACTTAAAACAACTGCTGGATGGGGACCTATAAGCCTTAAAACATTCATCTGAGCTTTAAATTCATAAAATTTGTCAAATGTATAGCTGTGTTCTGTTAATCCCTATTATGTCATGTAATCCTTTGTTAAAAGATCTCTCATTATTAAAAATTAGTCAAAATTATCTTCTAAATATATGCTTCATTTATTGCAATAGATGACATAAGAAATTTGATGTGTTGATTTCACTTCTCATCAGTTAAGGCATGGGTTCTCCCAGGGGAAAATGAGTTTTCTGTTCTGAACTCTGCTTGCTTCAAGGAATGTCTTACGTGGTTTGGACTCCACCCTTTAAAACCTTAATTGCAGGATATGCTTGCAAAAGCAGAGGTTCCTCTTCTGCAGAAATTTGATTTGATCCTTAAGCATCTCCTGAACATGTTCACATGCATTCACCTTCCCATTCTTCCACTTGTAATACAGATCATTCCCCGTTATTTTTCAAGAGGATTATAGAGTAAACAGACAAATTTCGAGCAGTTTTCTAATGGCTCTTATTTGCTTTAGCTGCAAAATCCTCACAGCTTTCCACCACCTCAGCACAGGAAATTACACCCTGGATTGTCTTTTAGGCTAATAATAAAAATAATATAAGGCTTTTGCTCACTAAGTGTACTTTAGTTCCATAGATTTTTGGAGGTTTTCCCCGTTGAACCCAAATTGTAGTCTAATTGCCCGTGCAGGAATTACTAGAGCCCAAAATTCGTATGAACTGCTCAAGAACGCATTCCTTGGTGAAGAGTATAATATCTTGTAGCAGTGCATTGGTTACATTTTTAACCACCACAAACCAGTTCGAAGTTCAAACCAATCAGATCCAGCAAAAGAAAGGTGTCAGAAACTCCTGGAGGTACCCTGGCACCCTGCCCTTCACGTTAGGAAGCAGATTTGAGCACAGGCAGTCAGAAACTTGTGAGAAGCACTCACCCTCTTCAGAGTCAGGTCACAAAATTAATTTTAGGCAATGCCCGCCCCTTAGCCAGGCTCTGAGCTAATGGCATGATATTAGGAGCAGGAGTTGTCTCCTTGTTTTAAAGTATAGAGTTCTGCTGGAGTGTTCAGCTACTTCCACAGAAAAAGTGAAATTTTTCACAAATCGTTTGGACCAAAACCTATGAAGAATCATGGCTCTTTGTCCTACAGCACACCGAAAAAAGATTTTGTATGAAGAGCACTGTAGAAATACTACATTAATTACAAGACCGTCTAGCCTATTTGCAAAATCTCTTTTACAATGGTTTTGTTTTGATAGTAACATATTTAACCACTCTTCCATTATGTATCTAGGTGTGAGAAAACTTTGCAATCTAGACTATGCTTTTTCAGTTTATTAGGAAATTCCGCCAAATTCTGCAGCCAACATTCTCAGTTCTTCTATGAAGCCATGTTTCTTGCCTTCCTGCTGCCCCTTTCTCCACTGGTTTTTTTTTTGTTTGTTTTTGTTTGGTTGGTTTTTTTGGTTTTTTGGGGGTTTTTTGCGGGGGTTTTTTGGGGGGTTTTTTTTGTTTGTTTGTTTGTTTGTTTGTTTGTTTTGCAGCTGTTTAACCAAAAGTTTTTCTCCTGGAAAACATATTTAAGGAATATTTTCCCAAACCACTTGTACTGTGCTTGATTTTTTTAAAATTGTGTATTCTTTTTCCATTGTGTCCCAATGATTCTTAAGATCTTAAGATTCTTTTGCAAGATCTTAAATCTGTATTCCTGAAGATATTTTATATGCTGCTTTCTATTGACATGTTATTTGTGTTGTTTGGCACAGACATCAAGGCTGCAGGTGGCAAGAATAAAATCAGGGACCAGTACATGAAGATGGGAGAAGGCTGTATGACTGCTGGTCATAGGTGGATCAGGGAAACCCATTTTGTTCCCTGCACCAGGGCACAGACCAGACACGCTCTGCTATGAGGGAACATATAGGCCTTTATGTTGGTTAGAGTAGCAATGAAAGAGCTGCTACTGTGAATTTATTTCCGAAACCGTACAGGATTGCCAAAGCATGCATAGAGCCATAGTGATACAACCAGGGTCCTCTAAGGAACCACAGCCCAGCATTCCTGAATACCAGTCTCAGTGGGAAACACTCACGTCCACAGAATGAAGGGTTTAATTCCCATTTCCCTCACTGCTTGCTTTCTTTCTTGAGAGGCCTGTGCACTACAGTGCAAGGCACCTCGCACCCCATCATCCACAACGATACCTCACTGAAAAGTCAAGAAAATGAGCTTTGCCTATACTATAGAGCACCTGCCAGCAGGATGATGTTGGTTATTAGGCCCTTTGCAAAAACAGAACGGCATTTAAAATTCAATTTTTCTGAATGGTGTTAGCAATTGTCACGGTTCCTGGTGGATTCAAAATGTCAAAGAACTGACAGCTTCACACCCTCACTCGAACACGGGGCAGGTACAATGTGCTACTTCTCCCCATACCCAGCCTGCAGGCGTGCAGTACTCTGGGCTTGCTGCGAACAACTGTCCTGCTCCGGGAAGGAAAGGCCCTCCCCAACTAGGGAAGCGAATCTTGAGGTAAGCTCAGCCCTCCTGAGATTTCTTTGCCAGGGGAGGGAAATCTGCCAAGTTGTGCTTACTTGAGTGAGCAATACCAGCCCCACTGGGAAACGTAGCAAGGCTATATTATGCCTCCATTGAGAGGAAGGGGGCGATCCAATTTTCTTTGGTGTTAATGCTGCTACCAGCCCGAAAACTAGGTGCCTGCATTAACCTCGTTGAGCCAGATGCTGGCTTATGGGAGAGGGCTGCAGACAGCAGCCCGCAGCCGCCTGAAACTGCTCTGAGCAAGCGTGGTTCGTATGCGAGGGACCGTGCCTGGCTCCTCTGCACTCAGACCCCGCTTCCAGCAGCAGGTGCTGTCGCCTCTGCAGGGATGCTACCGGTTAGGGAAAAACGCCCGGGGCGGGGCGGGGGCCTCCCCGAGCCTCGTTCCCTGGAGGATCCTGGACTGGGGCTGTCTTGTTCCTCGGGTGAATTGAGCGGGTGCGTATGTGTGAATTAATAGATTGAGGAGGACGGATGGAAGGGGGGAAATTATGGAGAGAGAGGAAGAATGGGCAGGAGGAAAAGGATGAAGAGGGGAAAAATGATGGAAGGAGAGAGGGGGGGATGAAGGCGATATGGAAGGAGTAGAGAAGGCGGGAGAGGGGATAGAGAAAGGAGTGACGGGGACCAAGTAGAGCGCAAAGGGAGACCAAGGGCGGTGAAAAGGGAGTGGAGACACGAAGCGGGGGGCGCGAAAAGGAGGTCGAAGGACCCCGCGCGTGCTTCGGCATCCGTGCCGCATCCGTGCGCTCCGCTCTCCGCGGGGATCCATGGACTCTCCCCGCGGCGGGCGCTGCCTGCACGCAGTCGGTCCTGCCCCGCCCGGTCCGGCCCCGCGCGCCGCCGGCCGTGCGGGGCCCCGGCGCCGCCACCGCCCCCCAAGGGCCGCGCGCGGGGCAGGGCGGAGGCGCGCGGCGCTGACCGCCCCGGCCGGCACTGCCGCCCGCCCAGCCCGCCGTCCGCGTCCGGCAGTCGCGCTGCGCTCCCGTGCCCCCGCAGGGGCAGTAGGGCCGGGCGCGGCCTCCAGGGGCGAGGGCGGCGGGGCCCCCGGGGCCAAGCGCTGAGCGCCCAGAACAGCCGGCGAGCGAAGTTGGGGTGGAAGATGAACAACGCCGGTAAGTGCGCGAGCCCGTCGGGAAGGGTCTCTGCTTCTGGACATCTTTTCCCCGGGGCCGGCAAACGCAGGGCGGGCTTCCTTCCTCCAGCACTCTCCTTCCCTCGGGCCGGCACATCCCATCGCCAGGGTAGCACCCCCTGCGCCGGGCACAGCTCCCCCGGGGCTCGCATTCCCCTTCGTCCACGCATCCCGCCTTCGGAGTCGGCAGATTCTGAGCCGTGCCGCTAGGGCTGGCACCTCTCCCCTGGGCACCCTCTGCCCACGGCCGGGCCTTCTTTGCCCCGCCACCGAGCAGGTGCTCAATGGCTCCCCGAGGCTGTGAGTGCCCCGTTGCTTGCCCAGCCGGAGAGGGATCAAGGGCGGGCGAGGTTAGGTTGTTCTGGAGGCAACCAGGCTGGCAGACTGGCAAGGCTTCGCTTGCTAGGGGACACGGCTACAGTGCGCCCGCTACTCCCTCGGATACACTCAACCGTTAGCGAAGTTCCTAGGGAATTTGCTGTGCCGTTCTTTTAAGAGTATATTTTTTGGGGAAAGTAATGTTTTTTGCAAAATTTGCTCTCTGAGGCAAATCCAAACCCTTCCTTCTCCTTTCTGTTAACTTTTCAAAATTTTTCCTTGATGGAAACTGGGAAGGTGAAAGAGACAGAATAAGGGAACGAGACATTCAACAGTTAAAATATAAAGAAGAAGGCACTGGAAAGCTGGGGCAACCTTTAAACTGTTCACCAAGACTTTCTGATTGTCAGGGGTGAGGCATGTGTATGACAAACATTACAATGCAGGAAACAATTATTGCTAGATGGAGTTATTTAGAAAAATTTAAATCTGCTTCTAGAATGAAAGAGGAGGAGCAACAGCTCTTTTTTGTTAGCCCTAAAATTTTCCGTTGTTTTTCCTTGTTCCAGGTGAATATTGCTGGGTGCCTCACTTGCAATTATGGGTACATCCTGAAGCCCAGAGATTTTACTGCTAGATAGCTTGCCCTACAACTGTTCTGTGTTGGGAAACTGTGAATTATTGTTTGCCAAAGCATAGGAACATAAGCTTGGAAGAACTCTTTTAGGTGAAACTCAGGACTCCACTGTTGTATCAGTGTGTTATACCGTTCCTTTGAGTTTAAAGCAAAAAGGTTCTCTTTCCTCTTGCAGTAGGGATTGAGACACTTCCCTAAAATCTAGTGATACTTCCATTCTATTTTCTGATCCTGGTCTGAACTGGATTCTGTCCCTCCCAGGAGACAAACTCATTTGAAAATGAAGCCAGCCAAAAATAACTTTAACAATGATGCTCCTACCTCTTTTCCTACATCTCTCCATTATTTAAAACAGACCAACTCTAATCTACTCCTGTTGTCAGTGAAAGTGCAGGGTAAGGAATATCAGATGTATCTGTCTATAAAGACTTAAACTTTATTAGCAGTTTTTTTTTTTTTCTGGATGGGACTGCCTTCATTATCAAAAGCAGCACCCATTTTCACTGCTGCTTTTATTAATTCCTCCAATTATATCCAAAACAAAAACTTTTCAGGTAGCTCTCCTGCTATTCCTGGTTTCCCGACCAGATTCAACACCATTTATTCCTGTGATTACATTGTCCTTTTGCTTAAAAATAGTTCTTTTCCTCTTCTGGTGTTTACCTCCAGCTTGTATTTATAGAGTGCTCATATCCCTTCTCAGCCTTTGTTTTGTATGTTTGCACAATGCAAGGGATGTCTCCCCCACCAGTGCAAAGCAGAACTTCCTACTGAATCTGAAGGAGAGGGATATTTATTACCTGATTCAACTTGGGCACCAGCATTAGCTATCTTTGTATTAAAGTAATGCATAGTACCAGTAAGTAGAGTCATATAGGCAGGCATATATGGCAGCCATGATCCCACAGAAGTTAAAACAATGACAGACAGAGAACAGGAAGGGAGACGTGGGTTATCCTCAGAGATGCAGAACTGGTATGAAAAGAAAGATGAAGCAATCTACCCAAGGCCACTGACAAGAGACCAGACCTGCCTCATATATAGGACCTTCCAGCCCCTAGTAATTTTTTTTTGCCAGGTGCTGAAATGATGCTGCCCATACAAAAAATGTACAGACGTTAGACTCCAGATTGTTCAGGGATACAAGCAGACTGGATATTCTTTCAGCTGCTACTGAAAGTGATATAGGAAAAGATGCTGACCTGACAGAGAATTTAGCCATCTTCTTTGGCTCCTAGGAAGCAATATATGAAACAACACCTTGTCTGCCTCAGTGTTAAGTTACTGTGGTGAAAACAGAGCCAAACTGGCAACATCACAAACACTTACAATTACATTAAAAATAAATATGTGGTAGTAGTTTAGAACCAAGATTATTTGTCATGTACCTGTGGTTTTTCATCAGCCCACCAGCATGACTTATATGTACAGTTTGCTAGAGACAGTGAAAACACAGGAGAATTTTTAGGATCAAGATGGTTTTGGTGTTGAAACATACCTCTTCCTGATTTAATTGCCTTTTGATTTTTTCCCCCTTCTCCAACAGTGTTTCTCTGTGGGATATTATGCTGTTGTATTATATTTACAGATGACTGCAGTAAAGCTACATAAGTAGCAGAAATTTGTAAGAGATTGACCTGATATCCCAGAGTCATAATGTGTTGATCTAGTCATAGAGGATGTACTCCTGTAACTGTACATAGCAGCATTTTAGTTCTGCAGGATGGGGTATGCTTTGACAGCCCAGCTGTTAATACTGCACTTATGACTTTCAAGATGATAAAATTCCAATGGGAATTGTTGGGACAGTTACTACTGACTCTAGGTCTGTCTTCACACTGTGGAACCCTCTTGCTATATACAGAGTACCTTTGATCACAAGAACGTATACTGATGAGAGAGAATAGATGTTTCTCAAAAGTATCAGACTTAGGAAAAACATGAGATAGCATTTTTGTAAATGTCTGAGGTGTTTAGGGGCCTGCTGATTTTGACCAGGATCTCGTATTTCAAGTTCCTGAAGTCCAAATTCTCAAAAGCTATGTTAGTATCTAACACCTGTTCAACTCAAACTGGTACCTGAATCTGGACTGAAATCCCAACTGATAGGAAAATTTGCACTCCTACACCATTTGAAAATCCTAGTCTAAGTACCTTTTCCATTTCAAATGACTCCCATGCAACTCTTTTCACTTCTTATGTAATGTTTGGAATCTCAGACTTTTCTCCAGTAGTGTAAAAAGTGTGAATTCCTGCATTAAATATTGCACAATTAATGATATGGAAGAAACAATAATAAATGGAATGCTTCAATGGAAGAAACAATCATAAATACTGGACATACAAGCTGGAGATAGAAGCGAGACAGTACTAACTGGAAATAAAGGCTTCATTTTTTAAATGAACAATTAATTACAGGATTAAAATGCAGGGGTATTACTAAGATGTATAGTCCACCTATTCCTTACTTTAGACCAAAACCTTCCAAAAATCAGTTCTAACTTCATTCTGATATAGCTTTGTGAATTTACAAAGCTCCTGATCAGAGCTGAATAAGACTTTCTGATGTCCTTGTCTGGAAATTCTCCCTGTACCTCCTGTTTCTCAGACGCTTTCCATCTGTGGATCTCAATGCCTTCTTCCTGGCCAGAGGCAGTGGCAGAAAATACTTGGTTTCTACCAGGATTCTGGGTTTGGTGCAGTCCCATCCCACTGTTGCAGTATTGTCCCTTCATTTGCCCTATCACTTCCACACAAAAGCTCTGCAAATCCCTGAACAATGCATTTCTGCCCTCTGTCCTCAGTGTCTTTCCCATTTTGACATATGTCAGAGTTGAATTAATGCCAAAGGCATGAAATAAACATGATCCACAAAAGTTCATTGGTCCTAAAAACCTACTTCCAGCCTCTTAAAAGAAGCCTGAACTGGATGGCAGCACCAGTCAAGGCTGGAACCAGTATCTGCACTGTGGAGCTATGTACTTCCTTGAGCCACTAGCAAAGACTATGGCCCTGGAACATGTCTACACATATTCAGGCAAACGTGAAACCTCAGTGCTTAGTTAGTTCTCAGTGGTGGTGTTTTGTAGTTATCGTCCTTTATAAGTCTTAATTAAATTTTAGGCTAAATTTGAAGTCCTAATTTTGAAAACATTTGAAAGTGGGTAGTTGCAGTATTTCTGGTAATATATACTACAAAATGTATATTGTTTCAAAGAAATACTTGAACACTGAAGGCTGGATGGGTTGATTGCTGTTTCAGGAGAGCTATTCCAGGTGAGCTGCTAGGCTACTGTTGACTGCTTAGAAACTTGGACGGGAGGAGTCTAATGTAATGCGATTTCGTATGGGTCATGGCAGGAACAGAACTGTGCAGGGTTGCCTGAAGGAAGGTGGGTAAGGAGAGGAAGCGGTCCTTGTCAGTACAAGGAAGCACTGAACAATAAGGGGAGGAGCAGGCTAAAGGAATTTGTATTCCCCTAGCGTTTCCTTTTAAGCACAAGGTGGGTGTGTCTCCCTCCAACATAAAATAAATCCTAAAATAAACATGCACAACTATTTGTGAGCATACACATTGCTTACGGTGCAATGTTGCATTATGTCTATTTAGACGTTACAGCCAGAACCTTTCAAGTGGCTCAGACAGCAAAGGAAGCAGAAATTGAAGCAGAATGAAATTGTTGTGATAAAAGGCAAGACGTTGTGCTTTCTTTTGTTTGGGTTATTATTTAAACAAACATTTGCACTCCTCCTGCTGCCTCTTCCTCACACCCCCAGCAAAGAAAGAGGAAAATAATTTAAGGACCCTGTGAAAGGGAAGCTCAATGAACAGAGCAGTTAGGAAAAAAACTGTGTAAGGAAACAGTAGTGACCAGTAGCTGGCACAAGTGGGTAAGACAAGGACGTGACAATGCCTATTACCAGACTGTGAACAGGATCCATTACCATAAATTCTCTTCCAACAGCAGTATTACTGAAGGCAGCAGAAGGAAAAACGCAAGGTTATTTGATCCTTTTGCTGTAGAAAATTATCACTGGAGATAAAGTGGGTAATTGTTTAAGCTGTATTTCAAGTGGATGTCTCCATGATTATTTTACTTAGAGGAAATGAATTAATGTCATTATTTTATTTCAAATTTGTTTGTAAGACAAGGCTTGGAAGGTCCTGGCATTCTCCAAAGTCCAGTCTCTTCCACATTATTTACTTCTTCAGTACAGACACTCTCTGACAATAGCAAGGATGAGAATGTAGAAACTTCAAGCTTTGTCACATTCCAGGAACGAACTAGTATTTCTATCCTGCTCTTGGATACACATTCCTAGGAAAGGCCAGGCACTGCAGAAAGTGCTGTAGTGCCTCCAGAGTGATGAGTTTTTTTCTTGGAGTTAGTCCTAAAAGTGTCTTATTATGGTGGTAAAGGTGTGAAGACTCAGCCAATAAAAAATTAATTCATTTTACAACCAGAAAGTTAGTTTAGGATGTTCAGTGATTTCAAACACTGATTTAAAAATGCGAAAGGTAGATCCCACTGAAGCACCAGGTTTACAAGATTCTAAACCTACTTCTATTGCCTCCCTGTTTTTAACCGGCAAGAGTCTTCAGTACTTTGCAGCTTTCAACTGCTGCCTGCAAAAGAAACAATGTTCAGCAAAGGGTTGGAGTGTTTGACACAAAAAATTTCGTAAGGGGGAGGGAAAGATGAGTTACCCATTCTGTGACTAGACAGACACCCAGCAGCCTAAAGCAGCAGTGGATACTGTGAAACACCACAGTAACTGCAGACTGGTGAATACATAGTTCTCCCTGGGCTGAGATCACTGATTCAGTTTTTAACTTAGATAAAACCTCTATGTCATCTTTAAACTCTTGAAAGACTGTTTCTGATTAAATCAGAATGCCAAATTGTCAACTTCTTTCTGAGTATCAGAAGAAATTTCAGGAAGGTTAAGAAGATCAGAAGAAACAGCCTTTCATGTCTCCCAGAGTCTAACCAAACAAATGAGCCAGTATTAGTACAAATTACTCCAATTATACTAGGATAACAATAAGGAAAGTGTCATGCCACCAAATATCAGGACAATCAGAGAAACCTTTTCAAGCAGATTCCATTCAGTATTCCTTTATTCTCGGTACACTGCACAGCTCAGTTCTAACTGAGCACTTCTATGCACTTCTATGCACTTCTACATATCTAAAGTCTGCATTTCAAAATACTCTAAATACAATGGCATAGCAGCTACACTTTTTGAAACCTATACCATGATTTTGGTTAGGATTTCACAAAGGAACAGTGTCCCAACTTTTGAGATGCTGTTCTGTTACTTCTTGTGAGTAGAGCATGAAGATTATGCACAAAGAATTGTTTGTGTCTATGTCATGATAAAATAGTTTGTCCTGTGCATTTCATTGCAATGGAGAGCCCTCCTTTTTCCACCACAATGTGTAAATTAAAATTATAAAAATATTTAGAGATTTCTGATTGCTTAACTGTGTAATTACCTATTGATGGCTAGGAAATAGCAATAGGAGGAAACCATTTCTCCCTGCTTCTTACCATCTGTAACCATTTGTTATGCTGGCTTCTTCACACTACATATTTTATCTCATAAAAAGTCTCACAAGGCAGGATCCCTGCTGTTGCCTATTTATGCAGTCTTTCAGCATTTCATTTAGTTTTTGAAGGATATTAATTTCAGACCAAGACAGCTGGAAATGGCTGTGGCAGGCAAACTACTGTGAATAAAATGGTGATATAGATATGATTTAATTCACGTAGCTTCAGTCTACTTTATTGCCAGTCTGCTTGATTTCCCCTACAAATGTGTCAGCACTACCACTAGACATAAAAGGCTGGCCTTACATTGCAAGATAATCAACTTTTTAAAATATATTTCGTTGTCTAGAAGAGTTTGTGCCTGCAAGGGATCCTGGCATTTGCAGGAGGAATGGAGGATATTTTGACAAAAGGGCTGAAGAAGCTGTACATGGAAAACAGAATTTGAACTTAAACCAGTAACTCTCTTCATGTTTTATGTTGAAGTATAACATGTACCCTTGGCTCTGCAGCTGTACATCTTTCCTCAAGTGTGTTAGGGCTGCATCTAGTTCAGTTGAGTTTTGACCTTAAACTATGTTCACTGGAATAGCTACGGTGCCACATGGAAGGACAGTCCATATGCTTTGTTCCTTCAATTCTCCTTTCAGAGTTCAGCCTTTCATTGGCTGGATTACTTCTGCATTACGAGTCACTGATAAAGTGTATTGCAGGATATATTCTGCTGGCTTTATTAAGAAACCAAGATGACTAACGTGACTTTTGTCTCTTTTCTCCAGAAATCTCAAAACCACCATTAGCACCAAAACCAAAGATTATCAGTCATCTTTCTCCAGCACCTGTCTCCAAATTTTCTCCTTCACTGCCAAGAGCTGATACTCTTCATAATCAGAACTCTGTGTCTAGGGGTCCCAAACCACCTATTGCTCCCAAGCCAAAATTTTCAGCTGACACTGAGGGCAAATCCTGTGTTTCTACCAACAATAATTTAAATGAATGTGCAAATGGGAAACTGGTGTGTCTCGATGGAGAGCTGTGTGAAGGAAACCGATGCAATACGGATTGCCTAGAATCCAGGGCAGATGATGAATACTTTGTAGTCCCTGAAGCTCAGCTGCCCAGCAAAGACTATAATGATTTGGAACATGAGCATGATCAAAACCTAGATTCCTCTGTGGAAAATGCAGTCTCAAAAACTCCAGAAAAGGTAGAGAAGGAAGAGGATAACATTACTAGTGATGAGAATACCAGTAATCAGGAAGTCTTTGAAGATGAGCACTCTGACTCTTCAGACACTGCTGAACCAAGGGAACCAGACTCTGATAAGTCATCCAGACACTGTGGACAGTCCAAAGCACTTCTAGATGCCCCAGAGGGGGATAACAATGCTACCAAGAATGTAGATGAAGATGAGGATGTTGTAGGTGATTGTTCTGAAACCAAAAACAGGCAAGAAACTTCTTACAACCTGGAACTGGTCAAGAATAGTAGTGATTGTGAGACTGACAGCGTGAACATTTTGAATAGAGATGAGAAACGAATGGGAGATACCTGTAGAGATATCATTGCAATGCCACTGCCTGCAGATGAATCAATCCCAGCTTGTGAGAAGGCAGGGCAAGGGAAGGAGGAACTGCCTAAGATTTTAGAAATGGCAGATGGGTGTCTAGCACATAATCATGACCACAGTGTGCATGCACAGCTTGATTTGAACATGGAAGAGGGCTTAGAAAATGATGACTGTGCAAGCCTTGACATGCTGCCTGAGGAGGCCAGTGAAGAAACAGGTCCTGGCTTAGAACTGTGTGGAGATGAACCCGGGGCCAAAAATGGTTTATCAGAGTTCATCCATCAAACAGCAGCTGAAGAGGAGGAAGTAGACCCGAATGAGCACAATAATACAAACACAGGAAATGCCAGCGATGGCCCCTCTCAGATCACTGAGGGGAGAAGTGAGAAGACATCAGAGCTAGCCTGTGAAGCAAGCAAAGACTCTGGGAAAGGAGAAGAAGAAACTGTGAATGCAGAGAATATGGATGATGGCTGTTGGATTGCACCTTGTGAGAATGAATGTGGTGAGGAAATACCAGAAGAGCATTCAGAGGAGAATCTTCAAACAGAAGGGCCCTCTCTGCATGAAGATGGTATGATTTCTGATAGTCTACCTTGTAGTCCAGGGATGAAGCCAGAGCTGGAAGATGTGACTGTTGAAGAGCACAGTGAAAATACTGTGGAAGCCTGTAAGTCGGATGAGTTGCAACTCACAGGCAATGAGGTGGAAACAAACAACCTCAGCAAAAGTGCCCCAAGTTCACCTCAAGGGGTCCCGCTCGAGGAAGACTTAGAAATCTGTAAACATGGCAAAATTAATATAGAATGTGGGACCAAACATGTTTTGCATGAAAATCTAGCAGTCCCTGAAGTGGTAATTTTGAGTGATGAATCAGAGGAAAGAGAAACTAGCAGTGATCCCCTAGATGATCCTTATGTGCTTCCTGAAGAAAATGAAATAGTCCATGATGTGCAGACTGATTTAGGAGCTGATCATGGTAAAAGGGGTGAATTAGGCATGGATGGTGAAAACAGCTTGCTGCCCATTGATCGTAAAAGTATTATCACTAGAACACGATCTCTCTCTGGGAGAATGCCAGGCTATGTCCCAGAAACTGTTCCAGAAGAAACAGGACCTGAAACTGATCTACCCTCTTCCCGAAATGGCTCTGGGACAGAAGACTTAAGCAATAATTCTTTTTCATTGGAAGGAAAATCAGTGGAAGCCAACAGGACTTTACCAACCAAGTCAAGACACTTTATTTTATATCCTCGATCTTATTCTGTTGAAGGGAGAGAGATACCTATCTCTGTTTACAGAGAAAGTGATGTCTGTGTACTGGATGGTGTTAGAATAAAAAGGACAGAAGACAACTTGTCTTTGCCTTGTGTCAATGGTTCCTCAGGTAGTTTTTCCCAGCAAAATCATCTCACATCATGTGGCATATCTACTCCATCCTCAGTTGTTGATATACCACCTCCGTTTGAGCTTGCCTACATCACCAAAAAACCAATCACTAAAAGTTCACCTTCACTTTTGATAGAGAATGACTCACCTGCTAAGTATTCCAAGAAAAAGAAATCTTCTTTTAAGAGGTTTCTTACTCTAAAGTTCAAGAAGAAAAGTGAAAATAAAGTCCATGTAGATGTTAATGTTTCTTCTTCAAGGTCCTCGTCAGAGTCCAGCTATCATGGGCCTCCCAGGTTGATGGAGCTGGAAGGGAGGAGTCTAAGTAACTCACCTCAACTAAAATCACATGTGGGGAAGCTCCGTGCATCTGAGTCTCCCTCGGCTGTTCTTTTCTATAAGGATGGTAAAAGAAAAGGAACACCCAAGTCCTTCAGCAGGAGTGTGTCAAGGGTAGAGTCCTTTGAGGATCGATCCAGACCTCCTTTCATGCCACTCCCATTAACGAAACCTAGGTCTATTTCTTTTCCCAATGCTGACACATCTGACTATGAGAACATTCCTGCTATGAGCTCTGACTATGAAAACATACAAATTCCTCCTCGGAGATCCACCAGAGCAGGAACTTTTACTGAGTTTTTTGAAGATCCGAGCAGGGCATTATCTGCTGCTAATGAGAACGATGGCTACGTGGATATGAGCAGCTTCACTGGCTTTGAGAATAAGCAGCAAACCAGAGACCAGGACACAGAAAGGTAAGAAATTATTATGTAAGACTTGCTAGCCTTGGCCAAACAAACAAGGCCTTCCCTGCTAGGTTTTTAGGCAGATTCTCCATGTTGGCTGACTTATACCCCTCTCAGGAAATGCTTACAAGAAAGATTGGAAGAATACAAAGATAAGCCTTTATCAGTGAAAACAAACAAAAAAAACACACACACAAAAAAAAAGACATCAAATTAGCTCCTTACTTTGTAAATGAATACCGAATCCGGATCCTATGATTTGCAGGCAGAAACCAAAGGATATTCAAAAATATTTGGTTTATCCAGTGGATCTAATTTTGTGGATGGCAGGGAAGATGGGGAGAGCTTGCTTTGTTCTTCAGTAAGAAAGGTTTCTGACTTCTTGACTAAATGAAAAGAGAGCCTATTTGCTGGAAGGAGTCCTGCTTCTTTTTAAAGTTCCTGTCAATTTCTCAAAACAATAATATATACATAATTTATGTTTCAAAGTACATCAGTTAAGTATAGACCAGAAAAATCCCAAATCATAAACTAATCAGACTAGACAGTGAATTCTAGAAGTTGCTTTAAGGGCTGTCATAGCTCTTGGACAAAGCTGCTAACTTTTAAATGAATTAAATAGTTCTGAAATCGCATACACTGCTAACATTAGTAACAATCTTTCATCCCATTCCATTAGGTTATTTGCAAACAAGAAAATGTCTTTTCATAGGAACGCAGGAGCAATGCACTCAACACCTTTGAATTTGCCCCTCTTGTCAAATTATAGTCTACAATCAGTGGAAGTGCAGAGATGTAAATAAGAAGAGTGTTTTTCATTAAGTTCATGTTTAACGGGTAATGAGAAAACAGATGCGAAGCAAATGAATGAAAAGGAATATCATTAACGCGGTTGCCTTTTGCTAGAGCTGTGTGAAAAAGATAAAAATCTTAGAAGTAAGGTTTTCATGCCCATTTGCATCCATCATTCTCTAAAAGATTTAATACTTGTGTTTCTTTGTAACATTTATTTTTTTTCTGGTCATCCCCCTTGTCATTGTGGATGGAACAAACCACGGGCATTTCACAAACCCCTCAGGATATTTTAGACTTATGGAGTAAAAGAACTTTGCTTTAACACCTCTGAATGAGTCTTGCAAACCATTTCTAAGACACAAATTATGTGGGGTAGTGAGTAAGACATGGGAAAAGAGAGTGCATCCAGGCTTAAGCAGTGAATCCAAATGCACCTGAAGCTGAGGGATGTGGAACACAGACCTGTGGTTTAGCTCTTTGGAGACGATAGCTGCCTGCAGAACTCCAGTGATGCTGACCCAGGGGCATGGTGGAGCGCAGTGCAGCTTTACAAAACACACCACCACATCCCCAGAGCAGCAAAAGTGACATTACTCACTTGCTTTCAATGGTTTGCATTTTACCCAGCACACTGACATTTGCTTTTGAAAAAGCCAGCCAGTTCTTTGTGTCCATGAAACACCACCCATTTTAGGTAGTTCTTGAAGAACCAAGTTAAAAATACTAGGACTACGTCAGTTGCTATGACTTGGGCCCATTTATGAACTTCCTGTGGAAGCCTGTAGTTTCACAGGGAGAGCAAATCCAAACTGGTTCAGGAAGTCTCGAGGTCAAGGCATGAACATAATTCTTCAGCCTGCTCCTTGTTGTGTATGCAGTTTTTGCCATTGGGAGTGAAGTGAAGTCTAGGCTCCTGTACAGCCCCTTTATCAAGATAACCAGGGTGGAGAGGAAGAGCACCAGGCAGACATAATTACTGCTGAGATGGCTATAATTTACTGTATTTGTCAGCATGTTTTGGACAAAGACATGCCTGAAAAGCTTTGATGAAATGTAAATACACATCCCATGTACATACCTATCCAGTGGCATAACATGAAGAAACAGAGTATGGTCTAATTGTAAAGCAAAGCAAATTGTACAAGTAGGTGCACCTATTTACACATGCATGCATGATGTATGGACAGAGATGTTTTATTTGCTGCTAAAGTAGTTTGGCCTAAAAATGCATCACCATGGATTTAAGATTTCTAGTAAGAATACCTACCAAACATATCTCTCTCTACCACAACCACGCTGGGATAAGAATTTCTTTGAACTGCAGCTTGCTCAGAGGCTTCTTTCAGTTGTTTGGGAGTACAAGTGCATTGGATTAAACCCTTGCAATACCTGGTATTTGAGCCCATTAACTTCTTTTTTGTGCATTCACCCGTAGAGCACTTGTATTTAGCGTCTTGTGATACCTTATGGAATTGCTACATTGTCGATGAATAGCCAAGTACAACTTTTCTATCAAACTTCAGAGAACAGAATGTGAGTGTTATAAAAGATTATTATAAACCAGGAACCTTCCCTACTGTATATGACTGGGGAACAGTGGGGTGGGAGGAGACTTCACAGAAACTCTCTGATGAGAAGATTCAATGTTTAATTTTCTTGCTTAAAAGGCAGACACTTGAAGCAAGTTAGCAGGAGAATCGTAACAGCAATACCAAGATTTTAATCAGCTCTGAGAAGTGCAGCTGTGGTATTGCATCAGATGGACACAGAGAATGGCCACCAGAAACTCCTAAAGCCTTTCACTCCTTGGATAAAAAATGCAGCTGAGGCAATAGGTACAGCTAAAGCATCTGACTGTTTTTTATACAGGTGGAACCTGTCCCTTCCTGTGACAATTCATTCAGGTGAACTGTGGCCCAAAGAAAACCATAAGGCTATAGTTGATTGTGTCCCAACAAAGAGCAAAGGCGGGGGGGGGGGAAAACATTCTAGAGATAATCAAAATAACCTCACATACAAGGCATAGTGAAAGGAAAAACAACACCAAATTTCCAGATTTTTCTGACATTTTCTAGTAGACAGGGGCAGAAAAAAGGCACGTAGTTTGTTAGCTGGTTTTGTTCTTGATGACTTGCCCATATGCTAACCATATCAAGACTTCCCATCGCAATGGACAGTCCAGTTACCATACTTTCCTGTTTATGGTAAAACTCAAGGAGAATTTTGCCAAGAAGATAAAATCAACTCATGCTTTGTTTTTCTGCTTGTCCTAGCTAGAGCTGCTCAGTAGAGGCATAGCTATCAGAGGACATATAAAAAAGATTCACATGTTCAACACAGTTCAAACTGTCTTTTGGCTCACTGCTATGTATGATAATAGAAATGTTGCAGACATTACCCTGCATTTGTAATAGAAGCAAGGTATATCTCTACTGGAGACAAATCTAGGCAAAGCAGGCTTTGAGCTACAGATTCAGCATAGATTTTAGATAGCTGTTTTGGGAAAGATTTTCTCATCCTTTCCTTTTCTTGCTTTCACAAGAAAACAGATTCTAGCTGCTGATTCTGCTCAGTTCCTAATTCTCTGCTTCTTAAATCCCTGCTCTGTGGCTACACTAAGCTAGCATGCACCCATAGCATTGATGAGACAAGAGACCACAGTCTCCATCCAGCTATTCTCAGCTGTCCCAAGTTAAATACCTCTTCAGTCTGCTGAAGTTTGTCTTTATGCCTTGAATACATATACTAAACTTGGATATTAACCCACTGCATCCCCCTTATAGGCCCTCTGGGCAGGTGGACTTCATCAAGGGTAGTTAGTTTGGTGTTTCAGATGAAAGTTTCTTGTCCTCTTACATTTCAGGTATCAGTCTGCATTCTTAGTTCTGAGAGTTGGCTAGAAGAACTCAGAAAAGACTCTTCCTTAACTCACATGTCTACAGAAGTAATGGACTGCATACAGTACAACAAATCTTTGAAGTCAAATCTTCTGGTCCTTAAATAGGAAAGGGCAGTCTGTGAGGTAAAACTGGGCACCTCACAATTTCTCCTTCACACTTTTTGCTTTTGCATTGCTAGGCTTAAAAAGTCCAAACTATGGCAGTGAGGTAAAACTATATCACAGTGACTACATCCAAGATAAAGAGCCACTGTGAGAGTGACATATATTATGTTGCTGTCTGGACAAGTAATTTATCTTGCCGTTTGATTATAGTTTTAAGAAAAAACATTACTTCAGTGGCTACAAGAGAGATAAAATATGCGTGCCTAGTTGAAAAGAAAAAAAAACCCAAACAAAATAAAGAAATTCTGTGGTTCATTACTTTTTTTCTGATTGTTTCATTGGCAAGTAAAAAAAATAGATACTGAAGTAAATTCTGAATGAAACCATGTTTTAGACTTGCAGAATTAAGATGGTTTTGCTTTTGCACAATTATCTGGGAGAGAGGCCAGAATTATTTAATAGACTCATCCTAGCCAAATATTACAAATCAATCCAAATCTGATTTTCCAACTTAAAAAAAAAAACCCCTCAGCCAAGCAAAAGTACAGTCAACTCTAATTTTAATCTGGGAAATGAATTTGATCTCTTAGAAGACAGAGGAGAGCACTTTCCTTTAGCCCTCCAGATTAGCAGTTAAGGTCTGTTTCTCTCCTTCTGGAAATACTCTGTTTTAACAACTGGGTGAGTCTCTGAAATGCAAGAAAACTAAGTTCACTTGATCCTAGTTTCACTGCATTTTTCCCCTGGTTTATCCCCAGATTTGGCTGCATGGTGTGGATAAAGCAATCGATCCTAGTAGTAAAGGGAAATAACAACTCATCTTCCATCTTAAGAGTCCTGCAGGGCAGCATGTTGTTCATTATGTTGAACTTACTGAGAGTACTTTCCATGGAAAGTATGGAATAACGAACTGGCAACAAAAGGAAAAGAGAACACAAAGACTCTAGTTCCAAGTTTTAGTGACTAAATTACATTGCCAAAAAATAAACAAAGTAGTAATAATCATTAGCATATCCCTAATCTCTAATCTATGATATGTGCCATGTTAACAGACAGCTTCATTTTGTGAAATGTATAATCTTTTTCTAAGAGGATCCAGGACTCATGATCAGAAGAACATTAGTACATATGTCATAGTTGGAAAAGTAACTATGTAAGTGGAATCTGGATGATAAATTATACTATTTCAGATGCTCATTTAGGGTACCTTTGTACCTCTGAGAATGCGAACAGCAATTTGTGATTTGACTGCCTTGATGATTTACACTAGAACCTATAATTAGAATGAGCTGAAACATTTTCCAACAGGAAAATATTCACAAAAGAATTCTATGTGAATCATACATGTGTTTTGACAGAGTTTCAAGGAGCTCCTATATGCTGTAGCCTAAGATATAAAAACCTTGTCTCTGCTTCTTTCTGGTTTTCCAGATCACTTTGAGTGATGACTTTGAATCCATCAGCACTGGTAATTAGATTCTGAGTTTCTCACAACCCAGTGCCTAAAACACCAGCCACAGGGAGAAGGAAATACCCACAGGTCTTGGTCTCAAAACAGAAAAAATGCACACAGTTCTGTTTCATTTCTACAATATCTGAAATAATTTCTTTTCAATTGTCTGTAGTTCAAAAATGAATTCCTATACCTCAGATATTGCAGCAAAGAAAAACAGGTCAAGTCCTGTATGAACTGAGCTAACACTCCAGACTTCACAGTAATCAGTTTTGCATTCTACATTCTGCACTCTTGGGCACTCTTCTACTTCTGGATCTGACAGACTGATGTTACTGCATTGAAGGGGTTCTCTTAGAGATCTCTTAGCAGAACCATCCACTGACATGGAAACATCTCCAGGGGAGCCCTGTGTGTAACTAACATACCTTGATTCTGCTTGTCTCCATTTGTGAAACTCCCACACAATGGTTATGCAGACCTTTTTCTGAAGTGTCTATCTGCAATGTTTTTATGAATTCTAATTCTTTGGGCAAGTAGTACTGTTTAAATCTTTCATTATTGGTGTCCTTCTCCAGTGTCCTTCTCCTTCTGCCTTCCTGCAGAAATCACCAACTCGGCTGCCTGAAAGCCACTGTCAGCCTATATCTCAAGAACTCTCACACCAGCAGAAAACAGCAAAACTAGCAAGCTGTTAAGTAGTTCCAAGTAGATGTCTGTATCTCAGCTTGGCCACAAAAATGAAAGCATTACTCTGTGCCTTAAGCATGGGCATAATCCTGGGGTACTCATCCCTCTGTCTTAAGGACAAAATGAAATCCTTTTAATTTGCAGTTAACAGGAAGAAGGGAACTAAAACTGTGCCTCAAGGGAGATGGACAAAGCAGTTCAGGTTTAGACCCTGGTAGGGATCCAGAGTGTCCAAAGCCTTCAGTCTAACCTATACTGTAAACGTGACACCGCTCTGGGATTACCCACCTTACACAACTGACTGACAAAGCACAAAGTTAAGAAACGTGCCAAAGATCAAAATGAAGTATTTGTTGTAAAGCAGCAGTTTCAGCTTTGCTTCCCAGACAGTGGTCTCCCCAGAGAGGTGCACTCCTTGTATTCTGAGATGATCATCAGGTGACCAGCTGAAAGTCACTTCTTGCTTATATCTTTTCCTTCTCTTTATTAGTGATGTAGTAGCCTCTTGTCTTATTCTGTCACTGATTTATAGAGAAAAATAAGTCTTACAGAGGGTTCAGAGTGAAATCAGAGGGTCTTATGCTGCTCAAAGATCACAAGTATAAATACGAAGTGACTCCACTGAAGTCAGGGTGAATCCTCCCCAGTTTTACATCATTGTATCCAATGTCAGACTGCCACTGAGATAAGTCATTTCATAGAGGAGAATAGGGCAAAAGTATTGGGAGGTTCCACAGTCAGAGGCCATTTGTGCTGTGACTAAGGGTTAGGCAGTAAATAATTTGAAACCCATCCTGATAATTAGTGGATGTGTTCCTTGTTATCTTCTGTCCCTTGACAGAAATGCAGAATGGAGTTTCAACATAATGCAGATGTATGCTCCGTGTGGTCTGGGAAGGAAGAAGAGTTTCATAGCACAGTACTTCTGTCACTGCCAAGCATTCAGGTCTTCATTATACTCATCTTCTTTGCATTGCAAGGATTCAACATAGCGAAAGGTTACAACAGATGGGGAATGACAGGGTGATGGAGATCAACAGGGCTGTGATTTAGCTAGGGAAAGAAGGAAAAGAGAAGGATAAAAAGAATCTTAAGGAAAATTGCTGGGGCTGTTGGATATAAAAGCTCTGGGGTGCCTGTGGGTCTAATGATTTATTGAAAGTAAAAGCTCTGATGTGCCTGACATGTGATGTAAATAATATGTTCAAAGGAGTCTCTAAAGGGTAGAGCTGCCTTTAATAATGTATTATGTATTATTGGCTGCCCCATTGTACCTTCTGGCACGGTGGGGTGCTGGGTGTGGTGCAGCCGAGCGTCAGCCTGTGCTAGTTCATTGCCAGGTCATCTCTGGGGAGGAACTGTTCCCTGTTTACAGGAAATGCAGGACAAGTGCTGGAGGGCCAGACTGAGCACAAGATGAGGCCACCACAGCTCTCTGCTTCTCCCTCATGCCTGGGAGAGAAGGAAGGGGGAATGCCACTTGTCTGAGGCCCAAGGACACTCTGTTTTGCTTTCAGGCATGTCCAGCTTTTACTGCTGCTTTGTTTCACCTGGTGTTTTAAAGCCACAGGACTGGGGAGAGCAATGGTGCTTGCAGACAGTGGTGCACCCCAGGTGTGTCACTGAGCCTGAATTGTGGATTGGCTACACAGATGCCTCAAAGCAAAAGCCTCAAAGCCATCCTAGCACATCTGGGACATGACTAGTGAAACCTCACGCTCAGGCTTTCCCTCATCCCTTCTCTACTCATAGTGCCCCAGTCTGGGCCTCACTTCCTGCATTCCCTTCCAAAACTAGACCTGCATCAGCGCTGTTGTTCTTTGAGCATCTCCAAGAGCAGTGGTTGAAGCTGGGAGAGTTTTGCCCCTAATGTTGTCTGGAAAACAGCAAAAGCCTTATGCACCTGTCCAAAAATCCTCTTCTCCTCCTCTGTATTCTGCACTGCAACAATGCAAGAAAGGGCAAAATTCAAATTGAAGTGCATGTGGAATTTGAAAGAGCACCTTTCTGGCTTTGGCAGGCAAACAAGCTTATGCCTCAGAGTGTGAAATGTGATTATCCCTGTGTTAACTTGCCTTGACCAGCTGTGTATGTTATTAGCAGACATGATGTCTTTCTTGCCCTTTTCAGACCTCAGATACAGATTGCCTTAACAATCTGCCATAGGGAACTGACTGGCTAGACACATGCTGCACTAATAGGCATTTCCTTTATTGGCTTTAAATGCATTTGGACTTTAATTTCCTTTAGTAATGAGCCTCACTTCTTACTTACTTACTTAATTCATACAGAATGAATTAAAACAATCCTTTACAAATGGATACAGGGAAATAAATAATCAATTTTAATAAAACAGGGTACTTCAGCACCCTATTGCATCTCCCAAATTACTATCACTGCATTGAGTTCACATGATTTTAATTTTTAGCAATAAGGATGTCACTGTCAGAGAGTTTGAACTAATAATTACTGGGCTTGGCACTTGAGATAGGCATAGGGATACTGCACGCAGGAAAAAGCTGGATTCAATCCTCTTGGCCCAACAGAGGAGGGGTGAGGTCTTTGCAGGTGTTGACTATTTTTCCTTCCCACTGGATGGCATGAATTTTATATATGTGGGTTTGCATGACCCAGCTCTGTCCAGGTGAGATCCTTGTCTTGCATCCAATACATTATAATCAGTTATGAGCTAAGATTACTGTGACAGAAGAGTTAAAATGGGCACAGGGTGGGGTCTGTGGATGGGAAGATTATGGTAGCAATTTAGTAGTCATTTGTAAATTTAGCATATGAAATCTGAGTTGATGTGTCAAGCTCATCACCACTCAGCCAGCTTCAGCGAAGACATACTTGTAGAGAATGTACTTTACAAAGAAAGAATAACTCTTTATATCTTCTGAGGTAGTTCTTAGAAGCTTGCTTTGCTGATTCAGGTCAAATAATTGCCAATGCAATCACCAATACACACAGAAAAACTTTTAGGTTCATAACTGTCATTCATTTCAGAGCTTTAGCAAATCTAGTTCTAAATGAACTCCACACCACAGCCATTGTCTCTTCAGGAAATACTTGAAAGGATTGTCTTTTAGTAATCCAGAAACACGGTTTTGCTAATGAATGGATGAAACATCCTAGACAAAAAGGCATTCTGTTACCCCACAACAGGCAGAGCAGAAGTCAGTGCTTACCTCAGAAACCCAGGCAGTTCACTTTCTTCCTATTGCCACTATGTGTAAACATTGAATATGATGAGACCTGTGTTGATAATTACTGACAAAAGTACCTTTAATATACTTGTTCCACTGTAGGAATGGGACCAAGGGTGCAATTTCTAATCTCCTATTGCTTTTTTCATCTTGTGAAATTTTTGGCCAAATACTGCTATGATCTTTACTTGCAGGCATTTTTGAAACAATATAAGAATTTTTCAGAAAATACATTGTGGCTCTTTGGCCTTCAAATATATTGATGGTAATTAATTTTCATCATCCAATTTGCAGTTTGCAACAGATGCAAAGAAAAAAACTATTCTCTATCTCTCTCTCTCTCCTGACACTGACTGGGGAGATAGAGTGGAAGAGCACAGGTTGGCAGCAAGGGGGTAATCCAGGTGGTCTGGGTGTCTTAATGCTGAACAGATACCTGTTAACTGAATGATGTCACAATGGTTGAAACATCAGCACACGCTGGACACTGGTTTTGGAGCTCATTAAGTAAGATATCCTTTGCTGATCTCTTGAGTTTTATTAGCTGGGATCATCCTTTATGCAATATATGCTTTATGGAGACAAATTATTAGTTCATTTCAAATACAAACACAGCAGAGATTCCTTAAGTGCTGCACTTGTTCATACCCCTCTTTAGACTGAAATACATTGAAACTTACTTCCAAAAGATATCAATTTAGTCCAGGGAAACAAATTCAGGTTGACTGGTGATGATGATTAATGATAAGGCATAGAGTCTCCTTCTCCAGAAATTGCATTTTGTAATATGGAAATTCAATTACAGAAGTCCCCTGTCCCGGGACAGACATGTGAGAATGATGGAGGTGCTCAGGAGTGTGATGGGATAATCTAGATGTCCTCACTGGCCACATAACACTTGTTTTGATCTGAGATGGGTTCAGTCACAGGAGTCTCCCGCTGACCTGCTCCCTCACATATGGTTAACATGGAGGGAATCTCCCCCTCTACTCTGTCCTCCTGAGACTCCAGCTGGAATACAGTGTACAGGTCCAGAGTTTTTTTCAGCAAAAGGAAGACGTGGACCTGTTAAAGTAGGTCCAGAGGAGGGGAAAAAAATGCTCAGAGCACTGGAGCATCTCTGCTATGGAGAGAGGCTGAGAGAGCTGGGGTTGTTCAGCCTGGAGAAGATTTTGAGAAGGTCTCATTGTGGTCTTCCAATACTTAGAGGGGGCTTTTAAAAGTAAGTGTCTTTTTACATGGATATATAGTGGTAGGACAAGGGGGAATGGTTAATGGTTTTAAACTAAAAGAAGGGAGATTTAGATTAGACATTAGGAAGAAATTCTTTACCTAGAGAAACCTGGTGGGTTGCCTGAGAAAGCTGTGAATCTCCCATCCTTGGAAGTGCTCAAGAGCAGGTTGGATGAGGCCCTGGGCAACCTGGTCTAGTGAAAGATGTTCCTGTCTGTGAGACGGGCATGGAACAAGGTGATCTTTAAGGTTCCTTCCAATCCAAAATGTTCTGTAATTCTGTTCTATCGTTCTGTGATCACTGTGGCACTAAAACTGCATGACATCTTAGCCATCCTGCACGAATGCTTTCTGCTTCAAGGAGATGCTCTATTGCTCTTAACTGACCAACAAATTTCTAGCACACTTCTCCTGTCAGCTGCAGATCCAGTTGCAAGGTAGAAATATGATGTAACTGTCCCAATACATATGATGATACCTTACTGGTGCTAGGATGGATCTACTGCACTAGCATTTGAAGGGACATTGCCAGCATATTTCAACAGCCTAACCAGCTGCATTTCAGATGTACAGGGAGCCACTTGGTGGAAAGGATGAATACTCCATAGGTACCATAAAGCATAGCTGAGTGGTACCCTGCAGGAAAGAGTACTCCTCTGCTCCCCACATGATTGCTGCTGGGACATAGACCACATAGACCATAGGTGAAGCAGAATGCAAGTGAGATTTATGAGCTTTTCTTTAGGATATGTGACTTAATTTATTGAAAGCAAACTGCTCCAACCTGGTACAGAGGACAATTACAATTACATTACAATATACAATTACTGGTACAGAGGATTTATATCACCCCAGTGGAAGACATAGGCCTTAAGTTTAGGTTTTCACCAACTAGGATTTTTTAAATTTGATTTTCTTGATTTGTCTTTTGTTTTTTTGTTGTTGGGTTTTTTTTGGTTTTTTTTTTTTTCCCATGGAGTTGGTGACTCCAAAGAAGGAAACAAGACATCACTTGGGAGTGTGGCCGAGAGATGAACATACAGCCAAGTGCATTTGTATTGTTTTGCAAACAAGAATACATGGTCTACATATGTCTTTATTATATTAATCTTGGCCAGGTACTTTTGCCACTGTTAAATCACCCACTTAAATACTTATATCTCATTAATTCTGACTGAATAACTTCTAAAAATCTTTAAAAATCGATGTGATCATTGCTGAGGAATGGGTTAGAATTTGCAAAGCCATTTGAAGGACAGATGCGAAATTAAAAGAAGGGTAAATATCTCTTTTAGAATTGCACATTCAAGCAAGAGAAAATACAGTATTTGTCAATTTGTGAATCAAGTTCTGTGAGCTCTCACACCTGTTGTGTATCTCCACAGTGCTCTTTCATGCATGCACCATCTGCGCTCAGACTTCCCAGCCTGTGTTCTGCAGGGTTCACAGGGAGTGGAGACTTGTGTCTGGACTTTATTTACCAAGTGCTAGTACAATGATTAGTTCAGCTTCCCTCTCTGTGGTGGCTTCACCTTCTCCTCAGTCACTGAGGTCACTTGAGGTTAAATGTAAGCATACTGTAGGGGCTAGACAACCAGAGAGTCTGTAGACTCCAGAACACTTTTTCAGATGTAGCAATACGTGTGCAGAGGAGAAAGTGCACAAATAACTGGTAGAGTGCATCCATACAACTTCTCCCTACTCTGTACCTATTAACAATTAAAATGTGTAATGCAACTGGTGCTAACTAAAAAGACTTTTGCTGCACTGCATCCTCCTGCATTTAGTCAGTCAATTAAATATCAGACTGTCCCAGAAGGGCCATTGCTCCCTTTGTTGTGATGGCTCAGTTTGGGAATGATGACAGGCAATTGCTGAAAGAGCAGCAGAAAATGTGACAGCAATCTGTTCTCATCCAGCCAAATCATTGCTACAAGGAAGAGAATTGGGGATTACAGTGTCTATTGCGATATTGCAAACTTTCAGACTATTCCTTTATTGTTCACACTCACACTTTTATTTGTATCTTTCATTGCATTAAAGTTTATTGCTTCCAGTACGCTCAGTTAGCAGTGCTTTTAATGAACTAAAGAAAAGTATCACTTTCCTGGGCACAATTCAAGCCTTCAGAAGCTAGGAGTGCTAGGAGATCACAGGAGCATAAACATAAAAGATGGATGATGACATATGAGTTCATTTGATTAAGTGTGTGCGGGGTATCAGGAAAGGTGCACTGCCCAGGAACTTCTGTGACAATACAGAACAGTCTCAGAAGTAAAGACCTGAGTGCTATTGGAGAGGTCAGAGAGGAGGAGAATGGAGATGGTGGCACAAGTATACCCGTGCCTGTCCTGTGTCCAAATGAGATCCATAACATTTTGAGACTTCTCTTTAAACTCAAGTTGGTGCCACTGGTATGCAGGTTTACTGCAAACAAAACCCATGCAATAGTTTAGCAATATTGCAAGTTCTACTACTGTATGAACCTTTAATAATGCCATTCATAATGATTACAAGACTAATAGAGGGAGGCATTCTTCCCAAATGATAATGTGTTCTTATATAAACATAATGCAGTCATTAACCAGAGACAAAAGGAAGGAATACCTCAATTTCATGTCTTCTGGGACAAAAAATTACAAACTGCAGAAGGACTGTGTGAGTAAGGACTGAGGCTGGCTAAGTTAGTAATAAGTCTCCTGAGCTGCTCCTATATTTGCGTTGCTCTTGTGCTGAGGTCCCTTCACTGTTGAAGCTGGACAGGTTTTCAAAAGTGTGGTGATGCCACCCAGAGTGAAAAACCGCAGATATTACTAAAAAGCCAGAGTAGACAATGGTGAGGAACAGTGTTACTGCTTGGCCCTTTGCCCAGCCATGACAAGTACACTGGGCAGCCTGTGAGAACTCCTGGACTCTATGCATGAAGAAATAACATGGAGGCATAACAGAAAGGCTGGCAGCCACATTTGCATGGGAGACACATAGCCCTGTTTGCAGCTTAGAAGTAAATGCAGATATGTAGGGAGTTTTCTTTCTGAAAAGAAATAAGAATCTTGTCAGTGACCTTGGGAATCTCATAGTTGTCCTCTCACTTACATTAGCCCATCTTTGTGCAGCCTTCTGTTATTCTACTATTGGTTTTGAAGCCTTGGGTTTGTTCACATCTGGGATCTCCAAATGGAAGATAAAAAAAAAAAAAAAAACAAGACGAAGCAGAGCTGTGAAAGGAAGTGAAAGTGTCAGAGCAAATGAGAAGTATAGAAATAATATAAACTGAGTAATCCAGGCCCACATTACAGACTGACGCAGATGGCCAACATGTCCACTGGAAAACATGGAGATGTCAGGTTTTGTTTCTCAAGACAAAAGACTCACCCTGTTGGCTGAGCACTGGAACCTTGTGCTGGAAATGCAAAAGGCTTCAGGCCACTGTGGTGTATAAGCTGTATGTAACTCCCAGAATGAAACTCTGGTCAAAAAACTAAATCTGATCCTTGAATGTGAAAACTCAGTAAAGTCAGGTAGGAATAGATGGGTGTTAAGCTGATGTATACAGCTTGGTATACCTCTATTGCCAGTGCTGGAATAATGAGTTGTGTGTTGCAGTACCAAGAGCAATATCAAAACTGCATGGCAGTAAAACTGGTGCTAAAATGGTTGGTAAATTGAATAATGCTAATGGATAATTGGATGAAGTTCAGAGATTTTAGAATTATTAAATCATGGGTAGCATGACATAGTAAGACACGAAAATCTTCGCCTATTTCATATGAACTTCAAAATGTAGGGACAACTTGAATACAGCTTGTGAGTACACAGTAACAAAATCTGGAAGACTGCCACCAGTTAAAAAAAGGTTTAACAAGCTCCAGCAACTGGAATTTGGAGCTAGGCATATACTGATCGGTTTTAGTCATGCTTTGTGGAGGTTTCGAGATCACTGCAATTTAAACTTTTTTTTTTTTTTTTTTTTTTTAATAAAATGCTGTGAAGCCACAGGCCTGTATTGCTCTGGCCTCTGTTTCACACCACATCCAGTACTCTTATTGCACAGCTTTCTCTGGGTTTCTAGAGCTGAATTCATATTCCCCTGAAATAACTCAAGGATTCTGGAACCTGAGTATCTTGTAGTTTAATTGATGGCATTGGTATTATCATTATACTTTTCTTATCCTTTTGATGTTTTCCCAGAAAACCCATTGTCACAATATCTAACTTCCATTTTAAAATGTTAGTGTGATTTTACTGTATCTATATTGGTGGGTTGGCTAGGAGGAACAAAGCAGTTCTTGTTGCAACTATGTATGAAGTTTTTACTCCAAACTGGGCCAGAATATTGATCTTTGGGGGAAGCTTGAACAAATTCAGTAAACCTCACATTGCTCCTTTCAGAGTCTTCTGCTTGCCTATGGCTGCCTTTGAACGTAGCAGCCAAAAATCCCTGCTTGATAAATCTTGCTTTCCAAGCCCTGCAGTTCTGCAGGGATTCTATATGACTGAGCAACAGCGAGTCTGGGAATAACACCATTGAGCTACTCTGTTCTGTTTCTCTGCAGTGCCTACACTGAGCCCTACAAGGTGTGCCCAGTCTCTGTGACCCCAGCGGAAATTGAGACATCAGATGAGGAACAAAAGAGTTCAGAAGATGATGAGAGCAGCCTTGGTGATCCCAGTCTCACCAACAAGGTAAAAAAAAACCCAACAAAACCATAAAAATGGTTAATGCATGAAATCTGGAGAGGGAAAAGCAATTTGCAGAAGAACCTGGATTCTCAGCTCTCTGCTTTTTGTCTGGTGCTCATTTAGAAATGGCAGAGCCATCAGTCCTTTACTCCCCCACAGCACTAGGAATAATTTAACTCTATAGAACATGGCAAAGAATGTAGTCTGAAGATGGACAGTGGAGGCAACATAAACAGCAAGAAAGGCCTGACTTGAATGTCAGGAAAAATGCCTCACATCAAAGCATTTAGCTGCAATCTTGAGAATTAAAATTGCATTGAGTCAAAAAAGACAGATGGAGAAAACCTGCACTGCACACAGAGAACAGTAAGCAGAGTCTCAAAAGTCTCCAAACAAACAGGGCAGCTACTGACTCAACAGCAGCAGTATATAAGAATGTCTTTGCTTCTCCTTACATATTTCCACTGGGTGGGCTTGGTTTTCAGACTCCGGTAATCATTCTGTTTTGCAAACCTTTAACATATTAAAACATGCACTCATTGTGTGCACACACACAAAACTGAAATGTGCTGGAATTGAGAATTACAGATTTGTATGCCTTGAGGAAGCACCTAATTCAGATACCTTTCAAGGGACAGCTCTTGATTTCTATAATTATGCAGATCCTCCAGGACAGCTGCAATCTAGCTCTTCAAGGATGGGATCTGGAAGACAGATCTGGACTGCTTTTCCTTCTCTCTCACTGATTCCCGGAAAAAGTGAATTGTTCTTGTAATGCCTCAAGTTGCCATTTGCACTGCTGTCAACTACTACATAGTGCGTAGGAACTACAAAAGGGGCATTATGAAGGCCCTCAGAGACTGAAGCTTATAAAACAGCTATGAGCCTTTGATTGTGACAGCACTCTTGTCTGAGTACCATCAAGCTACGATACACCTACGCTGAGCCATCTCCAAAGTACAACACGCACACAGTAAAATGCACGAGGAGATACAGTTTGGCCATGTTAGTGCAGCAAGTTAGTGGAAACACGGCAATAGAGCTTCTGCTTCCATGTTCTCATTAGCCAGCCTGCTTTGAAATGCAGAGGGTACTCCAAAAGAGTACGCCAGAGAAGTGACTTGCACAATACTTGTGCTTCTGGTTTAGAAAATTTTACGGTGATCTACTTGTGCTATTCTTAGGCCAAACATCTCAATTTTAGCTCCATGGAGGCAGATTTGCCCCCAGCCCCACAATTTTTTTAAGCTAGATCAGTTTGGTTCAGTTTTTTAAGGAGACCAGTGTGGTTCTGATGAAGGTCATACAAACAGCTGGGTCAGCACTACACTGAGAGCTGGCACTATGCTCAGAGGGGAGTGACTGGCACTGTCACCAAAGTGCCATCAATCTTTATGATTAATATGTCTTAGCCAAAATTCAGTGACCTCAGTGTCACATGGCCTGTCTAGAGCAAGTCTGAGAGTGTCTCTATGCATTGTCTATCTTGTCTTATTTAATTGCTATTTAAACCGGGAAATTTATTATTTAATTTGTTTGACCAGGAAATGAACTCTGAGATACAGAGCAGTGTCTGTAGACAGATTTCTGGGAACAAGGGATAGAGTGGGTGCAGGTCCCTCAACTATTCACTTTCTGAAACAAAGTCAAAGTGATTATTATAAGACAGCAAAGCAGCGCGCATTTTAGAGGTCTTTACTCCCTGCAGCCAGTCGTGCCTAATCCTGTGGTATAGCTCCCTCCCAGTTCCCTCACCAGAAGCTGCCCTCCGGGCCTTGCTCCAAGCCTTTGCTGAGCAGACGGGGGCCATGGCAGCCATGTAGGGACCCTTGCCTTTCTGCTTCACTGGGTCTTCTTAGACCAAGCAGACTTGGTCTGGCAAGCAATGCCACAAAGACTTGATACTGCATTCATTTACCGAGTCCACTTTAGGTCACTGAGGGCTGCTTTTCTTTGCAGCTACTAGATCACTGTTTTAGCTCCCTACTTCATCACTTCTGAAAAAGTCACTTTTCCCAGTACATTTTTCCTTTCAGTACATGTTTCTATGGTTTGGCCATGTCTTACCACAAAGATGAATCATGAAGTAGGAGCAAAATACTGTTAGCCACTTGCACCGGAATCATACAGTTTGCTTCTTGCATAGTTATCTGTATCTTCCAAGATGCCTACCAGTTAAATAGATGCCAGTTAAATAGATTCCAAACCATGTTGTCTGGTGAAGTACTGAACTAATTCTGGAGATCTTTATGGCCATTTAGTTTAGAAACTTTGTTTAGTACAATAAAGCCCTTTGCCCCATTTGCTTCCACAGGTCTCACTGACAGCAGTCAGAACAGTCTGGAATATGACCATTTTGATAACTCCCTTTTCCATGTGGTATATCCTCAACAGCTGCGTCGCTAGGCTTTCAAAGTTAAGCACTTTCTGCTTCTTTGACAAATTTTGGACCTGTAAAAATCCACAGAAAATTTCACTCCTTCTTCAATAACAAGACACTTTTCAGACTTGCCATCTATATTAGCAGCTATTATATTGTACTATATTACTAGTAAGTGAATTGGGGAAATGGCCTGTCATGGAAAGTCCAGGGTGCTAGACACTGAACAACAAAATTAAAATCTGGTTACTATTTTTACTACAGAAATATATCGGTTAAAAGTTCTCTGACACTACTTTACTTTGTAGAATGAGAAATCTTTTAATTTCTTCTGACTTCCGTTGACAGAAAGAAGGCCAGTCCAGAGCTTACCTCATTGCCCAAGAGCTAATGTCTTCAGAAAAAGTGTGAGTTTGTTTTTATAACCTACCTGTTGCTCTTCTAAAATTGAAGCTATGCAGTCCACCCTTCAGTATTCATTTGATGGCAGTTAACAAAAGTTTGTCTCTCTCCCCAGATATGTGGAAATGCTCCAGTTATTACGTATGGTAAGTAAATAATTTTATTCACTGAAACTTAGATACTATTAATTTCTATTTAGCTGCAATTTAAGAGACAAAAGCACTGAAAGGAGTTAAGTGAATTTGAGGAGAAATGGCTTGCTGTGAACTATTCAAATCTATTATTTGTCATCTAGAGAGAAAGGTGTTGGCCAACAGTAGGGGGTTGTTGGGGCTGAGACTGGTGTAAGATGCAGAATAAGCCTAGTGCAGAGAAAGAGGTGGCAATAAACACGGATGAATAGTCTCTCTTCAGAGTGAGACAGATGGGAATAGAGCTATGAAGCATAGGGATTTGGTTTCAGTGGACTCACTCTGCTTCCATTTAATTTCTTGTTTTCTGATAATGCAGTATTGGTAATAGCCAGTGTGCTCTGGGTATCCACACTGTGTCACACTGTTTTGGTTTATGACAATTTAAGAGGCAGATACTCTAAAATTAGTTACACCCACCCCCCGCCTCCCCCATCCCCCCCGCTCCTTGTTTTAACAAATCCCTTTCTGCCAATAAGGAGAAAGCAACAGGAGTAGATATAGGTGAAAAAATAACAACTCTATAAACAAAAGAAACAGCAACAGGCAAAAAATAACAGTAATTCTAGTTTACAAAGTTGCTGAGCTCTCCCGGGAACACAGATAAACTGCAAAGGGCAGAGTAAGCCCTCCCCCAAGGCAGCATCCTCAGCATGTGGGGGACGAAGGTGGCAGCAGCCCTCCCCTTCTTATCTCTCAGCGGCAGCAGCCCCATTGACAAAGGTGGCTGGCACCCTTTGGCATCTGGAGCTTAGGAATTTAAGAACTCGGCGGATCTGCAGTGCCAGCCTCTCTGCCTGTCCTTAGGCTGGCTGCATCCAACCAGCATCAACACTGCAGCCTGCAAGCACCGGTGCCGCTGCTGTGCTGCTCTCTCGAGTCCCTGTTCCGATGGAGACTACGGAGAAAACGGGCTCTCGAGCACACAGAGAACGGCGGTCCAACCTCAACCACTGCTGGTCTTGTGCGGCAGGCAGGTGTTGCAAAATTCACTCTAAAAACTTTTTGATTTTTAAAAGAAGCCTTTCAGGTTGCTACTGTTGCCACCCAGAAGCAACTCCCTCCTAAAGCCAGAGAGAAACAAAAACAAACCGAAGCACAGCTTCTACTTGCGATGCCTCAGCTATCTTGCCCTGCAAGAACAAAAGGGAAAAGAACAAGAGTCAAGAGGCAGGAGAGCTCTGCTTGGGCAACCTTAACTTGAAAAAGACGGGCACCCTCTGGTTCTGTTTCTGGCTGTGCTGTGGGGTCTTAGTGAGACAGTAACAATTTTGGTCTCAGATGGAATACCAAAAAGTTTTGGGTTACCCAGGACACACAGCTAGTCATATAGGAAAAATACAGATTCTGGCATCAGAAATGCTTGAGAGAACACCCAGAATTATTTACCTTTAGTGCTTGTTAGAGAATTGTTGCATGGCATAAACCGACTGGTGGCTTTGTCCTGGAATACTCTGTGTCCTTTTGACAGATCTTCCTCTGCTTCTCTGGAGACTGGTACACAGCTCAGGTGGCCTTGCTGTCAGTATCTTTCTTGGCTATTAGTTGAAAGGTAGTAAGGAATAATAGCCACCACACAAAACATACCCACTGCTGCTTGGAAAGAAATTTCCTGAGAAGGCAAAAAGTAGTTGTCCTTGGAGGACACCCCAAACAGTAGCAGTGGAACAGGAACACTGATGGGGACAAAAGTAATGAGGTCAGAACTCAAAGGATACAAAGTGTGATGATGTCACTGAATCGGAAGGAGCTGTCGATTCCCTCAAGGGCAGAAAGGCCTTGGAGAGGGACCTCAACAAATTAGAGAGAATGGGCCAACATCAACCCTGTGAAATTTAACAAGGACGAGTGCCAGATTCTGTGCTTGGGGCAGGGCAACTGTGGCTGTGTATACAGACTGGGGAACAAGAGGCTGGGAGCAGCGCTGTGGAAAGGGACCTGGAGGTCCTGCTCGATGGCCAGTTGGACCTGTGTTAGTTGTGCCCTGGCAGGCAGGAGGGCCAGCTGTGTCTTGGGGGGCATTAGGCACAGCAGGACCATCAGGGGATTGTCCTGCTCTACTCTGCACTGGTATGGTCTCACTTTGTGTCCCAGGGGCAGTTTTGAGCACCACAGTATAAAAAATATGTTAAGCCATTAGAGAATGTCCAAAGGAGGCCACGAAGATGGAGACATTTTTGGAGGGGAAGCCTTATGAGGAGTAGCTGAGGACACTTGGTTTGTTCAGCCTGGAGAAGAAGAGACTGAAGTCAGACCTCAGCTGAGATCTTCAATATCCTCTTGAGGGGCACTGGAGGGGCAGGTCCAACCTCTTCACTCCCATGACTCAAGAGAATGGCTGGAGCAGAATCAGCAGAGGTTTAGGTTGGGTATTAGAAAAAGGGGTTTCACCCAAAAGGTGGTTGAGTCCTGAAACAGGCTCCCTGGGGAAGTGGTCACAGCACCAAGCCTATCTGAGTCCAAGAAGCATTGGACAACACTCTGAGGCACAGTGTGAAATTCTTGGAGTGGAATCCTTTAAAGGGCCAGGAGTCGGACTTGACAATCCTGATTGGTCCCTTGTGACTTAGCATATTCTATGATTCTATGATATTGCTGCCTGCTCATTGTGCCTCTTGAGCAATCCACCAAAGCAGCAGAACCAGACACTTTAGGGGCCTTAAAGTGCTTAGCTAATTAATTTTCCAATACTTTGATAAATTGGTGATAACCTGACTAGCCATTTTCCTCTTCTGTCCTGGCCTTCCTCTGATTTCTGCACCACCAAATACAGTATTTGACACCAGTGAGACATAGCTGTAGTTATCCAATGTTCCCGGGGGAAACCAGGGTGCTTCCTTCACATGTGGAATACAGGGCTTCTGATAGCTGAGAAAAATCAAGGAACTCCTTGATGAAATTACTATTTCCAAAAGTATCACCAGAAAAGGAAAAGCCTCTGCCAGCTTCAGAGAAGAGAAATATCTATACAGGAAGTTACCTTGCACAGAAACTATTAGCCACTCTGCATCTTCATTAAAATATTCTTAATGTATGTAATTTTCCATTTCCAAATGCATTTGTGCTTTGGTACATTGTAGACATCATGTAAAAGCAGAGCTGAACTAGAGCGCATATACAGTGGAGGGAGAGCATTAAGTGGAGGTCTCTAAGAGAGGCCTCATTTGCATTGTGTCCTGGCCCTTTCCATATACCTCTAGGAGAAAAAAAGGGGCTTACTAATGTCAGAAAACTTTTCAATATATGGATCCAAATTTTGAAATGCACTTCAGTGCCTTTATCCACAGCATAAATGGCTGCACACCCTCATGGCTGCTATAGCACCATGTTACTGTTAGGCTGCCTTGCCTATATTGTTACTGGGTCAGGAAAGAAATGCTTCAGGATTTTCTCCATCCCTTCTATTTTCTCTAGTAAATCCCTGTATAGTGAAACTTTTTTCCCTGCTTGCCCATCCCACTGAAGTAAAGGGATCTTATGAATATTTTACATGCTCTCATTATTTCCCTAATTAAGAAAGTAATTAAGGAAAAGAGAAAAAGAAAAAAAGAGAAGTTAATATATCAAATTAAAGTAAGAAATGGGCCTAAAGTAAACCCTTGAATGAACACACTGGTAAGCAAAGTTAAGCCACTTACAAGTTGTGAAATATCAGAATAACTGCAACCATGCACTGTGATGTTCCCTGTCCCAATTCCCTGGGTTAGAAAGTTTAATAAATTCTCATCAATTTTAGAATTCAAAGGAGCCATCAGACAGATGAGCAATCACCACCCGTTTGAAGTTTGACGGGTAAAATCACAATTTTGATTAATTATTTCCTTATTCAGTGAAAAAGTTCTTATGTGTCTTGACCCATACACTCCTTTAGGGGTTACAGGAGGCTTTTCTTCAGTAAAGCCAACAAGCCAGTTTCTCGGATAAGATTTAATTGTATGAGTTGGCTTTCTAACTAGTGAGGATGCATGAATGGAACCTGGGTCAGAGAATGAGGAAGAAAAGAGAAAGAGGCAGACGGTTTTCTCACTGGTCTGCTAGTTCAGGCACTCCTTGGTTTAGAAGAGGTCAAAAATCTTTACAGGAACAGGCTCAGAGGGTATGTTGCTGTTTTTCATTGCCTCTCACCCTGGCATACCCTATCTCTACTGCTATAGGCTGATGTCTATATGATACCTACCTACTGCAGTGGCATTCAGAAATAATCTGCAGATTTCTCCCTTGAAAGCTCCCTTGAAAGTTTAATCTAGAAAACACTGTCACCTTTTCCATACCAACTGATGTTGGATCTTTATATTTACCTGTTGCCCAGTGTATTGTTCAGAATATCTAGAGAAACCATTACCAATCTTACAATATGTAAGTCCCTTAGAATGTAGAAGTAATATTGCCTAACCAAGGCAATAGTTTCAATACTGCCATAACACTAGAACTACAATAATCTATTTGCTCCTTTTCCCATATTTGAATAGTTTTCAGAATAGTCACATCAGCAAAAAATCATGCTTTGCTGTGCAGTTGCTGTTGATACAAGGTCCACTGGCAGATTTCATAAGCAACCGCAAGTTACCACAGTCACCAAAATGCTATCAAGGTACAACACATCATTCATGGCCAGTTAGGACCAAAGGCTTCCCTGACAACATTCCTCAACCCAGGCACACATTTCTGTTTCTCATCATCAACCTTCTCAAGAAAACAGTTTCTATATGCTTATCATCAAGTCTCAAGTTTCATCTCCTAATGTAAACCACACATTGGTAAGAAAGGTAAAGAACTAAACCACACCCTAGCCACTTTCAGAAAGGACAAAAAGGCTTTTCGTAAGCCTGCAGCAAGAGCAATTTCCAATCTTATTCCCAGGCTTGGCTAGTGCTGCTGTTCATTCAGCATAAGAGAATCTGTTTGGCCATTCAGTGGAGATTTTAATAAACTGATTGATTGCCAAAACGATGACATTTCCATACACCCACTCTACTATTGAACTGAAAGACTGGAAACATTGTGTTAGCTCACAAACTTAGTATCAGCTGGTGTGCTAGTAGTGATGATAATAATCTAAAAGGTCAGCTGTTACGTGCCCTACTCAAAGGTAATGCAGTTCTCTGGAGCAGTGAGTTAAGAACTCATTCTAGTCTCACCAGATGAAACTGGCAGGGCCTTTTAGTAAGTTCTTGACCTCTTGGTACTCACAGCTTTTCCAAAGTTGATAAGTCCTTGAATTTCCTTCAGGATCATTTAATCTTCAAGCTTTGTCATTCTGTCTCCTATTATGCTTCCCCAGCAATGCAGGCTGCACTTGACATCCTTTCCTTAGTGCTTGTTCCTGAACAAAATGCTGCAGGTGGCTTTCTCAGCCTAAAATTTCACACATCACCAAGATGGTTTATTTACTTCCCCTCAGTTGGTCTGTTTCAAATGGGTTTACAAGACCGACACAAATCACAGTTAATGTGACTCAGACTGCTTCAGGATCCCAGCCTGTATGTGATCTCAGGATCCCAGTCTGTATGGGATCAAGCATTTGCTAGATATTGTATCATGGTCACGTTTATTTTGCCTTTCATTTTTGGTAGTGAACCATGTTCATGTTTATTTTTCCTTTGGCTTTTGTACACAAAATCATCATCTGTGTGTGCATAAACTGCTTTGAAGTAGTTATTACTTCCCTCCAAGATACTTACTGAATTAAGGACAGCTCTGCACTGAAAAGACATCAGCCCCAACACTTCCTTTTAAAAAGAAAATTGATCTGTTTCCTGGTTTGCATTTTTCTTATAACAATGTACCACAATTGCTAGAAACAAAGAGACCTAGATTACAACTTCCTAAGTATTTGGAGATATAGATATGAATATAATAAGAATAGATATGTGCTGGTTCTCCAGCTTTCAGAGCAATTTGGAATTCAACCCCGCACTGGATATCCCAATGTTCATGACTGCAAAATAAATCTTAGGAAGTAAAAAAGAACAAAGTAATCTTAGTGCTCAAGCCTCTAACTTGAGATTAAATCTCATTGATTAAACTCTACTTTCAGAATTCTTGTGAGTGGCACATTCTCAAGAACAAAAAATAACTGCCTAATTTAGGAACCTGTTACATGTAAGACAACAGAATTCCATCTTTCTAATTATTTACACCTCCAATGATTGATTTGCTGAGCCTTTTTTACTACTGTGAATTTCTTGGACGATGTTCAAAGTTCTCCTGGACCAATCAAGTCATTACTTTCCTAATTAAATGTTTTAGAGAATGCAATGTGCTGGCTAAACAAAGAGCTAGCTCACTGGTAGGCCCTCTGAAGCTCTTATAAAAGCCTGACAACACACAGCTACAAAAGAATAGCCTGCCCTCACTTACACTAGGCTAAATTTTTTCTCATTTATTTATTCATTGTTGTGTTCATTGTCAGTGGGAAAATAACTATGTATTGGTTGGGGAGCTTCCACTGTAGGAATGTTGAGCCAAAATAGCTTTCAGATAATCTGTATATCTTTTAAAAGGAGGAGAAAACCACACCAGCACATCTGGATCAGGACAATTCCCTGGTAAACAGCTGCACTGATACAGTATTCTCAGTGCATACTGTACAGTCTGCTGGTTCTGAAATTCATTTGCAGTGTTTTAGATGAATGTGTGTATTTGGCTGCATGTGAGTGTGTGCTGAGGTCAGGGTTCCTGACCTAGATTGCACCCTGCATGGCAGGATAAGAGAGTAATTGTGGCTGCTGCAATAGCATTTTCTGCTGTTCATCTGACATTGTTTCTGCTAAGTCCAGTAGTGAGAAATGTGAAATCACTGCTCTGTACAGATCTGGGGTCATTCAGTCTGCTATAGGAGATGTGCCACTTTTTAATTCAGGAGTGCCACTTTCGTCATTAGGAGAGAGGCTGCTGACTGTGATGGAGATACCTCTAAGAACCACCATGAGTGAGACTTGGTTCACAGAATACTGAACAGCACCTCATGTCTGCACTTGGCTTTAATATGGAGGCTCTCTTCTCCACCTTTGAACTCTTCACCCTCCCCTCAGTATAATACCTAGATGTCCAAAAGTACTTTGAATTCTGAAATATGCAGAATCTATTTAATCCACCTTCATTCTAAGAGTGAGTGTGGTTGTAAAATCCTGCACCACTTTATGCAATTAGTGTCGACTTTACTTACATAATTTGGGCTGCAACAAGATTTCCTATTGTCCTCCCTGGCCCCCTCACAAAGTGTCAAATGTGATGGCTTCCCATTAGTATCAGTCCATTAAAATAGCAGCTTGACTGGGAAAGTAATCACAATTCTAAATATATGTGTAAAATGATTTTGTATGTGTGTATGTTGATGTATGTATGCACTTGCTGAAAAGCATAGAAGTCTAGATACCAGGTGGGTGCTGTGGTGTGAACAAGGTAAACACACTGTGTGCAGATGTGATTTCTGTAGCTGAAGTGCCAGTATCCCCACGTGAAGACTAAGGGAGAAAAATAGCTGCAGTTCTCTACTAATGCATCTGCTCTGTACACTCGCTCCCTTTTTATTTTTATTTTCAGTGTTGTTCCCTAGTGGAAACTCACACTATTTTGAAAACTGTAGAAATATCCCAGGGGAATTTATTCATCCATGAAACCTTTCCCTTTTCTTTAATACAGACAAGAGATATGTGCAGAAAAGGTGATTCACCCATCTTGCAGAATAACTGTTGACACGTATACAGTTAAAATTTGCAGATGGACTCCAAAGCACATTCATCCCATTGTTGGAGAGAATGATACACAAGCTCTGTTTCTGCATCTGTTCACAAAATCCTGGAAGCTAAACCTAGAACTAGTTCTTGTTCCATTAACTACACCTCTTGCCCTTTTATTAGAAAATCACATTTCATAGAGATGTTGAATCCTGTACAGAAACAAACTCCAGGTTACAATCCCCATTTACAGCAGAGAACAGAATTCTTCAGAGGCATTCCTGGAGGGAAAAGACATAACTTGTGTGTATTAGTGATATTCATGAACAAAAGAAGGAGAAAACCAGAAACCTTTGTTGCTATCGGGTTTGATCCTCTTTGTTTCACCTCATTATTTGTAAGGTTTATATCAGGGATGCTAAGGATATGGCCATTGGATGGCTATACAGGGCTTATTTATGGATGCCCAAAACGTAATGGAAAGGTATGTGTTTCAGAAATGTATTTTTCAGCTGAGTTGCTAACCTTCTATGTCACCTAGACAGCTTAGGTTATGCTTTCCCATGCACATGCAGGTACAGGCATAAGACTTGTGTGAGATCTGTAGGCTTATCCCTGGATGAGATTGAACTTTGTAGCTATCACACCAGAGCCTTGAACTGAACTTCTTCAGTTCATGAAGCTGTTTTAAGAAAGTTTTGACCCATCAGAAAGTTATATGGACTTAGTGTTTAGGACCTCCTGTACTTAGACACTGGGCTTTTGTGACAGACTTGGAGACCTTCAGGTGCCATGATTGATTACAGTTAGTGAGACTGGAAAAGCACTTTGCATTTGATTAATGGCTTCACAGGCACTCAACATATTCAACAGTAACATAATTATTTTTTAATGGATGTTTACAGTGATTACTGTTATGCTGCAAGGTTTTTGTTAATCATTAGAAAACTGGCTATCTAGGCAACTGGAATTTACTTATTTGTCTGAGAATTCATTATAATCAAGGGGACAGACAATTAATAACTAATTAAATCCACTGACATGCTGTGGGAAAGAAGTATTAATCCTGTTGCTCAGTTGTGGTGGAAAGTGGACAGACACAGACCGGTTGGATGTTAATTTGGGAAAGATGACATCTTTGTAACATAACAGATTACTTGAATGCATCAGTAGCTATTCACTTGTACAGGCACAATAAACTGAGAGAACCCTTTAGATTCTTTCCCTAGTCTGGATTAATTATGATGACTGAGGACTTTGAAAGGTTGCAGATTCCTTTGAGTTAGTAAAAGCATCCAGAAGACAGATTGATTGGCTTAGTTGGTTGAAAATCTTCTGGATTATACGCTGGCTGAAACACAAACTTAGATAGGCTAACTCACATCAGAAAAAATGGGAAATTTAATAGCACGACATTGGGATAATTTATGGTACTGGGGCAGGACATGTTGCAGAAATCAGATCCAGATAATTAGGAAACATAGTAATACTTCTTCAGAAATCTTTATGAAATTGTTTTATCCAGGATATAGTTAATAAAAAAGAAAATTGTTATCATGATCTAAAAGTTCAGAATTTTATTTCTCAGCAACTCAAACCTGGGAAAGCATTTTTCTATGCACCCTGAAATAGGTGCCCTATTATGTACCAGAACTGGCTATATTTTAATACAGAGGAAATTGCCCCTATGCCTACATAATTTATTAACCACTTCATAATGAATACCATTTCTAAGATGAGGAAGAAAGGACTCAGGTTTTATAGAGAAAATTATTTGTTCCATAGCTTAAATTTAAGTTCAGAAGTGTAGTTAGTGCAATTTCTAGCATAAGGCATGTAGTTTTTCATAATTTTCTTGTCAGGCTGTTGGAACCAATGAGGTGAGAATCTAGTCCTTAATTTTTAAAAATTATGGTTTGGGTTAAGAAACACTATAAAAATGAGACAAACTACACCCAGAAAAGCAGGGGGGGAAAGGCAAGGTAAATAAAAATACTGTATGCAAATCATTGTATGCATAAGGGTCTTATGGCTTGATCTGGTGAAATGTTCCATTTTAAGCTGATAGCATTGTGGAATTCAGCTGAAACTGTATGAACTAATGGATGGAAGAAAACATATTCTATGATCTCCTTTCTATACTGAACACAATTGCTGCTGATAGCATATCATTCAATTCCTAGAAAGCATAGTTTAGGAGTCAAGAAATTGTAATAATAATTTCAGAAAAAGATATTTTAAGTCTGTTTGCCTCATTTCAATGCTGTTGTTCACAGGATTTCTATGAAAGTATCTTGAAAGTGCTCGGAGATGATGATGAAAATGAACTAGAAGTTAAACTCAAGCAGGGTTTAGGTGAACTCCCTGAAATTTATGAATTACACCAAGACATCCTGGAAGAACTGGAAGACAGAGTCCTTAAATGGCAAGTACAGAGTGGCATAGTTTGATGGCCTTAACATACCCTCCACAGCAGGTGGGTGAACTCATTGGTGTTCCCTTGACCATCCCAGAAAAGAAGAATAGAACCTGACCTGCTTCGTCAGATTTTGCAAACAAACAGGAATGAAGTAGAGGCTGTCAGGTTAAGAAATCAAATACTGAAATATGTGTGCAGTGAACAGCCTGTGGCTCTGAAACAGCCCTAGCAGTCAGTGTGAGAACAGCAGCCAACTTCATATGCATTATCCTCTGCCAGTTCTTAGTCATCGCCAAGTGGCTTCACACTCATGGCCTGAAGGTCACAGACTCATGCTGCGGGAAGCAGGAGCAATTTACATCAGAACTGATCCTAAAGATCATCTGCTTACAGGAATCTACATACAGCTGTGTAGCTCTCATTAAGGGACAGCCCCTTGCTCCCAGCATCAAGGCAAGAATCTGCTACTCCAGGCTTATAAGCCAAAAGGATATAGGCAGCCTATTAATGGGACTCCATCAAACAACCTTACAGGGCAAAGTCTTTCCATGAGAGAATAAGACCATGACTAGGACAGACAATGCTCCAAAGTCCATTCAGCTGAGGAGATGCCTGACTTAAGCCAGGCTGCCAGGTTCTATTGAATCATGGACCATGAAGCTCCACACCTCCAACTTGCTAAACTCCAGGAGGCAGTGGTCACTGAGAATGGATAATCCTACTTCTGCACAGCCACAGAGCAATTAAGGAAGTCAGTTAAATGAGAATTTTTCAGTAACAATCCTAAATATAGGGCACAGGTCTCCTTGCAGCCCTGCACTTCCCAGTCAAAGCGCACAAGGAAAGGAGAGGCTAAAGGGAACTGTGTTCTGGTTTGTGCCCACCAAGGGACTGTTGGCAGAAAGACTTAAAATGTGTCACTGATGATTTGTGATTTATACACTTAGAACACAAACACATAGTGTTTCCAGCTGGGATCTAAAATGTCGTGGGAACTAAAGAAGCCATAACCCTACTCTATGCTGCCTGTACCCCAAGACAAAAGGAACACAACTGTAAATGCCCTAAGAGTTCTGTCCAGAGCTACTCTGTGGCACTGGGGATAAAAAAGTACTGCAAATGCTGCCAACACAACAGATATAGATATGTTATAGACCTTCACTCACACAGGTTCCCAGGTCATTACCACACCTGAAGCTCCCAGTAAGCCCTTGCCTGTACCTGCACTCCCCAGACACTCCATTGCTCTGGACAGGAGCTGCTCACACAGGAACTCCCATTCCTCTATTAAGCATGAGTCCCCTTTTGTGAACTGAGATTTTATTCTGCTCTCTCCCTATACATGCTTTATAAATATTTCAATACTATGCATCTGAATACTGAGACAGATGACAATGAGGCAGTGCTAAGAAACAGATAGTGAAGGAGAGCTGAAGATCTGATATTACAATAAATGTTATATTCTCCCCTACAAACAGTGCTCAAAGCTTCCAACTGCACCAGTTGGAAGGTCTATTTACTGAAGCAGAAGCCATGTCCTGAAAGGAGCTTCACAGTGCTGCTATGGCAGAGGCACAGCCAAAGGACCCGCCCCCATGGTGCCCATGCTACAGTAGCCTGTGGTGTTGTCAGTCTGTCCTGAAGCCTTCCCTCTTTCCTGCTGTTCAGCCTAGGCTTTAGGTGCATAGTGTACAGTCTAATACAATAGGGAAGAAGTTTGGCTCTACTTCTTTACTTTTATTTGTTTGTTTATTTGCTGCTTCTTTTCTTTATGTGGCCTTAGGGATGAACACCAGGAAGTTGCTGATGTTTTTCTCTCCAGAAAATCACGGCTGAATCACCACACAGCATACATTACACAGTTTGACAGGAATTTAGCTTTGCTAGATGAAATGTGCCTTAAATATTCCCAGCTGGCTACCATTATTCAAGAGTTTGAGGTAAGGCTCACACTTTTGTTTACATGCATGTCTTTGCCATGGGGATTACTCAAGGATTTTGTTGGGGTTTTTTTTGCTGGTACTCCATCGGTGTTCACACATAGGATAGAATGGAAGAATAGTCTTGTTTCACAGCCCTGGTGCTAAAACTTAAGTGAGAAGTTCAGTTTTGTGTGATGTGTTTGTTTCTTTCTCTGTTGCCCACACACTCCTGTGTGTGGTGTGAATCTACAGATCTGTGAATATATTTTGCTGAAACCCAGTGGAGTGGTTTCTCAGTCACTTATTAACTTATCAAGCTCTTTGAGGATGTGTTAGAGTTAATAACTGGGATTATAACTAAAATGACAATTTGCTGCTGAGCTCACATCCCCCCTGATCTTCGTGCTTCTTCTCTTTCACTGAGGACAGCAGAACTCTGGTGGCAGCCCTTACAGTGTGAAACATCAGCTTCTGAAAGTGGTACACCGTGTCTTCCAGTATCATGTGATGCTCACAGGTCAGTAAAGTCACTCTCAAAATTACCCAGTAGAAACACTCCCCTGATGTTCTGTGCCTCCACTGTGCTACATATTGATGTCATAACACCTAAAATAGGGCTAAAGCAGGATGGGATTTCCTGGGAACTTCAATATGCTTAGTACAGGATCCAGGAAGTGTCAGGCAGCCTGGGAAGAGGCAGGCACTTCTACAGGACAGCCATGTTGAAAGGTCACAAAAAAGCATAGTCAGGTGCTTTTAGCCATTCCTTCTTGACGTTTTCTCTCTGTGAATCAGGAGAGGGAGGGTTCAGCCTCACTGCCAACAAACAGGTCTGATTTTTTATTATGTCAAGGGTAGTTACAAGTGACAGTAGAAGACAGGTGACCTCGGCAAGGAGACTCTGTACTGCATCCTCTATGACAGTGGCAAGCACCATCTTCTTATCAACACAGCGATTGAGTACTACACCATAAATCCTATTCATAGTACACCTAAAGCTAGTGATTAGTCAAAAATCCAGTCCAATTTTGCTGCATTATAGGAGGAAGAGATATACATTTACATTAACAGTACACTTACAGATTTTACATTTACAGTTATACCTTCCCTTTACATTCAGGACCATATGTATAACTACTACCTGAGTCTCTCTAAGGGGGATTATGCTCCTTCTCTGCAAGCCACCCCAAATCTAGCAAGTCTGAGCCTGTAAGGAGAGCAGACTTTGAGCAGAATGTGACCCCTAGGAAGAATTGGAAAGTTTAAAACTGGTTAGGAAGGGAAATGGTGAAATGTAACAATGAAACACAGTGTTTTCACGTGATTTAGTCAGAACACAAAAGAGCAAGGATCCATAGACATAAAGATGAAGAAATATTTTGGGAATATGTATATGTGTGGCTGCAAGATTAGTTATGCATGGGACAGTAGAAAGGAAGCCGTAAACCCTGCCCATCCAGCCAATGAAGGGCATGGCATACTAGAAGGGCACAGCATTCTATAAAAGCAGCAGAACAAAGTGACCATATGAAAACTCTATTAGCAGCACAGATTACCAGCAGTTTCATCTTTCTTCAGGCATTTTGATCAAGGATGCAGCTCATTATTCACAGCTGGGTTTGCTTTTTCAGTAAACCAATACAAATAAACATTGGATGCCAGTACCAGGACTTACTTTCTGTCTGACTTTCTTCCCTCTCTGGGTGTATCTACATTAAGGCCAACTCCCCAGACTTGCGCCTCGCAGTACTTAGCAGTGTCTCATGATCCATAGTGTTTGTGGTGCATGCACACAAATACTGCATGTATGTGAAAGGAATTGGCATATCCCTCTCAGAAATAGCCCTTCTATCCTCTATTTTCCCTTTTCTGTGGTCCACAAGACAAATTGCAAACATGCAGTGTGATATTTTGTGAGAAAGTTGGAAGGGCTTCAGTGAAGCGCCAGTGATTGGATTTCATCTGTGCTTGAAACAACTTGAGCTCCTTGTCCCAGGTACTGACACTAACTGAGAAAATGAAAGCTTTTGTGTATGCTGAGATAAAGTCTGCTGGATTAAGATATTACAGAAAATAGGTTTACTACTTTAGTTCTTCACCTCGAGAAACCAAGGCGCTCTTTGACTACTAGGACAGAATGGTTCTGGAACAGTGCAGTCTTTCAGATTCTCAGATGTACTTGTGTGATAACTGGCTGATTCTATCAGATAAGGAAGGCTATTTATGAGGATATTGGTTACCACTTACCATAACCAAAAGGATTTGTCTACTCAGTCCATAGCTGAGGACAGAGCTTGCAGCGGTGAAAAGGAACACTAAATATTGCCTGATGACATCACACAACCCCCTTCTGCCTGCCAGAGTACAGGCAGACACTTTCCAGATTGCAGGTAAAAGCCAGGTGCAGTTCAGGATACCAGGGAAGGCACAGCACTAGAAAGAGAAATGTGTATGGATAAGACATGCAAGGGAACAGACATCCATTTATTGCACCGTTCCCAGCACACAGATCTAGTTCTTGGATGCGGAATTTGGGAGTCTGGACTAATCAGCAAGATAAGAACGAAGTATTTCTAGACTAGGGTCTTAAAACTGTAGCACTTACATACTATGGTCTTCAGAAGCATAAAGATCCAGACACAGAATAAGTAGGTGGTCCAAAAAAATTAGTCCAAAAAAAACACTGGTTAAAGATTTGTATATAATGCAAACACGATTGCTGTCACACTAAGCAGTATTGTATCTATCTTACAGAACCTGTTTTCAGCATATAATTGGGTTCAGTAGTAGTTATTTGAACCCTGGTTTTGTCTCCTTCCTGTGCCCATAAAAAACACGATTCATTTACTCTAACTGTAAATATAGCCAACAGCATGCTTGCAGATGGGAAAACAGAATTAACTAGAAAAACAATTTTTTGTAAAGTGGTGCTACTCAGCAATTCTCTTGACTGAGAAACATTTTTTACACTGTTTGTTTATTTATACCCGCCAAGTTATGTGAGCTCAAACCTGTATCAATGCTCTTGCATTGATTCTCAAAGTAAAATACCATCATCATCAAAGATGAGATTGCTTTGGAAAGAGGCTAAATATACACTTACATGGGGACAAAGTGCTGTGGGACATTACTGTGGATGCCCCATTCCTGGGAGTGTTCAAAGCCTAGGCTGGATGGGGCTTTGGGCAACCTGGTCTGCAGGAAGGTGTTCCTAGCAGAGGGATTGGAACAATATGATACATAATGTCCCTTCCAACCCCAGTGTCTGATTTTGTGATTTTTTTGTGATTTGAGGATTTAACATTTTAGTTAACAACACTGCAAATTATGTTGATCTGTATTCTGATTGTTGGATGTCTGTGTTTGTTTGATCATTTACTACAGATTACTTGAATAACCTTTGTCCTGATTCTACAGAGTATGAAGCCACACAAGGTAAAAGAAATTGGTAGAAGAAAACTTTTGTTTTGCTAACATTGCTTCTAAAGAGGTTCAATATCTCTGTACTGGTACTATATGGAAGATGATTCTTTTCAAGATTTTGCATTAGTAGGTTAGATGTAAAATTTATAAGAACTGATTACTATTTTAGACAAATAATTTAGGACAAGAATCCTATAAATTTTTTTTCTTTTTTTCTTTTTTCTTTTTTTTTAACATATGGGCTTCCTATAGTTTTGACATTATGGCACTTAGAGAAGAAAACATCTATACAGGCATGGTGCAGACACTGCAGTTTTGCCCCAGTCATCAAGGAAATCCTAGTCCTCTTTGGCTTTGTAAATATTTGGCCTCGTTACTGTAAAGTCAATTCGGATGGCTTCCCCTGCCTGATTGTGTACCATTATCCATGGTACACCTACTGTGCTCTATGAACTTGGGAGAAACCCAGGAGGTTTGAATTGCATATCTGTATTCTGGATTCTTTAAGGCTACATAAAGTTGAAAGACATTGCATAAAAAGCAGTTCTGCAAAATCAGGAAGAAATCCACTGCTAATACCATCCTTTCCAGCACATAAGATAGATAAAGCAGAAGTCTCTTACTCCCACTGAAATCAAAAGAAGGTTTAGTTGTGGTGTCTGCGGGAGTAGTTTCCAGGCTGGAGTAAGCAGCAGTAACATTTTATTAATGAAATCAATTCACCCTTCTTACACTGATTGTAAATCCAAACCAACTCATTGCAATAAAGTCAGTGGTTGACTGAAAGTCAGTTTATTCTGCCCAAGAGCAAAAACTCATGGAAGATTTAGGACCATAGTCACTGACAGTAGAACTACAGCTATACCAGTAATTTAAACAATAGCAGGGCAGACACTCAAGCTGTCTGACCACAATTGCCTATCTCATTTGTGGTTAGGAGATGCTTGTGCCATTCCTAGCCTACATGCTCCCAAGTTATGGCGAAAAACTGATGGAAAGCCCTGTGCCACAGGGGAAGGGCTGTGAAATAGGGACCCAAGCCATATTATGCCACTGCTCTCAGTGCCAGCAAACATGTCCTAGCCCAGGTTATTTGCCAGTGGAGAATCTAGGAGTCTAGGAATCAGCAGTAAGACGTACAGCTTAGGTTGCCATGCTATTTGGTGGCTAAAGCTGGGTTACATTCATCTCTCTGTATCACAAGACATTGACAAAAGTTTGCAAAACATTACAAAAAAGATTTAGTGCCATCCTAGGTGCTTAAAAGGGACCCCATAAGCTCCCTGGCTCAGCACAAGCATGATGCAGTTTCACACAAGAGAATGATGAAGAGAGGAAGGGGAGAAGCACAGTGTGTCATGTCAGAGTTGCTAGGCAGCTGCATTATGAAAAGCAACAAAAAAGCCAAAGGATGCCCTTGCAAACAGGAAGGATTTGAGTTATTTTTCTACTCTGTTGTGTGATATATGGCGTTTGTTCTCCTTCATCCCTCAGCTGCCTTATTCATCATTTCTGAAATCACGGACCAAGCCAATGACAGCATGCTCCAAGCGGTGAGTCCCACCATGACACATGCTCCCCGATCAATATTGTGTTTTCTACACATCTGTTCAAGTGAATACATATGTCTGCTAAATTTTGAAGCCCCCTCCAAGGTGAGACTCGAGGGCTTATACAGATCTGTTTTACAGTACTGCAGATGTGGAGTTGGTCTATGCCCTTTAGTTCAGCTTTGCAAGATGTAAGACACTGTAGCCAATAGCCCAAAGGGTTTTTTCCCCTCTTGGGGTTCAACTCACTTCTTTATCATTTCATTTCCTGAGCAGTGAGAGGGTTGTTAATAATCATTCAGGCATCATGAAATTCAACAGACAAAGAGATAAGGCATCACATGTAGTACCATCCATTAAGAGGATGCAGATGAAGGAAAGGAGTGAAATATCAATCTTCTTAGTAAGAGCTGGTTTTCAGGTAGGCTTTTAAGGCTGAAAAAAATGAATTCACATGAATGCACACTGTTAGGGAAGAACACACTAATTGGTTATGAAGATGAAAGAGCAGATGTAGGTTGCAGGGAAGATACCTAACAAGCCTAGAGTTTTATCCTAAAAAGGAGTGCAAGCTGACCTCTCTATAAACTAGACTCTGAAACTGCAGATTTTTGAAGCAAAGTTTTCAACTGGTTTGATTCTGATTTTCCTTCTTGTCAGGCAAAGAATTTATACTCATATTTTTCCATTATTTAAGCAGTTTTTGTACCAAAATAAATATTTCCTCAAAAACCAGAGATCTCATGAAAATCTTCCAGAAAAATCTCAGAGCTTTAGGCATATCTGTGTTAGAGGTTGAGAACTCTAAGAGCTCTGTTCCTAACAGACCAAGGTCACACATCTTTTCCTGGCACCTCTACCTCCTTAGATTTCAGTCAGATATATGGGATATTTATATAAATACTTTTCTGAAGTTAGAAGTATATATCAGTGGCCAAAATCAAATTTGCTATGTTGCATTGCCGTGTAATAATTTTGTCTCTATCAGCTATGCTTTAATTTGGAGAATGTCATTGTATCATCTGGTTCTTACAGATGTCATAGACTGTATAATAATTGCTATTAATAATGTCTGTTTTGGAATGATTTTATCACAAATCCCAAATAGATTTTTACACTTATTTTTGTATCATATAATCAGAGCACATCTACTCTTTTTCAAAACTTTGGTATGGAAGAGCTAAAATAAAATTTCCTTCTTTCCCTTCTGTGGGAATGCAGGGGATTTTGTAAAGGCAAAGGTTCATGAGAAACAAAGTTCAATTTTCTGTTAAATCAGAGGCTGGCCTCCTGAAGCAACATCCCAAAAACGAAAGCCACTTCTTTTCTTTCTCTCAGTTAAAAAAAAAAAAAAAAAAAAAAAAAAAAAAACAAAAAAAAAAAAAAAACCAAAAAAAACCACCACCAACAACAAAAAAAAACATAAAATCAAATAATTAATTAGAGAAGAAACTGAACAATGGCACTTATTTTAGAGCATTATAAATCGTCATGTACCTGGTTGAATTTCTAAGAAATAATTTAGAGTTGGCATATACCTGGAAGGAGGAAGATTTCTGTTCCCATGTACCAGCTCATCAAATGACACTCCAAAAATCTCACTGGAGCACTGAATTAGGATCTACATTTTCTACAGAATATCAATGATGCATTATTAGGGTTTTTTTTGTTTTATGACAATAAGACCCTAGCAGTTTTTCCTGGGAACTATGAACCCAGGATTTTCAAGCATTATGGCCATAACTATCTCCACAGCATTTTCACCACGTAGGAAAATATTACTTTTAGTTTGCAGATGTACAAACAGAAGTATGAGGCACACTATCACCACAGAGTATTATGTCTATCTGTAATCCCAGGAGATGAACTAAGCAGGGTTTGTATCACTCTCTGAACATCTACAATCTGTTAGAAGCTCTGAGACGCTAAGAGCTATAAATCACTGCTGCTATTAACAGCTGGTGAATTCCTTGGGAAGGAGTTCCTGCTGCATAGACATCATGATAAAATTATGGAAGCTGCAGCTCACCACTAAAATGGTCACAGCAGTATTTCTGACACCCACTTCTGTAGTACTATCTGACTGGAGATTTGGTTTCATTCCTTAATTGTAGGACTGTGAAAGATGTTTGAAAGAAGAATGAAAAGAAGAAAGCCATATAAACTGGGAATTTTGGTGAACTGACAGGAAACTATGCCCCCCCGCATCAGCTGTCCACATTTCCAGATAAACCACTATCCTTCACGTGTCATGGCTGTTTGATTTCCTCCAGGAAATGAGTTCAATACTTCTCTGTCCGTTTCCTGGAGAACATGTGTCCATATTGCAAACATCAGCATTTCAACAGGAGCTTCTGCCAGCAGTCCTGAGAAAAGCTGGGCTGCTGCAACTTCTCACTCTGGTAGAAACCCCTATAAGCACTGGCATGAGTATGCTCACAAGAGAACACTGCTTTTTCTGCACATGAAAAAGAGGTTTTCATTGTGGAAGCTATCAATTGGACAAGTCTTGCCAGGCTAAAATACCCTTCAGTGACAAGAAAGTCCTTTGCAAATACCTTTGGCAAAAGTCAGCTGTCTCATGATCCCTGATATTTCTTGTGCTATTGTTTTATGTGCTGTTTCCATTTTATTTGCCTATAGAATTTAAGAAGTGACCTGAAAAATTCTGTTTGTTACTTCTTGCATTGCAAAAGAGATACCTGACCACTCAAATTCTTGAAAATGTGTCAACTGTCAATTACATTGCATGGGCACAGTGCAGCCCTGTGTGGGTCAAGCCTTGTAGGTATTTCCATGCATTTGACATCCAGTTACTGATTAAGAACTAAACTTAGTATTATGCTAAACAAGAGCAATATTTCACTAGGGCAGTAAGACAGGGAGGTATTTCAGGTTTATCTCAAAAAAGCAAGTCTAGATAGATACATGAATTGTGTTAGCTGAAATTCAGGGTAAATTAGCCTTCACATACCATCATGTTAACTTGGATATGCTCCTTCTGGTATCTGTGATAACTTTCTTAATTAGCTGATTCTGTAGACACCCCTGATTTGTAACCAGCAGATACTGTATATGATCTAATCAAGTCTCGCTAGTCCCAGGGGTATATTAATGCCAGTCAGTGGAGCAAAGAAAACACACCATTGTCTGTCGTAGCAGAAAACTCTACTCGAAGGCTGACTGATCATGAAGCTGTATCAGTATGGCCCTTGGTCTGTAGTTTATCTGGATGTATAACTGAAGATACAGGATACAGTGGTTAATTTAGATAGGAGACTCCTAGTTTTTAGGCATACTCCAGTGATGACTCACGGCTGCTGAGTAGCCCATTCTACTGTTCTGATCAGATAAAACCACAACTGAATCCTATGCACAAGCCTCATGTGCTAAATGGCAGTGGATTTGGAAGGACTAGCAATATTACAAAGGTGCAGATATCCCTTCTTACTTCTTAGATTCATCTGATTTTTTTTTTTTTTTTTGTGGGAGCACAGACTTATCTAGGTTCATCTTATTTACCATCTTCATAGATAAATTCATGCCTGGTGCCAGTGCCCACTGACTGACTGTGCTTTAAGGCCAGGTAGGTAGTTAATAGTATCAGAGTTGAATCTTAACTTCTTGGTTTTTGTGAATCATCCAAGCAGAAATGCACCTTCATTGCCTGCTTACTAGTATATCTTCTAAATCCCCTATTGCAAAGGCATTACTCCAATGTAAATCTTCAGATAATCCTAGCAAAAGTGTTAAAGTATCAAAGCATGCTTTGGATTATCTGTGTCATGGCACTCACGCACTGTGAGGTTATGACCTCCAGTGCTCTAGGCACAAAATTCGTCAGATAATTCTCTAAAAAAGCAAGCAGCTAATAGTTGCTAAAAAAAATTATTTGTTGCCGAAGCACCTCAGTCTCCAAGGCTCCGTCACAGACATCAAAGTCCTTACTAAGTTTAGTTGAGAGTCCCAAGTTAAAGCAGAAGCTATTCCCGAAGGTCCTGGCGGGGCCATTGTTGGTGCAGCAGCTCCTACCTTCTTCTTGGGTGTTGACAGCTGTAAAAGCAATGATGGCAAAGCAGAGAGGCAAGAAAGGCAAAAGACCAACTTTCCCCAAAACTAACTCTTATATAGGATTTTCCCAACAAGCTAAGATGCAAGCCCGGACCACCACTCCTCAACCTATTAGAATCCTAATTTCTTTGCACGCTAGGTTACATATAAACTATGCATACAATCTATCTTGTTCTATCTAAGAAATGTCAGCAATATTTTACTATAGCTCTATTATGTCTAAGTCCTGTCTACAACTGTGGGCCTGGAGCCTCTACTGAAGATATCAGTATGTTTTGACCTTCAATAGAACTCAAGCTACTACTGTGGAATCCAGACCTTTTACTTACTAAAAGCACTACAGCTCCTACTAAAACTTATTGACTTGCTTCTACTTTATGTGTAAGTGGCTTAATATACTTAAATCCATCCAAAAGCTTTAATTCAATCCCTGCACCTTGATTCCTCCTTGAAAAATTCAGAGAATCCCCTAACTCACTGACTCCAACAACACACAGGCCTTTGGAGCAGGTACTGTACTTTGTCCCTATTTTGTTAGTTCACAGGGCCATAAAGTCGGCAAAGAAGCCAATGTATAAATACCATGTGAAATTAGCAGTTCCTTTGGAAGGTGAACTGAGGAATCACAGGTGAAAGAACTGTAGAAGGTCACAGCATGTGAATACAGATGATGAGGTTTTGTAAAATCCATAAGGCAGGAAGAAGACTTTCTGGATATAAATCCTTCGTCTCAGTTCTCTCTGAAACTTAATTCCGTAATATCAGTTCTAAAGAAATAAAATGGTGAGGGAAAATTTGCCTGCTTGTATAAAAACCGTCTCCATGCAGCCTTCTAAATGCTGTTTTTCTCTCCCAGGAAAACCTGCAGAAGCTAGTACACATTGAGCACAGTGTGAGAGGGCAGAACGGCCTCCTCCAGCCAGGAAGGGTGAGTGCTGCAGACAGACCTATGCTGGTAAAGGGCATTGTTTCTGGTCAGCAATATCTCTATGTGGATGGCCACGGTTCAGACATCTACAGATGTTGTTTACTGAGCTATGAGTTGGAGCACTGGCTTAGGTGAAAAACATCACTCTGGCAGTGCACAAAAATAAGGTCATGCTGGGAAAGACATTCACTGTCTCTGCTTTTACACAGAGCAGCCCTTTGGCTTTTCACTCCAGCTGCCCTCAGATACCCCAAGCATAGTGCATTTTGATGGAGCTACTGCTTTCCTCCTTATATACTCCAGTCAAAAGGTTGCATCTCTTGCAGGAATTGCTTGCAGCCTGAAAGGGCTCTGTGCTTTATAAAGCTGTCTTAAATTAGGGCAATTAATTAGTTTTCAAATTTATATTTTCACCATGACGCTTTTAATACAAGACACTGTTTTTATGCAACACATCAACAGAAACGTGAGAGAGCGTACAGCTCTGTCTTGCTATCCATATCAAATGCAAATTTATTCTTCTGACTTTCAAACCTGTCCAATTTCCTCAGCTCCAACCTGCTTCTATGCTTCAAAAGATTTCTTGAGTTCTGCAACTCTGAATTTCCGTTCAGCCCACCAATATCTTTAACAAAATGCATGAAGCAATTTTCAAGGCATGCATACTCATAGCATAAGAATACTCCTCAGCCAAATATTTTAGTCACTATTTGTTTTTCTCTCTAACATCAGTATTCTCATTTGCCCTTACCAGGTAATGGTTTAACAAATTCTGCAAAGCCCAGCATTCAGAATGTGCAGGATATGTCTCTTTGATTATAAACTGTTCTGGAGTGGAAAAGTACACTAGATCCTGCTCTCTGTCTGAAAAGAAGAGATTACTTAATCCACTGAGGTAGTTCAGTTATGGCAGACTTGTTCAAATATTATTGCAATGAAGTCCTACTGTGCTGGTTTAGCTGCTTACGTACACAGTCCTACCTACATACATAGTAACAAGATGGACTGAAAAAGTATTGTGTTTGCAAAATTACAAAAATTATGTAAGCAGCTACAGTTAAGTTGGTGTAGCATACTAAAACCCAAGGTTTCAGTTTTTCTCTTTGGTCTGTCTATTTTAGAGGACTTTTGAAGAAAAGAATTATTTTCTAAAGCCCATTACATGATAGCTTTCAATCTGTGACAGTCACCTCTGAGCACAGTCCACAGTGCAGAAAGAGTGGGCTAAGGACGAGTGGGTTGCCAACCCATTTTGTGCTGACACAAATGCAAGCCATGAAGGGCAGCAGAGCTAACCCAGGCAAAGACTAAGCCAGATCATAAGGAATAAGGCTAGAAATAATTGTTGAGGTTCTCTCTCTCTTCTTATGCTGATGAATTGTTTTGGAGTAGCTCCCTCCCGAGGAGAAATGTTCTCTTTTCTCAGTAAGATTCGGAATGAAATCTCAGGATAATCTGCTGTTTATAATCTGTTGTTTATAATCTGCTGTTTTCTCCTTCAGATCTTTGTTAAAGAGGGAACACTGATGAAAGTCTCTGGCAAAAACAGGCATCCTCGCCATTTGTTCTTGGTAAGATTTTTTAATATTTTTACTGTCACTCTCCTATCTTTCTATGAATTTATGCAACCCTGAAGCCTGGCACATTTTAGGCTGCAAGTCATTTAACCATCAACAGTGATGTGGCAAGTTAGTTCCTGCTGCTAATGGAGCTGTAGTCCTTTCACACATCCCATTGGCCCCACATACAGGAATACGTGCTGTGCAACCCTCCAGTTGTGCCACAGTTACACACAGCCTTCACTCAGACATAATTTTGTAAAGAAGTTCAAGTTTTCAACGGGATCAGGAAGATGAGAACTCCTGTATACCTTCAGGAATTAAGCTGCACACTTGAAAGTCCTAAGACCTTAGAAGATTTAATCAGAAGCAAGAGAGAATACCCTACTGTTAAAGTAGCTGAAAACTTCCTTAGGTCACACCTGGGAGGAATTTGTATCTTTGAAATGGAAGGACTGGGTTTTAGCTCCTGCTGTCCACATGTATATAAATTACCTGATCATTTTGTGCATTGCCTTAGTGTAGTTCCTCCAAACACACACCTCCAGCTTAGTGTGGATTTAGGACAACAGTTTGCAGTGACAGTTTGCAACATTCTTCTAAGATAATTAGGAAAAATCGACATTTCATCACTTGGCTGGAATATTCTTTACAAGGGTCCCCAACCCTACTGCAAGTATTTGCAAATCAAAACAGATGAAACCCCACTGTTTTGGAGATATACTATGAACACTTATGCTTTCTGTTTTGCATTACACGTTGAGCAGCTAGAAAGTATATGAGACTCCAGGCTCCTGAGTACTGTTCTCAACTGTTCTGATAGCTTATTGTGTAACCACATGTATTTTTATGCACTTCTCAATATGAAGGGAAATATGACACTTGCCTATGTCTTAGGACTTTGTTACCTGCTTACCTGTTGAAAAATTCTTTAAAGCTCCCTCCCAGAAAAAAAGCCATAAGGAACTGAGCATTACTGCTGTTATTAACATTAAAATATAGCTTGCAGAATTTATTTTAAAATAAATAAATTTTATGCCTGGAATATGTATTTGTTGTCGCCTTTAAGTGCTGACAGTTTTTCACCATGAGATCATTGTAAGGAAGAGAGATGGCTTATTACAGAAGCCATGTATTTTGCATTAATCCTTCTTATTTCTCCCTCTTACTAATAACTCCTATTTGTGCATGAGTGTATGCACTTCTTTCCCTCCTCAATCACATATTGCAGTCATAATCAAAGATCATATGGGATGGGACAAAGTGCTAGTGCTGCAATTTTTTGATGGTTTCAGAGGTTTCTGTGAAAATTCAGATTTTCATCTGTATGAACTGAAAATTATTTAATCACATAAATCTTCAAATATGAGATAGCTGCAGTTCTGTTTTACAGAGTCAGCATCAGTGGACTGTAACAAGTGCAATAAATGTCAAAATCATGACTACATTGAAGTTAACGGGAAAAAGGTTATGCTGAAATTCCAGGAGTTGGTCTTAAGAAACAATGTCCTCAACAGCAGTAACTCTGAAGTCTACTGATGACCACTTAATAACAGATGATAATTACATCCCTACTGATCTCTCTTCAGAAACACTTGCCTTTGCTAGTATTCAAAATTGTTTTGGAATTATGGCTAAAGCTGAGACAAAATTCCAAGACATTGCTACCCTTTAGTCTTTCAGTGTGTTTGTTGCTGCCATCATAACCTATTACTATGGCAATCTTGAAGTGCTACAAACATAACTGTTGTAACTGGTACAGAGAATTTTAAACGAAGATCTGAAATCAGGTTGATAATTAATGCTGAGAGGAAAGTAATTTAAACATGGGATAAACTTATATAAATTTCAAGTCATTCAAAATGTTGTATCAGCTTGAAGGTCACAAGTCACAGGAGACCAAAAGTATTACTGGAACAAAGCAAGCACAGAAATTACTTTCTGGGACTCTCTAGTTTAGGAACTATTTCCTGGGGAAAGTTCAGATGCTCAAAATCAGATGTTAGCTGCAAAGAGAAAAGTGTCTCTTGACAGCTGGAGAAATTACAGTAGCCAATGTCTTTTTAATAGATGCTCTCAGTATTGAGAAAAAGTGGTTTTTTCTTCCTTTCAGTCTGCAAGGCAAATTGTGACCAAATGTGCTGTCATGCAAAGGATGGGGTGGAGCTAGTCATAATGGCTCCTTTCAAGAACCAAGAGACACATAAACTTGGCTTCTTTCCTGGTCTAGAACACTGAAATTGCAATCACTTCAGGCTTCCGGTATTGTGTCTCCAGTAGGGGAGGAGAGAGGGTGATTGCATTGTTGAAACTACTTGAAACTTATTGGCAAATATCTACCTTTGGGTTCAATGATTTTTATTTTTTTTTACTCTAGTGTCCTCAATATGAATGATCCTCAGGTTGCAAAGCAATTCCATGTGTGGTGAAATTGCAAAAAAGTTACTGTGGAATTCCTGCATTGACACCTGAATGGTCTTGCTTTGTCTGCTTGTCACTACTATTGCTATGGATTCTCAGTGGTGCCACGACTGTATATGCCACTACCACTCCTGCATTGCTTAAAGGACTATTTACCCTGTGGATACAGCAAGACAACTACTGCATAACTATGTCAGCATATTTCTATCTTGACATACAGAGTGGTTATTGCATCGGTCCTAAGACACTACCAACCATCACTGCCAACACCTTCCACTAGCAGGCCATGCCTACATGAAAATATCTTTCCCTCTGTCAGTGCTGTCTTGATTCTGATGCATGGGGACACTGTGGAAGAAAAAACCATGCCAAAACCCCCAAGACTAGAGTAATTTCCTAAACATTGTCTCTTAAAACTGATATTTATTTAAAGCCTTTATCTTCTAAGAACTGTATTATAAGCCTTTGAAGCCACTTGCAAATCTCAGGTTTGTGTATTAATAAAAACCCAAACCTTTCAGAACTTCTTTTAAATGCTTCACATGTCAGCACTGACTCGAAAAGATCAACAGAAGCTAGCATGTATAGATTTTGTTTGGTTTAGCTTTGATGGAGTAAGTATATTTAAATTTTTTGCATGAATAACATTTTTCTGAAGTTCTTAGTAGCGAACTTGCTCTGACTGAAGCTAAATCAAGACCAGGACCTGAAGAGAATTTCAGTGCAAGAGTACATACTGAAGGGTAACCCTGACAATTTAATCCCTACACGTCCCAGGAGATGAACCCATCAAACTGAAGTTGTAGTTAGAATATGCTCTAAAACTTGTGTGTGTGCCAGACTCCTACTTGGCTTGTGCTTTCAAGGTATGCTTTAGTGGTGTGCTCTGAATATGTATCTGCCCATAAGGAGCACCGTATGTCTGTGCACAGCCCATATAGGCACGACAGTGTAAAGACAAATTTCAAATGTTTCTGCAGGTGTATGTTGTGCGTATCATAATGTTGCTTGAGCTGGCTGTTTTATGCAGGCTGATGGTATTGTTGAATCTGGTGTTTCCTGGCAGGATGTTTAGTGAGTTTTGCTGTGTGTCTGTTTCCTGAGTCCAGTCTCTGTTTACAAGGATGTTGTGGCCTCTCTACAGCACAGTATGGGCTGCTGAAACTGGCAGGTCCCCTAACTGCCCCCCAGCCATAACTTTGCAACTCAGAGCCTGTCTCTTGTCTCACCCTTCTAAGAATTTCTCTGCAAAGGCCACTTGTTTTGAAAATCAGTTGCAGGAAGCTGCTATCAAATGTGAGACTGTTTAATGCTCTATCTGGCCGGGTTGGAGTATAGGATATTTTTGGAGTCACAGCTTGGAAAACACAGCTCCAGCACACATTCAGACTGCTCCACTGACACTCAGGGCATGTTTAACTCAGGCTTGAATAGAAGAAGACAGAGCTCGTTATTAACTAGCTTTTGAAACATTCAGAAAAACCAAACACATGGTAGAAGCTTTTAGACAGAGAGCATATTACATACGGATGCCAGTGATTCAGCAGGGCTTAAACTTGTTTGGATCAATCAGTCTGAACACTGTAGGTTAGAAAACTTGCACTGACTCTAATGTTACTGGGTACCTATCACAACAGAGAGAATTATAAAAGAAGGTGGAAGAAAAGGAAAGCAGTAACACAAAAGAGGGAATTAAAAAGGAGACATCCTTCTTTCTCTGTGTTGTCAACTGTTGTTTTGGGGAACGCGTTTGTGCATGGAGCAGTGCAGAGTAAGGGTATGTGCTCCAATACCAAATTCTGAGTCTAGGAATTCCAATTATTCAAAAGTATTCTGGCAAACAAGAAGTGTGTCTGAAGCCCAAGGACTTGTGGGAACTTCCCATAGGGTCCTAGCAGTCCATCTCCTCTACTGCAGATTTCTGAGGGGCTGCAAGATCAGCTTATATCATCAGCCAGTCCTCACAGCTTCAGGGAACAGTGGACAGTTGAAGCAGGAGGATGCATGAAACCACTGGTACTGATACTGGGACCTGGGGGTCCTGGTCAGCAAAATTTGAATATGAGTCAGCTGTGCCCACGTAGCCAAGAGAGCCAGCTGTGTCTGGGGAGGCATCAGGGTCAACATCACCGGCTGGGCGAGGGAGGGGATTGTCCTGCTCTGCTCTGCACTGGGGCAGCCTCACCCTAAGTACTGTGAGCAGTTTTGGGCACCACAGCATAAGGAGCCAAAGCTGTTAGAGAGCATCTGAAGGAGGAGCACAGAGATGGGGAAGGATCTGGAGGAGAAGCCATAGAAGGAGTGACTGAGGCCACTTGAATTGTTCAGCCTGAGGAAGAGGAGACTGAGGTCAGACCTGATCGTGGTCTGCAGCTCCCTCAGGAGGAGCAGCAGAGGAGCAATATCAGTCTTCGCTGTCTGTGACAGGATCCAAAGGAACAGTATGAAGCTGTCACGAGAGGGTTAGGCCAAATATTAGGAAAGGGTTAGGGTTAGGTAACAGTCCCAGCAGTTCATCAAGTTACAGCTTGTTCCAGGTATCCCCCCAGGAGAATGGGCAGGCAGGTCTGCAAGCCATATTGCAAATTACTGATTTTGTCTTTTCATATAGATGAATGATGTTCTGCTGTACACATATCCCCAGAAGGATGGCAAATACCGACTGAAAAACACCTTGGCTGTGTCAGGCATGAAGGTAATGCTTCATCTGTATTAAAAGTTTGAATTAAAGTTTTATAGTGAGCTGCTGGTGCTTTACTGGTTTTTGTCTCATATCCAGTGAGGGGAAAGAGGGAACAGACTTGTTATCGGGGTATTCCCTTGTGTCTTATAGGAGACAAAAGGAAAAATGGTAAAAAACAAACATAAAAATATTATCTCTAAGTCTGTGACTTAGTATGACAGCCCTATTCAGACTGCATAAATAATACAGGCCAAAATCAGTTACCCTGTGATCATGAAACAGGAAACAAAAGATTTATTGTCCTATTTTGTCTCAAGCCAATGATTATTGTTCCCTTCAACGTATTCACTAGAGTTAGTCTGCCTGGTATTAAACTCCTGCTACTCAAAAAACAGGCTGGTTTTCACATGTCTTTTAACTGTTTTCATCAAAAGCATTAATGGTTCAAAAAGCTATTAGCCAACTTTATGGGGAAAAGGTGTATTGGGAGCAATTTCATGTTGTGATGCAAAACCAGTTTCTTCTTCAATAAATTCATAAATTACAAACACAATTAAGCTGTCCTTACATTCCTTCCCTAAGTACTCATTGGCACCAGAACCTATGCAACAGGAGATATTGGACCAAAGAGGTCTATCGGACCTTCATAGTCCTTCTATAGCTGTATAGTTGTATTTATGTAAAAGAGGATATCAAGTGGCAAGTCAACAGTCTGATGATCTAGAAAACACACAAGATGAGAGCTACTAATCATTAATTTCAGTGGAATGACATAGGAAGTTTAAGGTATTGTGAAAAGGGTGGGGGGTGGATCACCCCAGGCACCTTAAACTTTAACTCAGGGATCCCAGCAATTCCTAGGAATTGCCAAAATATTCTACTGTTAAGTGAAAAGGAGATGTGGAGCAAGTACTTACTGAGGTACATTTACTGGTTCACTAGCACCCAGTTTATGCTTGATAGTAAAAATGTATGAAACCATGAAGCTATGTTTCTCATCATTGGCTGTTACTATTAGCAGGCTACTAATATACTCCATGGTAGGGAAAAGATTGTAGCTGAGTTGTAGCTTTTAAGTTGGCTTTTATTTTTTTTCTGTTGATGAGCCTTGCTGCAGGCAGGCATTCACTGAACTGAAGTGCTTCACAGTATAATGCTTGTATGTCAGAAAAAAGGTTATTTCTATTCATTACAAGCATAGACCAAAATGCTCTGACACTTGGCAGACTAAACATCTCCTAAGCTTGTAATATTAAAACTGCACCCTCATAGATACTTCATCCTTTTAGGCTGGATTAAGTGATGTTTTTTCCTTCAGCACACCATCATACTGAAATAGAGATCATTCCTCATTACGACAGCGATATGTAAAACCCTAATGCCCATATTTTTGCATTGAAATACAAAACAGATGGTTGGGGTATCAGAGGTCATATGCCTTGAGACTTGTGTGGTGTACTGGTTACAGACATTTTAACTCATGTCCACATTCATGTTCATGGCATTTCTTTCTAGGTCAGCTGCCCAGTGATAGACAAAGCCCAAAACATCCTGAAGATTGAATATGATGAACATTGCCTGACCCTGTCAGCAAGGTACTGTTCCCAAATGTCCACAGCAGAGGGTATTACATTCCAGAGCTATACCTCTAGATTAGTCCAACCAATACCCAAGATGGAAATGGTGTCTCATTCTTTTACCTTTTATCAGTCTGCTATTGGTGACAGACAACGGCTGAGTACTTGATTACACAATGTTCATTATAAATGCGAGGCTCATAAACTGTAACTAATTCAATTAATGTACTCCCTAAAGACTAGAAGTTGGCTCTTGACAACATCTAAAGAGAAAGCAAAGAAGAAGCCTGGGTGCTTTCCATTACCTTTCACATTCTTTCCCTGTGACACTACGAGTATATCTCTCTTTTGTAAGTTCCTTTGTTACCTTGTACCTCTAGGGCTGTAAAACTCCTGGAGAAAATAGTAATTAGGTAATACCATGCAGCGGATACAAAAGTATTTAAAAGTGCTTAAGCACTTAAGTCAAACCTTACTGGCAACCTCATGAGTCTAATAAAAGGAATTTCACTAATGAGCTTGTGTACTGCTAGTATTGCTTTCAACTGGGAGTCAAGACCTCTTTTCTAGGATCCCAAGCCAGTGCCAAAAAAGAGATTGTAGATCAGTTTCTGACCAGAACAGCAGCACACTGTATTTTTCATGGTTCTAGCCCAAAACTATCCCGCTAGTCACCTACAGCTACAGCAGAGAGGTAACTGGTTTATTTTCCACATATTGTTTATTACAAAAGGCATAGCACACTAGCAGCAGTATTGAAATTAATTCTTCCAAATAACAAAGTCTTCAGTGCTTTTAAGTACTGACTTTCTCACAATCAGTCTGCAACTACAGTGTGCAACAGACTGCCTAGAAACACAGCCGACTTCCTAAATTACACAGCGCAAGAGAAAGACAGGGATGGCCCTTTCTTATTGAGAATCAGAATTTGGAGCTCTCATCCTTCCCAGAGCACTTACCATCTGTGGGGAGTGCTCAGCTACCAGTGAAAGCCTTTTGGTCTATTTCCTTTTATAACCATAACCATATCTGAGATTTCCTTAGACCTCCACACTCTTCACAATCCTCAAAATACACTCACAGTAATTATGAATTACCTGTCAGTTATAAAAGCAGGATGCGTACAAGCCTTCTGTATTGTAGAGGGTAAATTCTGTTGCACATCCCCTTTCCCCAGAGCAACTGAAATTGTCATCCCTAGTGAGCAGCTTAGGATGCACTGCTTCCATTATTAGGATGTTTCTTTGCCTTTTGTAGTCATATCAAATCCATGCTTAATTAACATAAACAAAGTGTGTGAGACAACCGTGAGCTGTTTCTATTTGGTAGTAGATAGAACCAGGACATGAGACTAAGGTTACCCTTGTGATAACAGACAGACAGAGGCTGGGATAGAGCCCCTTCTCTCCCCTTGTGCTGCTCATTCTGTGACCAATCTGCCAGAAGTCACCCAAGAATAGTTATTTCTCCTCCTTTTTGTACTGGCTGGCAGAGCTAATGAGAAACTAGTGAGCCAGCAGCCAACATACTCTGCTCCAGGTTTGCTGAATTTTGCACAGGCTGATATTTTTAAGACAAGGGCTTATGCTCATAGTACAGAGGGCTGCCAAGTCAAAGATCATCAAAAAATCTGGCATTTCCTCTCTTTTTATGCTTTAAAAAAAAAAAACCACAAAACACAAATTGTTCTCAGATGTCTTGTTTTGTGGTCTTCATGAGGACAGTGTGAGGAAATCACAGCTGAACAGCAGCTGGCAAATGATGCCCACTGCTAGTTTTTACAACAAAGTCTAGTGGGTAGCTTAATGTGAGTGGCTGGCATAATTTGGAGAGGGGAGACCACAATGAGTTGCATTCCCTCCTGTGACTGAGTCTAGAAACCGCTAGAGCTGTGCAGAGTTTCAGATGAACAGGAAGTGCACAGTTTGAAGTCACAGCAGAAGAAACAGCTAAAACAGGCAGGATACCTCACAGCTGTAACACAGCAAATGCATGTGTGAAATAACAGGCACCCTGCTGCTTTTTGGGGATAGCTAGACTAGCAGGGGAATGTGCTCACTGGTTTGCCTTGTGCACAGGGGGCATCTAGGGGCCAGCCTGGAGAATTACCGGCCTCCACGCCTAACTGCAACTCCAGGGAACGCCCGGATTCCTACACTAATTGCTGTCCTGGCTTCTCCTGTTCCAGCAGACTGGAGGTTATCTGTGAAGAAGCTAAAGGAAAATTGAATCATTCACGTCTCTACCATGTGCGATACACTTCTGTATCTCCCAACATGCAATTCATCTAAGCAGCTCACTGTAGAGATGAGAATAAACACGCTTGCTTTGAGCAACACGTACATGCCAACACTCCGTCCCTAAAGTGCCTAAAGATAGGGCAGATGGGACGAAATGAGACACTTCATATTGTCCTGTGTGATCTAGGATTCAGCAGCTTATAGCAAAGCCAGAAACTACTTCAAAAAAATTTATGGCATTTAGTTCCTTCTCAGTCACAGTGCTAAGCACAGAGCTACATTAATCATCACTCTGAATATGTCCAACAGTCAGTTTTGTTCCTGGTCAGAAAATTATCAGTTCACTGCAATAGTGGGGAAAAGCAAGTACTGATGACGTGAAACTTTTCTCCTCTGTTCAGCTTGTTTCAGTTCCTGCTGTGCATGGCATTAACTGCTCTGCTGTACTTCATTCCCCAGCTCTTGCTCAGAAAGGGATGACTGGTACAGCTGCATCAGCAAACACATCCCAGATGACTGCAAAGCTCTGAAGACTTCGACTTCCCACAGCAGCGTGGAGGTAAAAGGAGACCAAATCTTTCAATGCTCGAAAAGGGAAAGGAGTGAAAGAGAGAGAGAGGAAAGGGAGGAGGGTTATACAAAACACAGTTCCTAGTAGCCAGATATTCTATTCTCATTTAAACAAGTATGCCAAGCTTAAAAAATTAAACTTGTCACAGCTCACGGGCCACCTCTGAAACATTAAACACACTCCATACTCTGGGCTTTTGCTTAGTTCTTCTGGAAGAAGATTGTTTTGTCCTAAAGGACAAACAAGTAGTTATTTTGGATTAATTAAAAATAGCTACAAACTTCATAGTTAAAACCAAAAACCAAGGTACTCATTAATGACACTAATATCATATACACCATAAAGTCACTACCAGTGCAAACCCCACCAACAATACTGAAATCGTACCAGTGCAATTATGCATATTATTATCTCATTATTTTCAGTTATTCTACTCCCAGTTAAGGAGGCAAAACCTGCATCTGATAAAAAGTAAAAATGCTATTTTTCATTATGTAGAACCCCAGTTTTGCTAAATAAGAAGGCATGTTGGTGAGGCCAACTCTGGAGTGCTGTGTACAATGCTGGACTCCTCAGTATGACACATGGAAACCTTGGAAAGGGTCCAAGAAAAGGGCAGCAAAGCTGATAAGGGAGTGGAGCACCTCAGACAGCAGAAAAGACTGAGAAAGCTGAGGCTGTTCAGCCGGGAGAAGAGAAGGCTCAGGGAGCATCTACTGTATGAATACCTGGAGGGTACGAAGAAGGAGCCAGGCTCTTCTCAGTGGTGTCCAGTGACAGGACTAGAGGCAGTGGCCACAAACTGAAACACAGGAGATTCCTTCAAACAGCAGCAAACACTTTTTCACCCTGAGGGGGACCAAGCACTGGCACCCAGGGTTGCCTGAGGAGGTTGTGGAGTCTCCACCCTTGGAGATGTTCAGACGACGCCCGGACACAGTTCTTGCCAACTGCCACTATGTGGCTCTGCCTGAGCAGAGTGGTTGAACCAGGTGACCTTCAGAGTTCCTTTCAAACTCAACCATTCTATAAATTTTTTAAGATCTCAGAAAGTAAAAAATTAATTCAAAAACAAATCAGGCTTTTTTTTCTGCTCCGTATTTAATCTACTTTCAAATATTTAACAGAAGAAAGTTGGAAAATAGTCAATTTAGTAATCTAAACCAAATCCTTTTTCAACAACTGAAAAAATAATTTCTTTTGCATCTCTGCCTCTGGTGTAAGCCTGAATGTGCACATGGAGAAACTTGGAGGAATTCGATTTGTCTGTGTTTAGATCCTGTTTAGATCCTGCAGAAGTCTAGTTTCCACATAGGAAGCAATCCTTCAAAGCACAAAAGCTTGTCCTACTTGTGCCAAATGCTGACCTATTGTGAACTGACAGTGGGGTACCCATAATACTTCGGTGCTGAACATGAAGTAGCACAGCTGAGCACAGCTTATTAGATTGCGTTCAGTTCCACACTGATCATGACCTCCTGAGCTTGGAGCAAAGGCACCTGAACATCACTGCCATGTGGTGCATTTCAAGAACTGGGAACAGCAAATACATTTTCTGAAGTTGCTTACACATATTGAAATCAACTAAAAAGCATGGATCAGATTTGAGTTGGGTAAATTCATCTTTGGTTCTCCAGTTTTCTTTATTCGCTCTTCCCTTATCACACAATTGTCCCAAAGTGTAATGACAAAGAGCTCAGGTGCTTTTTCGATGGAAGGTTATAGAGCTTTCTATGCATATTATTTCAAAGGCTGCTAACAAAAAGATGCTTTTAACTCATGTTCCTACCTGCAATTTTCATATGCAATTAGTCAGATACTTGTCTGATGTGGAAGAGTGTCAAGGCCTGAGCAAAAATAGATTTATGTGGATTTTTAACTTTTTGTGACTCTGGCTTTAACAGCAGCGGGTACTAATCTTTCAATGCTGAAGCAGCTATATGTCACATATAAGTGCATTAGGAATGAGAAAATTTGGGGATCTTTGCAGGTGAAAGTTGACTGAAATGAGAGAATTGTATGTAATGCAACAGGGCTGACTAAATGGACTTGGGAAGCGTAGATGCTTCATCATTTAATCTTCTTTGATTTAAGCTAAGGGAAAAGCTTGGAATACCCTTGGGTGAGAGGCCTCCTACACTGGTGCCCGTGTCCCATGTCATGATGTGCATGAACTGTGGCTGTGACTTTACCCTCACTTTGAGGCGGCATCACTGCCATGCCTGTGGGAAGGTAAGAGCTGTGCAAGCTTCTCAGGGTTTTTGTTTTTTTCACACCTCTAGGACAGTGGCTGCCACTACTGTAACCTGAAAATTCGTAGCAGCATCAAGACCAGAATTCAACTTCTCACAGAACCAGTGGGCGCTTTGCTCAATTAGCTAGTTAGGTTTCTAATGTTGCTAGAAGGAATAACAGGAACCTTGCCTTAAAGTCAAATTACCTCCCAAAGGCTAGCAGTTAAACACTGACAGGGTAATTGTTGTTGAGTGCAGCCTTTATAGCTGACACACAGCTAGCTCTAGAGACAATGAAGCAATACACTAAAAATACAGGCTCTGTTCTGGACCAGAGCAGTAGCACAACTACTCCATGTCCTGTCCCTAATAACAGCTGGTAAAATGATCTTCCAAGGAATGTGAAGAAACTCAGCAGTAGAGCCTAGTTTGATCAGTGACTAAAGGGAAAGTTTCCTCTGTGCTCCAAAGAGCTGTTGCCTTTTGCCCTAAAGCTCAGGGGATTTGTAAGCTTTCTTGGTTTTGTCCCTTAACTTCTGACTCTAAAGATTTGCCTGTATGCATAAACCTGCAGCCCTGTTTTAAATCGTGGTTGTCTTTTAACCTGATTTTAAAATTTATTTTAATAAAACTATCAGTGATTTTTGATAGGTTAAAAAAACATGAAACTGTATTTTTTATATAATTCCACAGAAAAAAATCAGTATGTACATACACAGGGTTTGGAGGAACATGCAAGCTTGTTTAAGAAAACAGTGTTACTAACAACAGAAGTAGTATTAAAGTGTCTTTTTCTGATTCAGTGCTAGGGAAGGTGTAAATTCCTGGGGGGAAGGACACAACAATGGTGTGCAACCAAATACAATGACCAGTTCTGATCGGCTTACAACGATGTAATGCTACAGCAATCACATTTCAATCAGCAGGCTTTTCCTGACTGCCACAGATTTAGGAGAGAGTCATGTCTGGTCCACTATCCAACCTCACCTTTCAGCCAGCTCAGGGGATTTGTTTTGTATATGCATATCTATAAATTTATAATATATTTATGTGCCTCTCTTCTCGTTGAAACAGATTGTATGTCGAAATTGTTCAAGAAACAAGTACCCCATGAAGTACCTCAAAGATCAAGCAGCCAAAGTCTGTGATAACTGCTATATGGAACTTAAGAAAAGAGGTAAGATTCCTTCATTCTCAGCAAAACTGACAAATTGATTTCCTGCTTGAATAATGGGGAGGATTTAGGACCTGACTTCTATATTGTGTTTTGTTAAATAGTATTCCTCATTTCAAGTTTAAGACATGTATTGAGGTTCCAGGAGAGCCAGGCCGTATGGCAGCTAAAACTGTTTAGCAAGCCATAAAATCAAGTTTAGCAAATTGTTTTTTCAAACTGGAACAAGGCAACCTTAGGTTAGATATACAGAAGAAATTCTTTGCTCAGGGGATGATGAGGTCCTGGCACAGGTTTCCCAGAGAAGGTGCCCTATCCCTGGAAGTGTTCCAGACCAGGATGGGCAGAGCTTGTAGCCACTTGGTCTCGTGAAAGGCATCCCTGCCCATGGTAGGGGATGGAACAAGATGAGGTTTAAGGTCTCTTCCAGCTCAAACCATTCTGGAATTCTATGATTATAAGCCAGGTTCTCTGAGAGCTCCCTTGGCCTTTGGATAAACCAGAATAATGATACAAACAATGTCCTACGAGGAGCAGCTGTGGACTCTGAGTTTGCCTTCTTTGAAGATAAGGAGACTGAAAGGTCACCTCATTGCTCTCTGCAGCTTCCTGGGGGGGGAGGACGTGGAAACAGTGGTGCTGGTCTCTTCTCCCTCTGATCCAGTGACAAGACATGTGAGAAAGGTTCAGCACTTCAGCAGGGAAAGTTCTGACTTGACATGAGGAAACCTTTCTTTTCCCAGAGGGTGGCCAAACATTGTAACATACTTTTTAGAGAGGTGGTTTATACTTCATGCCTCTCAGTATTTAAGAGACATTTAAACAATGCCCCTAATAACATGTTTTAATGTTTGAGCAACCCTTAATTGGTCAAGCAGTTGGACTAGATTGTTGTAGGTTCTTTCTAACTGAGCTATTTTATTCTGTGATTCAATTATAGGTGCTAATTATTCCCTGTCATTTCTAATTAATTATCCATTAAAATAAAACAATGTCTTTATGATTCTTCACTGTCCTCATCCATATTGTAGCTTTTACAAAGAGAAATACTAAGGCTAAGTGCAGAGTCACTAAGAGCTGTTCTACAGGGCAAGTTTATCCAGTTACAGATGAAAGTCTTAATTCAAAGCAGAAGAGCTACTGCCTATCTAGAATTTAGTATTATTATCCTACTACATAAGTTTCTTTTCTGATTTGCATACACATCCAAATAAAAGACAAAAGGGGAAGAGGAGTTACAGATATATGAACAGAAAGTGAACAGAAAATAATTTTCTTGCACAACTACTCGTGTAGACAGTCTCTAAAAGTAAGCTTACCACATTGCCAAGAAGAAAAGGTGTGAACAGATGAAGTTCAGTTTTTCCATCCTGATTAAATAAATTCACAGTAGCCAAGAAAACACATAAACATATGCTGTCACAACAGCCAGAAAAGCATCCCCAGGCCACAGTGTGTTAGAAACAGTAACTCCGATTTGTGCTAAACTAATGCTGTGCTTTACTAAGAGCTTTCAAATAATGTGTTGCCAGAAGTGAAACCGTGAAGATATGAACTCAGACATGTGGGCCTAATGGAAATTTTCAGATACAGGGTAACGGTGTCCCATGTACAATTCAAAAAGAATGAATGGTTCATACAGAAAGAATGTGGCACTAGTTAATCTATCCTGGAAAGGTGTTACAGAACATAGGAGAAAGATGCCAAAGCCATTTACTTAATGCTCATTTTAAATAAGAAGACAACAAGTTGTGTTTCATGCTTTGTCAGCTTTCTTGCAAAAAGACTCCTAGAGTTTCTTTTCAAAAAACTTTAGGTTACTACCATTAACTGAGGGTGCTGTGGAACCCACTCATTAGACCTGAAAAGGTGATTTGAAAGAAAGGCTAAAATAAAAACTGTATATAGAGGAGGCATTGCATTTTCCTTTGTCATTTATATTAGTGTATCATATGTCTCCCCTAGCCTTATCAACCAACTTATCAATTTCCCCTCCCTTTCTGAATTTTCTTAATCTTGCAGAGAGGCCACTAAGTGTCAGCTTCCCTCCAACTTCATCCAGGTGTTCAAGCAGTGCCTTCTCCTCTGTTTTCCACAACATTCATTATTCATCTTTTAAGAAACAGAAGAGAATCCCTTCAGCTCTCATGGAGGTAGGACCAAGCTCCCTGGGAAAGGCAAGGAACTATAGAAAACTGTGTGCTCATATTTCAGCAGCTATTTATACTGTGTGCAGTGGACTTAGTTTACTTTCATAATGCAAATTTTTTTTTCTGCTTTTCACAGTAGTGTTTAAAATGCAAAAATACTTTGAGCTGTAAAGACACCACAGAAGTGCCTTGAGCCCACTGAGAAACCCAGCTAGAGTATGGTACTTTAATTTGCTCATCAGCCTATGAAATTTTGAGAAAAATGCTTTCAAGGTACTAGATAGAACAAAAGGGCAGATCAACAGAGCATTATATACATCAGTTACCTTTCTTGACAAGACCCTTACCTCTGAAATCTTGCTTTGATTTCAAGAGAAATAAAATAACACTTACTTAAGAAATAGACTTACTTAGTGAATAGTCCTTGGCAGTCAATTCAAGACCATACATGCTTTGCCAGGTACTTTCTCTCCAGCTCAAACAAAACTATTTCAAATCAAATGGGTAAAATCTTGATTTCACCAATGTAAACAAAATTCCCACTTATTTCAATGGGGCCATGATTTCTCCAATTATATTAGTTTTCTTTCCAGGAACAAGGAGCCAGTCATGTTGATGATTGATTCTAGGTAGCTAAACTGCCCACTGAACTTGAGTACAGTAAGGTACTCCCATTTCCTGCAGGCATTTATAGGGTGCAAACATCTTGCTGAACTCATTGTACAGTTGAGACACTAAAATTTCTTGAGGTTTGTTCATGAAACTGTGCCAAAGATAGAAGCATGTAATACAAACAACACGAATTGAGTACTAAAAGGGCTAGCAGACAGAATTGCCTTTCTATCAATAGGGAAGCAGCATATCTTTATTAACATGAACTATCTCACAATAGCAATACTCCAGGAGCATTTCTGTTCTGCTGCAAAACACTGCTATATTAATTCTCAGTCATCTTTTGTATCAGTGTTACAAAAGCTGCTTTTCAATCTCTGCCCTGTTTCCAAATCAAATACTATTAGAGTTTACTGTTGTAACTAATGATACACACTGCATTCTGTGTATGCATGTGTATAGTTTCATCTACTCAAAACCTGGGTTTTTAAGAACATTAAGCATTAGACCTCAAAATATTTCTATGAGAACCAAATCATTATCAAAGTGATTAACATAAATTGATTTAAAAACACAAGACCGTAATTCTCTTCTGGAAGCACATACTTTTAAAATACAAAAAGCACCAAAAAACACCAGATGTGGAAAAAGGGACAAGTTTAGCTTTTCAGAACAAAACTGTAAACTTACTGACCTCAAGAATAACTCAATTGCATATTTTCTATTAGAGTTACTGAGAATTAAGTTTAACTATAAATATTCAAACAGTTAAAAAGAACCATAATACCATGCATATATTTTTTTCTGTATCAATACTTTTATGATTTCACTTAGTGGTTGGTGTGATGCAAACATGCATAATTGGGAGGGGAAAAGCCTTTACTGTTACAGATCCTGATTTCTCTTATCCTGCTCCAGGTGGCAGCCTCAGGAGAGGGAGCTACCATCAGTGGTTACCTCAGCAGATGTAAGGGAGGAAAAAGACACTGGAAGAAACGCTGGTTTGTTATCAAAGGCAAAGTCCTCTACACCTACATAGCAAATGAGGTACTGTGCAATTTGACTTTAAATAGTTTTCTATCTAAGACTCCTTCTTTACTCCCTACTCCCTACAGGCAGGAGACCAGTAAATGGGAAAGGTATAAAGTTCTTAAAACTACCTGCTTCTGAGACCTGGTCCTAACAGACTGACTCAGCCACAGTCCTAGCTGGACCTTGGCAGCCCTCACACACTACTCTTCAATATTTGATTTCTTACTTATTCATACTGTTATAAATGATCAACCACTGGGAACCTTAACATATATATTTATACTTAAAGACTTCAAGATTCTTTGGTGTTCTCTGGTGGACTTAGTAACCGCCACATATTTTTGTAGATAGAGAGTACTATGATCCATTTCTGGGGAAAGGAGAATCTAGTAGTTTGGCAAGTATAAACAGGACGTGCTTGTCCAACTAGTACCAGTAGGAAAAGACAGGAGGCAGTCTGCAGAAGTGAGAATAATGTCTGCTGTGTTGGCCTGTAAGCTCTTCCTTGCAGTCAAGGAAGCTGGGTCTCAACTAGATCATTTTTATGTATTTTATCCCTTTTCTTATTTTATAATAGCTGTAATACAGATAAACCTGAAGTATGATATAAAGTTTGGTTATAATGGGTAGATTTCATAAGCCAAATACATAAAAATTCATTTTGCTCAAATAAAGGATATAGAATGCAAAAACCTGTCAAAGCAATACTTGGTACTTTAAGCCTTTAGAATATTTAGGAAATATCAAATATCACCCCTGTGATGGTTACATGAAGCAATGTTATCCCCTTTAAACAGATGAGTAGATTGAAATACAAAAGAGTTCATGGTTCTGCCAGCAGTTCAGACCATTAGCATCAAATTCTGTATCCAACACAACTACCTTATCTCTTTTAACCTTAAAAGTGATTATTTCTGGTTCAGCGATAGGGGAAAAGCAGCAATGGTTTACTTTACATTCCTAGTCTGCAATTCACCTTCTAAAAGCAGACACAAAGGCAATATACCCATATAATCTACCAAAATACAGTAACCAAAACTGCAGCTAAACTGCAATTTCACTAAGGCTTATGATTTTCTTTAACTTCTACAAAGCTGTATCTGCCAAGCAAAATTCATGGAAGTTTATTGGGAGTAAATTAATGATTAATTGCATTACTAACTGGGAAATTTCCAAGCAGCCTTTTGGAAAGCATGTGTGCTGCTTGAGAAAAAGCAGATTTCTAAAAAAGTCACTAGTACTGTGAAAAGAAGGACAAAGTACCAAAAGGACTACTACTTGCAGCCAGCAAATAAAAATGACTGAAAGGAACACAATTGGAAGTGAGTCTCAGGCTTTCAGAACTTCTGCTGTACTCTCAGTAATCTCAAGTTTGCTTCCTGGACCATAATGCCAAAGATAGTCATCAAAGTAATGGCTAATTTGACCTTCATGGCCCTGTGGATGATCATGAAGAACTGGACTTCAAGAGCTGGTGTTCAAGAGTCAAACTAGGTAAAACATGTGCAGTACACAGGCACTGCTCCTGTTTGGGTTAAAGCTATGTGTCCAGCAGAACATTCACACCACTGCTTTTGCAGAACTGTCACAGAGGGGTTATATCATTTGCTTCTTTTCAGAAAGACCCCTCAAACCGTTACAAGCCTTCTCTCTAAATTTTGGTTCACTTCTTCTTCGCTTTAAGGACAAAGCTGCAACTGAAAGTTTGCCTTTGTTGGGTTTCACCATTGCCCCAGAAAAGGAGGAAGGAAGCATGGATACAGTTTTTCATCTCTACCACAAGCAGACGCTCTTTTATAGCTTCCGAGCAGAGGATAACAATTCAGCACGCAGGTATGGGGATAGACTTCCACATTAGCTAGTAGGCTTATGTAGGGATTTTCCCCTCCTTCACTTCAGATTGCCTTTGTGACAGATCAAACAAACAGCTTTCAGAATTTGATTAAGCCAGATTGCATGGGACTGGCCTGACTGACATTAAAAATCTACCTGGTGATTTTAGTTCCTTCAGGAAGCAGAATTTGCTCCCTTCTGTAGGTAAAGAAGAGACTGAGCCTCAAGAGTCATAGCTAGAAGTGATTAGGTGATTACTGTAGAGAAACTTCTATGTTAAATTTACCCATTTCTTAGTTTTCTAATCAACAAGTAATTTTTTGGATTTCCCATTCTAATTTTACTGCTTTCACAGTCACAAAAAGACAGCCACAAAATTTGTAATAAAAATCCAGCACCCCAAGACACACAGAAAAAGAAATGCATGTTTATAGGAGGTTTTGTTGCCTTAACTCATAATTCACCAGATTCATCTTTCCTATTCTAAGAAAGCACTTGTACTATCTCTGAGATTTTACAATAAATCACTGGCTAAAATCATACTAGAAAGCAGGAATCTCAGCACTCAGCTCCCTGCTTTAATCTATTAAAGTATTGTTGAGAACTATTGTTCCTCATTAGCGCTGAGAGGGAAAATAGAAATGGGATCAAAATCTTCTGCAGGCTTTATGTTCTTAAAATCCTTGTTCTTCTTAAAAAAAAAAAAAATTAAAAAAAAATAAAAAAAATTAAAATAAAAATTATATGTACCATTTTTCTTTCCTCTACTTTTTTTTAGGTGGATTGAAGCCATGGAAGAAGCATCCATATTATAGCAGCTTTCATGCAATGAACTTGGAATAAATTCTCAGATTTCTATACATTTCCAGCAAATCTCTTCTAGCTTACAAAACTAAACAGTGTATTTCAGGCTCACTGGCCACACACACTGGATCTGAACTGTTTCCAGCTTGCTCTTTTTCTTCATTCTTCTTACATCCACATTGTTGCAAATGAAAATTTCAAGAGAAGAGATTATTTATGGTGATCTTTATGTCAGTGCAAGTTCAGCCTGTACTATAAGCTTCGCTTCTGATTCCACAGTAAACTAAGTCTAAGATCAAGACCAGAAAATACATGGAAATATTGACTACAGTAAGTAACAGACTCAGTTTTACTTACTCCAGAGCACTACGGTATTTTATTGGGTTGGTTTTGATGTCTACCATGACACAAGAAACAATGCAGTAAACAACAAATGATCATTTAAAGCACTTTATAATTTTTATTGAACTACAGCTTCATTTCCTTCATGTTTCTAAGGAGTTCTGTGGCCTGATTTATTACTCGTCCACTACCAGGTGCCAGCATGAAATTATGCCCTACATATGCTAAATTGCTTCCATGGAAAATGAACGAACAACACCTTCAATTTACCTCATCTACCAACACTTCACTGATTATGATCCAACACAGTAACTTACTATCCATTTATAATTTTTTAACAAATCACTATATAATTTATGTTAAAGGTTTAGTTTCATATCACTGCAGTACTTTGAAATGCATTCCAGTAGCTCTACAGGTCCAGATGCTGAATTACATCACTTCTCTCTAAATACTTCAGACTCAAACCCAAAGGCTATTTTTAATTTATTATAAACCACCAGACAGTTTTTATTTAACATGTCTACCTAGTAGTGTTAAGATTTTTATCTCCTATTTAAATACTGTGTCTTTATTTTCAAAATTCCTGTTGTTTCTGCTATTCTTTTTATGAAAAATGTCATCAAAGGTTTAATCCACATAACCAGCACAGCATTTGGAATATGCTGGGTGGGCTGAAATGCACTTGTCTGAACCTGCTCTGCTGGAGTCCTTTGGAACTCCTGTGGGCACATCTGTCCTATGTCAGACTGCTGCCATGCACTGCATCTCCAGAGCTGGATTTTCAGCAGCCACCTGTGTCTGTGCGACTTCAAAGATGCTGTGGTGCTTTTCACCAGCTGAGGATATAGATTTCTGGAGTTTGGGGGGTGGAGATTTTTGGTTTTGGTTGGTTTTTGGGGTTTTTTTGGGGGGGGTGGGGGGCAAGGGTTGGGGGAGTTTAGTGTTTTGTGTGGGGGTTTTTATAAAGAAGATTGAGAAGTGATGTTCTCATCATTGCAATACAGTGGTTTTGTCCTCAGTCATAATATTTAACTGAGAAATAGAACAACATCTATTATTAAAATATATCTTTGTATTAAAATAACATGCTCAATAATTTACTTGCATTAAATTATATTGGTGAGAATTTTTATTACTTTCATTTTTCCCTTTCTTCAAGAATCTTAATGGATATCTGAATTTTTCACCCTAAAATTTTTTTTTTAGAACTGTCCATATTTTTAAAGGTCTCTAATATATATCCAAATGGTAAGGTAGAACAGTTTATCACCTGCATAAACAAGCTTAAAGAAACAAATACACATTGAACACTAAATGAAAATGTCATTTTGGGGGTTTTTTTGGATACATCTGAGTCTGAACATTCCATTAAGCATATATTATCATGTGCAAACAGAAACAAGGAATGAGAAAAAAACCCTTTTGTATTCTTTAGTTAATGGATGAACAGTAACGTTAACTCTCTGTTTCATGTAAGAGCCGTGGTCTTGCTACCAATATACTGTAAATGTTTATCCCCTCTTGAAAACATTTTGCACTGACACAAAAAATAAGGCAACATTGAATACAGAGCAAGATCTCTAACCATGGTCTGAAACAGTACAAAACTGCACTACCGAATGACAATACTATGAAGATTTAGGTGCTGACATTTAGTGACTGTGGTATGAAGCTTTCAGTTAGAAGCAGGAAATGAACATGAGAATATTTTGTTGTAAAAAATAAGATACAGTGCTATTAAATATTGGTTTAAGTAATGTAGAAAAATAAAAGAGCAAAACATAACTGCAGTTCTAAACTCTTTTCCTTTACACTATTATTACCTTATTTCATTCCAGCTTTGCAGTTCCAGTTACTGATAACAGACACTTGCCTATTAAACAGTTCTCTGACAAACTAAGGAAGAGCATCAAATTAGAAGATGGTACTGGAGGCCTTCTGGTAGAAACAGGATTTAGACCTAATTGGTGTGATGACATGTTTCAGTCACACTGTGTTTATCTTCTGTAAAGCCCACCTACTTTACTTCATCTTCAGTTACAAATAGTCTCAATGCAGCATAAAGAGCAAAAAATTGGAAATGTCCTCACAATTTCAGTCTTACTGTTAACTGAATTTGAGCAAAGCTAAGCACCAGAGACAGAAGTTTTCATTTCAGAGTTAACCTAGTAATGACCTTTTAGAAAATACTAACATCTTAAAATAGAAGTATATCCTCAGCTTACTACCTGTCACTTACTTACACAGCTTTTTCTTACTAATTTATAGCTAATATTACCCCTTCAAAACAAAAAGTTTGTTCCATGTCTTCAAAATATTACACAAAAAAAAATTAGCAGTAAGTCACTATGTACGAGCTGCTCAACCAATACCTGGGAATCAAGCTGCTCTCATTTGTTGTTTCACAGTTTTTCTGTTTATTAATTGAATTATTAAAAAGCATTAAGGTCATTAGTTATTATCTGTAAATAATATTTAGACCTATTTTATGGGATATGCCTAGTTAAAATCTGGGGTTTAAACAGTTATTAAATTTTTCTTCCAAATCAAAGTGTAAGTCATTTGGAGATGGAGAATACCAACATGACAAGATCCTATACTGCTTACACAAGCACTGCTGGTCAAGACCTTGGACTGCTACCCTTCTGAGCTGCTTCTCTACTGCTTTTACCACACAGTTATGAACACCAAACCAGCTTTCCTTTTTTCCTGTTTGCATGCTACTTTGATACAAAAGTAGTAAAAACTATGTTGGCTGTAACAATGTTTAGTAAATATCACTTCTTTTGAAGGTGAAAGAAAGTCAATATTCAGTGAGGAAAAAAAGGTATTCCTTTAAATACTAAGGGAAAAGCTGCTAGTCTAACTCCACAAGGACCTTGGGAACATAACATACAAACTTCTGTGTATTAAAAACAGTGCGATTCTTCAGCCTGGATAACACTTTTCATCAAGTTTTGACAAGAAAGTTTCTAGACTCCAGAGCACTGTGGTACGAGGTCAAAGGTAGAACTTGATGATCTTGAAGGTTTTTCCCAACCTTAATGATTTTATGTAGTGATATTTTTCTGCAGTAAACAAAACCTATAGCAGGCAGCAAACTCAAACTTTTACTAAGAGACAAACATGGAGAAATGAGGGCAACCCCCCCCCCCACCCTTGATGGAGGTCACTGGCTTCCCTCAGCACTGCCCAGCCATGTACAAACCCAAATGAAAGACATAAGGGCTCATACTTTAAAAATCATCTACTAACAGTTAAAAGAGAGATTGAAATTGAATGTGGCATTAGCAAGACCAGTTCTGTTAAAACCTTGTCAGTCACTTGTAATTGTTGATTTCTTCCATACTAAGTGTTGGCTCTGCTCTGATAATTTACCTTGAAAGTTCCCAGAAAATTTTAAGCAACTGAAACGAGAACTTAAAAAAAAACACAAACAACTGAGGTCCACAATACCGCCTATCCCAAACATTCAAAACACATGAATCACCTCAAACCCTATTTGTATTTTATACTACTTGGCATGCCCTGAGTTTTGACCCCTCTTATTCCATTGTGTACTTTTGATGCCACCACCACGGCCAGAGAGCTTTGGCCTCTTCCAGCCCACACATTCATTGGAGAGGTTCTCTCCTTCCACACTTAAAGCCTCCTTCCCTCCCGGGAAGTAGGCACTTCTTAGCTCTCTTCTGTAGCGAGTTCAGCCTGTTCTCCTGGGCAGGAAATAATTTCCACACGGTATCCTCCCTTCTCTTTTTGCATGGCAGCTTTATAGCACTTTTTTTCTTTCGAGGCAACTAAAACATACCTATTATCAGTAGGTGCGTTTGAAAGCGACCACCACTAAAATCCGTTCTCAGCTAAGGCTGGGATCAACTCAGTCTTTCCGAGCAGGAGCTGCGGCCGGAGGAGAGGCGCCCTCGGGCCACCTGGTTCTCCCGGCAGGAGAGCGACCCCGGTTCCCCGCCCCCGGGAGGAGAGCGGCCCCGGTTCCCCCCCGCCCCAGGGAGGAGAGCGGCCCCGGTTCCCCCCGCCCCCGGGAGGAGAGCGGCCCCGGTTCCCCCCGCCCCCGGGAGGAGAGCGGCCCCGGTTCCCCCGCCCCAGGGAGGAGAGCGGCCCCGGTTCCCTCCCGCCCCCGGGAGGAGAGCGGCCCCGGTTCCCCCCCGCCCCCGGGAGGAGAGCGGCCCCGGTTCCCCTCCGCCCCGGGAGGAGAGCGGCCCCGGTTCCCCTCCGCCCCGGGAGGAGAGCGGCCCCGGTTCCCCGCCCCAGGGAGGAGAGCGGCCCCGGTTCCCCCCGCCCCGGGAGGAGAGCGGCCCCGGTTCCCCTCCGCCCCGGGAGGAGAGCGGCCCCGGTTCCCCCCCGCCCCCGGGAGGAGAGCGGCCCCGGTTCCCCCCCGCCCCCGGGAGGAGAGCGGCCCCGGTTCCCCCGCCCCAGGGAGGAGAGCGGCCCCGGTTCCCCGCCCAGGGAGAGAGCGGCCCCGGTTCCCCCCGCCCCGAGAGGAGAGCGGCCCCGGTTCCTCCCCGCCCCAGGGAGGAGAGCGGCCCCGGTTCCCTCCCGCCCCCGGGAGGAGAGCGGCCCCGGTTCCCCGCCCAGGGAGGAGAGCGGCCCCGGTTCCCCCCGCCCCCGAGAGGAGAGCGGCCCCGGTTCCTCCCCCGCCCCAGGGAGGAGAGCGGCCCCGGTTCCCCGCCCAGGAGGAGAGCGGCCCCGGTTCCCCCCCCCCCGAGGAGGAGAGCGGCCCCGGTTCCTCCCCCGCCCCAGGGAGGAGAGCGGCCCCGGTTCCCCCCCGCCCCCGGGAGGAGAGCGGCCCCGGTTCCCCCGCCCCAGGGAGGAGAGCGGCCCCGGTTCCTCCCCCGCCCCAGGGAGGAGAGCGGCCCCGATTCCCCGCCCCAGGGAGGAGAGCGGCCCCGGTTCCCCCCCGCCCCCGGGAGGAGAGCGGCCTCGGTTCCCCGCCCCGGGAGGAGAGCGGCCCTCGGGGCAGCTCGCGCTCCCGGTAGGACCTGCGGGCTGAGGACAGGAGCCCTCCGCGAGGAGCTGAAAGGCAAGCAGGAGCTGATGTGTGCCAGCTGGAGTCTCCCAAGGCCAGGATAGGAGAGGGAGTGAAACTACACTTGGCAGAAAGCGGTGGCTAGAGGAAGTGGTATTTTAATTTTTGGCTTTCTCACCATCCACATCCATTTTAACTGGCTTGCCCATTACAGTAATTGTTAAGTCATCTCTCTGTCTTTATCTTGACCTGTGAGTTTTTCCATGTCATTTTCTCCCCATCCTGCTATGGAGGAGGAGGGAAAAGTGAGTTATCATGTGGCTGCAATCCATCGTCAGCTCATCACAGTATGGTAGATAGATAGAATTATTTTCTTTGCTGCCAGACTTGTAATCTCAGTTTTCTTTGATGTTTTCACCTCCCGCATCTTCTGTTAATTTCTCCCAGTCACAGCTAAGGCCAAAAAGCAGCTTTTACTAAAGCTCCTTTATATGTCTGTGTATATAAATTTAGCAAGTTTCAGCATTATCTAATACAATCTTGCTTATTAAATAGGTTCAGGGTATGCACTGTAGTTCTACACTTCATTGAAATTGTTGCAAAAAAACACAGTGAAATTTGTCACAATTGTAATGCAGCTTTCCTCAACCTTAGTGTGCGTGGTGGAGCTGTACAGCAAAGATGATTGCTCTCCACCAAAGCTTAGAGTAAAACTGCTGCAAAGCTTTTTCTTGGTGGCAGAAACAAGGAAGAGAAGACAAACCCTCTTGCCTTCTAAACCTTTCCTCAAATCAGGAAAGACTAAGGGGGAAAGTAACCATTCACATTTGGTTTTAGCATTTTCCATTTTTCCTTTCAATCGGTCACACTTTTATAGCATATTTTATGAAGTTAAAAGAAAAATCTGCTTCTAAAGGTATGCACATATCTATATTTTGAGAATTTGAAAATTCTTCATGCATTTAACATTACAGTGATGAACCTCCAAGACATTTTTGAAACATTTTCCTTTATTTTTACATTGAAAACACACTTGCACATCACATGCTTTACTAATTTCTGTTCTGTAAAGGTAAGGATGTAATTCATAGGTCTAGTACATTTCTCATACCCTTACCCCAAAGAGACAGGTCTAAGAAAAAACTACAAACAACCCTCCAAAAAAATTCCAACAAAAATAAAATCGGCATACAGACTGTAACTATACAATGAACAGCACCTCTTGTTTATGTGATTGTTGCGTTCAACTGCTATCTCTTCCATACATTTTCTTTCAGGTGTTACCACCTCTTTTAGTTTTACTACTCCTTAAATTAGCTTCTGTAAAAAGTAGGGAAACCTACTAGAAGCATTAAGAACATTCGTTAAGAGTAGGTTAAGAAATAGTTGTGACAAAGGGTGAACATCTGATAACCTGTGACAAGCACTGAAAGGTGTTAAACTCTTAACCCACCTCAGCTACACGCAAACCTGTTTCGTGCCTACCATTGTGTACTTGGAGGCACAACGTGCCTCACTTACAGCCAGCTTTACTATAAGAGCCCTAATCAATGACATTGACTTTACAAAATTAAATAAAAACTCGCCAGTCTGGCGGTGGTGTTTGTGCGCGCCTGCTCAACTATAAGCCCACCTTTGACTGCATCTTCAGCAGGAACCAAGGTACATCTGGAACATCAATACCACCGGCGCACTGGACAGCCGCCGCCAATCCACTACCTCGGGCTTCCGGCTCCTGAAGAGCCTCTCGAGCGAGAGGGACAAAGGCGGTAAACGTACTTTCCTCTCGCTGCTCCAGGGGCTAGGCTCCTCCCGGCACCTGCCCGGCCCGGCCGGAGCGGTGCGGGGCTCGGGAGGCCCAGGTAGCCCGGTAGCCCCTCCCCGCCGCCGGCCCCGCCCCGAGGGGGATGGAGGGGCCGCGGCCGGGCGGGCGCTGCAAGAGGAAGCGGGGACGCGCTACCGGGCGGCGTCGGGGAGGTCACGAACTCTGACCTGTCACAGGGCACGGCACACACAACAAAACACCCCCGACCCCAACACAGCCCTGGCCCCCTCCCCTCCGCGGGCCCCACAGCCCCTAGCCGCCCCCGCGGGGGGAGGGAGGGCCGCTGCTGGGCACCGGCCTGCCCGGGCCCGGTCGGGTCACCGCCACTGCACCTTTGGCGCCCATTCCTGAGGTAAAAGACATTTTTTAAAATTGAGGCGGCCCGGTGGGTTTGTTTCGTGGGGGCCAGGACGAGGGAGGGGGCGCGGGGAGGCGGCAGCGGGCCTTACTCTGGACACCCCCGCGAGGGGAGGGGTGGGGTGACGGTGGGTTTAGGGGAGGGGGATTGCACGGCTCCGGTATTCGGCTGATAAGCGAGCACCGGCCGTGGTCTGGCCTGGTCTGCCGCTCCTGGAGAGAGAGAGGAAGAGAGAGAGAGAGAGAGAAAACGACCATTGTGTCGGGCTGGGTCGATCGGCCGGGCAGTGCCGTGCCGGAGCCACTGACTGCAGCGTGGGCCGACTGAGGTCGGAGCTGGTCCGGTCGCGGTGAGCAAAGTCTGCTGTCCAAGGGGCGTAGGGCGATGGTCGCGGGGATGACGAGCGCGGGACACACAGAGACAGAAGATGGAGTCTGAGCGGGCGGAGGCGGCGGCTTGAACCCGACCCTTTTACCTTTGCCACCGGGAGGGCGGAGGGGAGGGGGCGGCGGGTACTTTGCATACGGGGCTGAGACCGCCGCCATCTTACCGGCCGCTTCCTCATTGCCATGCCTGGGCCTCCTCTAGGCGGACAGAAGGCTATACCGGAGGGGAGGGGAAGGGGCCTAATGGCGGCCGCAGCAACAGCCCCGCCTGGGCTCTGGCGGGCGGCCAGCGCCGCCATCTTGTGCTCCGTGAATCCCCGGGGGGCTCTACCTCCGCTCGAGGGGCGGCCCCGCCACCATTACAAGCGGATGGCTCGGCCAATGGGCGCTCTGCGGGAGAGCGCTGCGCCTGTCGTGAGGTCATTGGTCGGGCCTGGGGGCGGGCCGGGGGCGTGGCCCGGCGGCGCGCGGGGCGGGAGCTGCCTAAGCCCTTCAGCAGTGGCCGGGGCGCGGTGCAGGTGTGGGCTGGGTGCGGGCCGGGCGCGGGCCGGGCGCGAGCCGGGCCCCCCTGCCTGTCCCGCCGGGCCCCCCAGGCTCCCCTGCCTCGGCGGGACGGTGTACCAGAGACTGCCGGCAGGGCCGGACCCGCTCTCCGCGCGTCTCGCCTGCCTGCTGGAGGCCGCTCGGTGTAGCCGAGTCGAGCTTACAGCGTAAAGAACCTCGTTTCATTAATACAAAGGCGCAAATGTCAATAAGTTTGAATTCGGCCTTTTGCCATGTCTTATCAGTAGGGCCAAAACCCTTAGAACCTCTCAAGTGGAATTTATGACTTGCTTTTGACGTTTCGCGACAGCTTAGGGAAAGAGTAATGATTTCATGCTGTGTTTTGGACAACATATATTGAGCTGGCTGCCACCCTGTTACACTGAAAATGATTCCCTGGTGCTCCAGGTGCCTCTTCCTAGTTTTTGAGTTTTACCTCTTGTGTTGGTTTGTTCGGGAGGTTTTGTTGCGGTTGCCTTACAAACTGTTGCTCGGGGCTTTTGCTAGGAAGCTGGTTTTGCCTTCTGGGAGTTGACACCGTTAAGAAGCTTGGCATGGTCTCTGTGCTTCAGCTGGATTTGATCAGATAGTCTCAGCTTAAGGTTCTTTTATGAAGGTCGAAAGTACAAAAAGTCTTAATGATAACACCAACAACAGCAAATCTGTCAGACTCATTCTACTCCAAACGCTTGTGTTTTGTGTCTGGGAAAGGTACTATTATGAACAAAGTATCTCATCTTCAGGGTTTCTGTCATCATGAAGCTCTGAGAAAACAGCATGATATAAGCATATGGTTATGCTTCCTATGCTTCTTGCTGAATAGAAAAAAAAATAAGAGGAAACGCTTAAAAGGAACAACTGAGAAACCATCCATAAGCTTGGTTTGGTAGAAATGGTTCATAGTCTTAATTAAGTGCAATACTTCAATATAATAATGGCAAGCTGTAGGAGAAACTAGCAAAAATACATTTTCCATGGGGATGTCTCAACTTTGATTATGCATTGTTACAAATAATCATTACTTGGCATATACAAAATTACTTTCACATTTGTCACAATACCTACACCTTGATCAGAATATGAAGTCTAGCCCTATAATTAGCAAGTCACAATTAAAAACTGAATACATTAATTGGAAATCTTAATTGAATTTACCTTGGAAGAAACACACCCCTAATAATGATAATTAAAAATACATTGGAAGTGTTTTGTTTCTTAATCTTTGATTTGTCCCTTTTTTTTTTGTTTGTTTTTCAACCCCTAAAGTTGAACGTGGAGTTACTTGTAATAGGATAAACTGATTCTACAGTATTTTCTTCTCATTATAATAATAGTATCACATTATATTAAAGAAATAGTTTAAATAATGGAAGATACATTTTAGATGTAACTGTTTGTTTCCCTTATTGTGTAAGATTACTCTTAAGAATATGGATTAACATAGCAGTTTGACTGAATGCCTTGATAAAATTTTGTGCCAAACAGCATTCTTAGCTTGCTGCTCCCTGGTTCAGCATGTGGTGTAGAAGCAGCTGAACTGCAAGGTTTTTCCTGCCTGAGCTGAGGAAAGCACCTTTGAGATCTGTGACCTCCACACACTGCATTAGTACTTGACTTTGAAATTAGCCCTTTGTCATTTATGAAATTAACATCTCTTCTTTACAGCTTAAATGACATAATAAAAATAGTACCTTAGAGGCTTAATAAAGTAAAAGAATAACTGTACCTCAGCAGTTTGAACAGCATGGTTCTAGTATGCATGTCCCGTCTATGTATATGTGTATGTATGTGTGCACACACGTCTATGGCATCTTCTCTTATTTGAAGCAGAATTGTAACATTTCAAAAAGTCATAGCAGAGCTTTCTTTAACACTAAGAAAAACCCCAAATTTTTGTGCCTGATGGAAGTTGCTGGCATCTTTCCGTACAGGTTCTCTAATGGTCTTGTTTCACCATGGCAACCAATATGGAGGTACTGGCTCAGCAGGTAGTGGAGACTCAGCAGGTGGCTGAGGTGAGTGACAGATGATATCACAACAGTTGGTAATATGAGATTTTGAAATTAAAAACATATTAGGGAGTCCCTGCTGTTTACAATTAAGCATAAACAGAACAGAAGTTCTTTATAGAAAAGTGTTGCTTTACACTTTGGGACAAGCATGAAACCAGTGCAATCAGGACAGATTTTGTTCACCCTACTTTGTTCTGGTGGCCCCCATATTAAGAATGCAAGTAGGAAGTTCAACGTGAGCTATAGAGAAACTTGGCTGTATTATGGATAGTTTAAAAAATGAATGCAACAAAATTTCTTGTAATTTGATTGTTAGATTGACCATTTGGGACATGGAAAGCTTCTGCACCTAATTTGAATTGTAATCTAGATCCACCACAGTGTTTGGAGTTACTTGTTTTACTCATGTGCTATACTGAATTTCAGAAAGGTGATTAATTTAGATCAGTTTTTATATTTTGTGCCTACACTTAAAAGGAAAAAGAAAGCAAAAAACCTACTTAAAGTGATATTAGGTGATGGATGTCTTGATGCATATTTACTGAAGCTTGGATGCTCAACAGCTGAAAAGTTTAAATCAACTCATAAACACAAACTGCAAGTGTTCATGGCTATAGTAAATAATTTATCTCCTTCACTATGCAAACGTCAGTCAAAAAATAAACTAGATCTTTTGTTTGATTAAAATTATTTGGTTTAGTATCCTTCAAGTTTATGGTGATTTTTCATATGGTCGCATAATTAAGGGATTTAATAAATAAAGGGCAAATGAGCTGAGAGACCTGTGTAGATAAGGCTGCTTTTCAGATATTAGTTTGGAGTTTTCTTTCACCTATTGAGCTAAGATTACACCTGTATATTAAAAAATATTTTTAGTTCAAGAAGAAGCCCTATATAAGAAGACAATATAAGTTTAATTCTGTTTTTAGAAGTGGATTTGAGATTCCCTACTTAGAAGTACATTTTTAAAAAAGAAATTTCATTCTTTTTTAGCATGGAAAATGGCCTGTAAGTAACATCTACAGAATAGTTTCAAAAAGCTTCCTGGGTTTTACAGTGAAAGCCAGCAAGGGATTTTTCACTATAGTTTTCTGTATCAGGTATGAATTTGGCAAGCTGCATTTTTTAAAAACACTTCCAAATATATTTGAAAAGAGAAACCTATAATGGAAATACTGACTAATTTTATACAATTTTGGTAAAAGTTGGGTGCTGTAATAACATCTAAAGCACATAAAATATGTGACATTTGTAATTCCTCGTGCAGGAAATGCACCGTGGTATCATAGTGTGATGGTTGTATCTTGCCACTGGAGAGATCGCTCCATCTCAAGAGTGTATGAAGCTCTGTGATTTCTTCCTGGCCGGTGGGTAAATAGAGGGCTTCATCTCTTTATAGTATTCAGCTGCTGCTTAAATGATATGCCTGTCCACTATGTAACACCATGAAAACTTTGTTCATGGAAAACAGTTGTAAGCAGCATTATGTTAGGAATTTATTAAATCTATGACGATGTTAATACTGAGTCATTTCTTTCTGAATGGCTGGCTGCCTGCTATTTGTGTCTTCTGTCAGATAGTTTTTAATGCAGGTAAATACATAACTAGTTATAGATAAAATTCTATATTTGTACTCATCATATCTTAGAGAAAATGCGGAATCAAACTTGGCACTTTTAAAAATGAGAGATTTTTGGAATATCATCTTTTTTATCAATGAAAATTAAATGGAAGAAGAGGGCCACTGACCATGCGCTAGATTTCAGGTTATGAACTGTGAGAGACAAGTTGCACCCAGATAACCTGATGCAAATATCAGCATCTTTACCTATATCGGCATCACTTTTTCAACGTAATTACCATATATGTAGTGCATGGGTTATTGAGAACTGTGATGCCAAGCATCAAATCAGGCTGTCATGCAAGTAGGCTACATGTTGTTGCTCTTTCTTAAGCAATAGTTCATCAGCTTTGTCTATCATGAAACTGAATTATTCATAGAAGTTGCTGAGTGTGCTCGTGTGTTGCATGTATTAATGTATTTATTATATTTTTAGGATTTTTAAAAATTATTCTTGTAATAGTTTCAAAGGGTTTCACTGCTTTTGCTTGCTTCTGCTTTATATAGTGTTGCTTGTTTAATTTTTTTCCAGTTGTGCATTTCTGAACAGATTGGATGACAGTTCCATTTTTAGTGTTTGAAGTTGCCACTACTTACATGAAACTGAAGAAAAAAGAGCAGCTAGGGGATTCAGAGGGAATTTCAGCAGTTTCTCCTCATCCTGAGCAGCTTTTGAAAAGCAGGAAAAATACTTCAGCATTACTGCAAAAATAAGTAATGCTGCTTTTCTCAAGTATTTATTTAGTCCTGTCAGTGTGCAATATGCAAATGGCCTAGGTGCAGTCACAGCACCAACTTAGATCTGACTTGAATACTGTTTAAGAAAAATATATTTGTTTTAAAGTGGAGGTGCGTTCCCTGTGTGGTACCTGTGATTTTAATGCAAAACTTTAAAAATTTTAAACAGAGCTGTCTTGGGCAGTGGGGAGGAGGGGAGAATGTGTAGTGGTGGAAATAAGGGCTATTTCATCTTTCCAACAGCAGCTCTGGTGTGACCAGGAATAATTTTTAGTAGTTGCTAGAAGTGTCCTTGGCCGGCTCTCTGACAGCCACAAAACTATTCCTGGTGCATCCTTTTTCCTCTTAGAGGCTACAGGGAGAGAGTCACATGAGGTGACTGTTGAGCCCTGTGCTTCCTGGATCTTGTTTATGACAACTGCATTGCTGGAGAATTTTCAGCTGCTTTCAGTTCTCTCAATGTCCTGATAGGAAACTTTCAAAGTCTTGAGCCTTTTGGAAAGCATGTTTTGCCATGGAGCTCAAAAAATACTGGATATCTTTGTCACATAAAATATTTTCTTGACCCTCTTCAGACATCTCTTGACATATTACATCATAAGTAGTTCTGCAATTCAGATTTTGGTCCAGATGAAGACAGTGTGCTGGAAAAGGAGAGAAGAAGCACTGTTGTTCTGATGGAATAAGTTTTTACTCTGTTTTAAGAATTAATCAAGTGTGACATAAGACCCTTTATATTTAATATTTTATTGCTATCATTGCATTTTTCATAGAGGAGTTTTGATGCAAAGTCTTCTCAAACAATTTTTGGCTTTTCTCAAGTTCCTATTAATGGTAAAAGACCTAGACATACCATGAGTGTGAGAGGTATCCACAGAAAGTGCACATGGGAGTAAGGAGATTTTGTCTGGTTTAGGCAGTTTGGCAGCATTTGAACTGCAGACTGTTCCCAGATGTGGCACCAGCTGCTGGTGTAATAAACGTGGGGTGTGCTACAGAAAGGATGCTGCTGATGTGCCAGTTGTCTGTGACAGTTGCCTTTTTATGTGCTGTACAAAATCTTGCACTGGCATCCTATTAGGGAAGTTAAACTAGAGCTCTTCTAATGGTGAATTCAGCTTCTATCTGCCATCCTGCGAAGGATCCAAGTGGTCAGAAAAGCTAATTCCAAAGAGAATAATTGAAACATTTTTTAGATATGTCTTACACCTGTGAAGGAAATCTATTTGGCTATACATTTTTTGTAAAAGCCTGTTATTAATGTAATAGCTAAAAATACTCATTACAAAAAATATCTATGGAAAAATAAGTCTTTTTGATTTGAGTTACAGGTGTAAAACTTGGTACTATATTTTTCATTGAAATTCTTCAGTTGTTTTATGGGTGCAGTTAAAAATATTTGGTCTGTGATTACTTATGCTTTAAATAATATTATAGCAAAGAGAATAGAAATTATTGTCTCTGAAATTGATTTACACATAGGGTATTCAAGCAATACAATTACTTTGGCTTTTACTGGAGTGAATATAGAAAATTATTTTTCTGCTTAAGTTAGAAACAATTAGAGGCTTTAAAAATTCCTCTCTCTGTGGCCATTGAATTATTTTTTCAATTTATTGCTCAAATACTGCTTTTATAATCATTGGGGGGGGATAAGCTACAGAAGGTATTGAAAATTTGGTTAGTCAGTACAGATATTTATTATATATACACAGATGCATATGTACATGATGGACAAATCAGTAAATTACTTTATAAACTTGACTATATGCCTATGAAGAAACCTTATTTATTTCTAATGACATAAAATAATGAAATGCTTGGAGAAGCTTAACTTCAGATTACTTATTTTATATATAAAGATCTATTTTATATATATACATCCCTCTACTAGAAGTTTAATATGATTTCAACTAAAATTTAGAAACAAAAAAAAAATAGAAAAAATAAGGTAAATATATAATTACCTCTATTTGTGTTTTAAAATGGGAAATTATTAATAATTTAAACAGAAGAAACCAAATTTAATTTTGCCAGCCTTCAATATGCACCTAATTGCTAAATACTTGTTTTTAGTTTAATGATGAAAAAGGTAATACATATGTGTTTAAGTGTATTTTTATATTTCTTGAGCTTTGTGTAGATTTGCTATGTCCCTTAAGGCAAATCATTATTAATTTCTATAAACTTCAGCATATGGAATTATTGCTAGTGGTACTTACTGGTTTGAGAGCCCAAGCAATTGTATTCTAGATACAAATAATACTTTCATCTACACTAGGTCACACTTAGTTCACCTAACATTTACAGTGTACCCCTGCTGTAAATACACTCCTTTAGCTAATTACATATAGATACTGTTTTTGGAGAGATGTACAATAGATGACTGTGTTTTCTGTCAAATAAAGTGCCTAATTTCAATAGTGAGCATATTTCTGTGCTAAGGAGTCCTTGAAATTATGAGAAAATACTAATGCTACTTAGACACTTAAGTTTTTAATTTGCCACAGAAGCTTTTGTAGTGGAAGTACACTGGATTTTGTTGTTTATTGTTGTTAGTAAGTTTATTGTCATAAGACCTGTCAAGTACATGGTCACCTTCTCAAAACTTCATGTACTGTAACTTCAACAAATGTAACTTTTTTAAATCTTAAAAATATTTTCTGTTTTCATCTATTTGTCAGCTTTCACTGCAGCCTCATAAAAATGTTTTGTTGTGGAATGAACTTTTAAGGCTAAAGATGCTCGACAGGTAATCTGATGGATTTTCCTTTGAATTTTGCTAATTTGAAGTTAATTATCTCAAGTGAGATCATATAGCACATGTAGGACCAGGGGATCAGGCCCAGCCAGCATGGGTTTAGGGAAGCCAGGTCCTGCCTGTGCAACGTGATCTCATTTTCTGACGAGGTGACGCACCTGGTGGCTGAAAGACAGGCTGTGGATGTATTTCAGCAAAGCCTTTGACACTGTGTCCCTGCACTGTCCCAAAGAGGCTGCGGCCCATGGCTTGGACAGGTTGGGTTCAGAACTGGTTAGGTGACTGGGGAGTGGTGCTACATCCACAGTTCTGTCACTAGTGGGGTTCCTCAGGGCTCAGTTTTGGGCCCAGTTCTCTTTGGCCCCCATTCTCATCTTTATGGATGACCTGGATGAGGGGATTGAGGCCAAGGCCATGGGTCCTGCTGTTGGGTCACCACAACCCCATGCAGCACTCCAGGCTTTAGGCAGGGTGGCTGGAAAGCCACTCAACAGGAAAGGGCCTGCAGGTGCTGGTCAGCAGTGGCTGAATGTGAGCTGAGAGTGCCCAGACCACAGAGGAGCACCAGTGGCATCCTGCCTTGGATCAATACTAGCCCCTGGTGATGCCACACCACAAATCTTGGGGTCAGTTCTGGGCCCTGCACTGCAAGATAGACATTGAGGGCCTGAAGCGTGTCCAGAAAAGAGCAAAGGGCCTGGAAAAGGGTCTAGAGAGTCAGTCATAGGCTGAGGGGTTGTTTTGGCCTGGAGAAAAGAAGGCACAGAGGGACCTTCTCAATCTCTACAACTCCCTGACAGGAAGGCGGAGCTGGGTGGGGGAACAAAGGGAAATGGCCTCAAACTCTGCCACAGGGGGTTCAGGCTGAGCATGCTTTGCAAACCCAGAAAAAGACATGGCTGTTTAGTTCCAAACTGTTTAAAGAATTTCCATGCAGGTACCTTATAGCTGTCTGTCTTTTTCCTTGAACAATGTGGAAGAATAGACTATTCTTTATTTCCAAGCTGCCTGCAGTACATTGTGGTATAAGGTTTGAAGATTCATCAGTGAAAGGCTAAGGATTCTACAACTGAACAACTGTAAAACAGTTTTAAAAGACCTTCTTGCTCTAATTTAGACCTTTTAAAGGGTGTATAGCTTTGTCAATAATTTGGCATGGAAGACAAGAACATCATCAATTAAATGTGTCCTCTAAGGGTCTGGATTTTTGGGAGTCTTTTTTCTCACCTAGGTATCTTGTTTTCTGCAGCCAAAAGCTTTGAATCATCCAATAATTAGAAGATGCCTCTTGTGTCTACATCCCTCCTGTCTATTTTCCTCATTTAATATGCAACTTTTGTGACCTGTGTATTAAAGCTAATTGGAGATTGCATGTTCAATTTAGATTTTACTTCTAGGGTGTGTGGGACTACTTATGATACAGGCAATAGGGAAGTAGAATGGTATGGTTTCATGAAGTCTTGTGTATTTTAATACCTCTGCTTCCCCAAAGAAACTGTAGTCCATGTTCATTACTATCCAAACTGTTTTTTCTTTCTTTATGTCATAATTGAACTTTTCTGTATATTAAACAAAGATTTTTCAAAGCAGGCTAAAATTGAAACTACCCTGTTGTCCAGCTGTACAAATTTTGATGTAATTCCAAGATTAGTTAAAGGAGGATTTGACAAAAATAACTTGCGACCATCCTGGTTTTGGACATGTTATTGCAGATAAGAGGTTCATAGAATGGTTTGGGTTGGATGAGACCTTCAAGACAGTCTAGTCCAACTCCCTGCCACAGGCAGGGACACCTCCCACTGTCCCAAGCTGCTCCCAGCCCTAATGTCCAGCCTGGCCTTGGACATTTCCAGGGATCCAGCGGCAGCCACAGCTGCCCTGGGCACCCTGTACCAGGGTCTCACCACCCTCAGAGGGAACAATTTTTTCCCCAATATCTAATCTAAATTATAATCTAAATGTTATCATGGTTGTTTAATTCAAGATTTAACATTTTTGCTCTGAAAACAGCTTTGCAAGAGGTGTTTTTCAGGCTGAGTATTCAGAACTAATTTTGTGTTATAGTTTGGTAGTCTAGAAAGGTATGGAATAGAACAAGAAACAAGAGTGCTCTGAATAGTGCCAAAGTTAATCTCTGTCATTCAAAAGTGCTTAGAAATTATTAAAAGGGGAACTCCTTTACATTATTTATATATGATGTATTTTATTTTTACAGAAGCAAAAAATGAGACAAGTTTATAATCAAAAGTTGAAAAAAGTATTTCTGCATTTCAGTAAGCTAAAGGATCATACACTACTTACCCAGTGATTCATTTGAGCAGAGTGGTGGTGGTAGTGGTAGTTTGGTTTTGTCAGGTTCACTCCATTTCCAGATAAAGAAAATATTCTGATAATTCAATGGAAGGCAATCCAAGTTGGTTAAATGACTGTAACCTTTCCAGTAAATTTAGATTCTAAACTATAGGGCTATCTGATCTTTTAGAAATATAGGTATTTTTAGAAGTGTTCAATACCTTAACAGTGAATTAAAATTCTGTACGTTATTTACAGGTGCCGACTGTTCAGACTTCACTATCTGAATCTCCAGTGATGACCAGCCCTTCACAGCGTATCCAGATAATTTCCACAGACTCCTCTGTAGCTTCACCACAACGCATTCAGGTAAAAATCCATTAATTAACCAACTAACGCCTTTTTTTTTTTTTTTCCTCCTCCTTCCACTTAGTTTTATACAAAAGCATGCTAAAGACTATGGAATACTTCCTTTAAGTCTTGTGAGAACAAATAATTTTTAGAGAAAACTAAAATTCTTTCTTCCTCAGTATTTATTTGGTGCTGACTAGATGGCTGTATATAATAGTTAGCCAGTGAGGAGTATTTACACAGGTTAAACCTCGCCTGCACAAGCAAATCTCCTGAGCCCTGGCCACAGCAAAGGGTGAGATATTGCCAACAGAAATCTGAGATTGTATCCGAGTGCATTCCTCTTCCCACTTATTTAGGAGCCAGTAGGGGATTAATCAATTTATTCAGCACAAAGTTTGCCTTCGGGAATGCTGCACAGTGGGTCTTTGTTACTGGTAGTTAATAAAAAGATGTCATTATGTATCAGAGGGTATTCCGCGGGAAGTTATATGGACTTACTAAATTTTAATTAAATATTAGTGGATATTGATATGGCTACTCTACCAGGCAAAATAGAGATTATGCTACCAGACAACTATATCAGAAACATAAATATTCCATCATAAGAGAATCTTGAGAATCAGCATGTAAAACAATAAGGCTGTCTGATTCCATCTTTTGTGGATAACTTTAGGGAATAACATCTTATGTAAAATATGTAGGTAAAAAATGCATAGGTAAATGTTAACTGGAGAACATCTCCTTAGAGCCATTTATAAAGAAATATTGGAGAAAGCTTCTTTGTAATTTTTCACTGATATAATTCTGAGATAGAATGAAAGGTTTTAAAACATAAATTTTCCCATTGTCATGAATATCTTCAATGTTTTACAGATTGTGACAGATCAGCAAACAGGTCAGAAAATTCAAATAGTGACAGCAGTGGATTCAGCTGTGTCTCCAAAGCAACAGTTCATTTTAGCTAGTCCGGATGGAACTGGTACAGGAAAGGTGATCTTGGCAGCACCTGAGACATCTAATGCCAAGCAGCTTATCTTTACCACCACAGACAACATTGTGCCAGGCAGAATTCAGGTAAATACAGTAGTTTTGATAAACCATGGAATTTTGTGTTTAATTTTGTTTTGTTTCTAAATTAAGTCTAAATTGCTTTAAGACCAATTGCAGAGTTTTCTCATTACATGGATCAGACACACTAATTTTAGACTTCATTGTTCAATCATAAATCCTTCAGTCTTCACCTACCTCATGTACTCCATGGCACTCATCATCCCTTGTCATGTGTTCTCATTCAAGTTCCAAAGACGTAAGTGAATACTTAAGATAGTGCTTGTGAGAAGTGGCAGGATTTCTCAGTCTGCTCAAGGTTCACAGATATACAGAGATTCAACTCACCTGAGCAAATTTACATGAGTTCATACTTTACATTCAGTATCCAGACAGTGCAATAAAGCACTGTTGTTTTTTTGTGGGTCTTGAGCATAATCTTCAAGCACAGGAGCTTTGCAAAGCCAATGATGTAAACAGTAATCTACCTCTTGTGTAATTTCAGGTTTTTTCCTAGCAGTCTTAAAAAAGAAAAACAAAAGAAAAAGTGCCTGATCCCTCTTGTTACTGCTACATAAATAATATTTTACAAGAAGAAGAGTAATCTTTACGTAAAAATTTTTTAAATGGTATTAACAGTCATCTACAATTAATTTTTCCATGCTAAATAGGATATCTGACATTACAGAGGGGTTGGGTTTTCTAATTTTTCTTGGTTAAATAGAGTGTTCAGAACAAAAGTTTTGGAATCCAAGGCCTTTGGAAGCTAAACTGTTTCTATGGTAGGTCTGAGCTCCATGCTATCCCCTTCAAACCATACATCCCTAATAGCTAGAGAAGAGATAGATGGGAACAGCATCTGAAAGCCAACTGTCTTTGGCTAAAAGATAGCATCTACTTGAGAGTATTTGCAAGAAGGGAAAAATACCATTGATTGCACAAGTGAGGAAACATTTTTACTAAACGAAGCTAGCAGTTTTATTTGTAATTTGTTTTGATATGACTGTTTCAAAACTCTCACTCTTTTCAGTAAGAGCTCTCATTAAATTGCATTCCACAGGCCATACTTATTCATAATCCTACTTACTCATAATCACGCTTATTCATAAATCTTCCTCTTAGCTGATGCACCTATCTTGTTCTATAGGCAAAGCTCCTTACCTTCATATCTGGCTAATTACATCTTTCTGTTCTGGAATTTTGCTTTAGATAGTGACAGACTCTGCTTCAGTGGAACGTCTGCTAGGAAAAACTGATGTTCAGCGTCCCCAGGTAGTAGAATATTGTGTAGTCTGTGGTGATAAAGCATCAGGTAAGGAAGCCCACAAAGTGATATTGAAGAAATTTGCTTGAAAGGATGACTGGGATGAAGAGATTATTTTTTTCATGTGCTTTAAATGGTTTTAGTTATGCTCATGGAACAAGCAATTGAGTTTTTAAATGGAAAAATATAACATACTCTGTATCTATGCACAAAAAATAGCTAAACTCTGCTTGGAAGAATATTGGGTTTTTTCCCTTGAACTGAAGCATATGATAAATTGGCTGAAATATAAGATAATGATTCAATCGCTCCCGGAAATTAAAAAAGACTACTTGAAACATGTAGTCAAGTTCCCCTCAGTGATGGGCAGCCATGAAATAAACATGTCACCTAAAAATGTCTAACTAGTCCAAAGAAAGGCTTCTTCATGTTTTCCACCAAAATTAATACTTCCTAGTAGAGTTTGTTCTACTATCACAAAACAATGCAAGCAGAGATCATGAGAGTCCTCAGTGTTTCAGTTCCATGCAGTAACAAGGACTCTTAGGATAAAATTTATGTATTAGTCAAGGGGTGTTCTGTGCTTTCATCCTAAAGAGATACCAGAATTAATATGGACAGGAAATTTAAATGAAGATTCCATTTTAAATTTTGGTGTAAAATTACTTGTTTTCTGAAATTATTTGAGCTCCTAGCTGGTATGTTCTCTAAATGTATCCTATGGTCTGTAACAGCAGACAGAATTGTATGTGTACTTACACAGAAGGGGAACTACACCTTCATCAACTGCACATTCAGAAATAGGCTGAGCCTTCCTCTCTTCTCTCCACTCTCTCACCAAAACCCCTGACAATAGGTAAACCAGAAGTATCTTGTGAGACTGTCGTAATGCTTTCATGGTCCAAAATGTTGGTACAATTACAAAACAAATTTAAAGGGTGACTTAGAGTGTTTTGCTTGCTTAAAATGAATATTTCTATGCTAAAATATAAATAATTTCCAACTGATAATATATACGTTTCCTAGGTCGTCACTATGGTGCTGTCAGTTGTGAGGGATGCAAAGGCTTCTTTAAAAGGAGTGTAAGGAAGAATTTGACCTACAGTTGCCGTAGCAACCAGGACTGTATCATCAATAAACACCATCGGAATCGATGCCAGTTTTGTAGGCTTAAGAAATGTCTAGAGATGGGCATGAAAATGGAATGTGAGTGTTAAGTACTCAATGTGATATTGTGCCTACCAAATAACAGTTATGTGGACTACCACTTGTTAGTGTGTTCTCTCTGTTTTGGTGTATGTTGATTGAAGGAAACAGAACTTTTTGGCAGCATCTAGTGCACTTTTCTTTCATTACTATTTTATGTCTGAGGTGCAGTAGTGGTTTGTTTTGAACCATGTCTCCAAGTACTATTGACTTTGAGGAGCCCAGTTACAGCCTCACTTAGAATGCATGTTCCAAACACAGTGTGTGTTTATAATGGAAAATATTTTGACATGGGTTGACATGAATCTGAGTCTAATACTCTGTTTTGAGAACTGCTTTCCTTCCAGTTTATTTGTGCAGCTTTTTCTACCAGTGATAGAAAGCAGTTAGTCTTTTTTCCCCCCTCTTTTAAAATTTTTGTTAATTTGATAATTTGTGAGCAGTGTTTTATGAGGCATTGAATAAACCATCATATGTTTTAAAATATGCCTTCATGTTTGTATGCAGTACTGCATACATTTCCAGTGCTAGCAGCCAAACACTTGTTTCAATATATTTTTGTTTTCAGTTTCTATCACCTGTTCTTCAATTTAGCACTATGTGAAACAATTACAAGGTTGTTTTGTGATCTGATCTAAGCAGGTAAGTTACAACCATTGAGTTCAAGGGAGGCAGAACTTTAAGCTGTAAACAGGGAAATAATTGTTGTATTTGCACTCTGAAACTCCAGACCTGTTGTGATGATTCTGGTGTTTTGCACACAATGTGCTGAGTATGAGACGTTTGTACAAGAGAAAACTGCTACAGTTCCAGAAAGTAAAGCTTTCTTATCCCAGTATGATTGGGGTATATGTTTACTGACTTCACTGGCATTGGGTCAGGCTTCTGATTAACTAATACATATTCACCAAGTCAATAAATTTGATATGCCAACTTTTAAGCCCCTAAATTTTGCTAATAGTAACAATATTAGCAAAAATCAGGAACGAAGTAACTCTTACTGGTTGAAATGATAACTTTCTGTAATGTGTTAAATAATAGTATTTTAATACTACGAAGATGCACTTTTCACTGTCTTTAAAAGTTTAAAAGTAACTGCTTCTTACTATTTCTGTTAAAACATTTGCTACACTTGTTCACCACTTCTGAGACTAAGCTTAGTTTGTTTCAATTCTCAAGCATAAATATAGATTATGAAAGGGTTAGTTGTGGAACACTGTTCCCTAACTGGCTGGAATTAATGGCTGTGAGTGAAGTTTATGTTGTGCACAGAGTATCCTCTCAAGGAATTAACCTGCATTTCTCAGGTAACTTGCCTCTCCTGATTTTTCCAGGGTTCCTTCTGGGTTTGCATTGTTTTGTGTCATTTGTAATAGGAAGGTGCCTAACATTTAGATACAGCTGTGCCTGTAAAAAAAAAAATAAACAAATTGAAAACACAATCTGTAGAATCTTCCATCTTATCAAATGCCAAGAAAAAAGAGCAATGTTTTATTTCAGATCAGTAAAACTTGAAGCAAAAGAACAATCTGTACTTTCTTAGTTAAAAGTATATATAAAAATACACATACTCACAGATAGAGTAACATCAGAGCTTGCGTTTCTTCACTCTTGATACTGAATTTCCAGTTTTGCACTGAGCTGGTACACTATCATAACTGCAGGAATTTTACTTACTTTTTGTATTTTTAGTTTGAATTATTTCCTTTCAAATATGTCTTTATGTAGCGGTTCAAAGTGAAAGAAAGCCTTTTGATGTGCAACGTGAAAAACCAACCAACTGTGCAGCTTCTACAGAAAAAATCTATATAAGAAAAGATCTTCGAAGCCCTCTAATAGCAACTCCAACATTTGTGGCAGAGAAAGATGGGACACGGTGAGTACCTCAGTTCCACGCCTCTTCTTTCACGTTATTTGTGCATATTGCTTTGCAGTCATGCGTTTCCCCTCTGCTCTCAGAGGGAACAGAAAAGAACTCTAATGCACACATCATCTGTTTCCATTGCCAAGGCCAATGTAGGTTCTGCTTCTCATGAAAGTTTTTATGTCTGCGTGCAAATATGTGGTTTTCAGTTCAGAGCTAGCTCTTGTCCAGCCAGGTCAGAGCAATGCAGGCAAGTGAATCATATCCAAGCAGAAAGTATGTAGGCTAATGCTGCGATGCATTCAGGTTGGCACTCCTCTGAAATCAGATCTGCAAATGGCATGCCTGGGCTTCCTTCTCCTTGAGACAGTAGTCAGGGAGACTCCATGGCTGCTGATTCAGATTCCAAGAGATTGGTTTCAACTATAGCAAAACAGCAGCTTCCTTTTACTATATGGAAGTAACTCCAAGATGGTTCTCTCACTCTCAGATGTCTTCTTAAGGCAGTGGGTGCGAAAATGCACATCATAACAAAAAAAGGCAAGATTTCTTTTTTTCTGAATCGAATAAAAGAAGCCTTGGTTAAATACAACATTTTTAAAACTGTAGTTTATGAATGGTTGAGAACCACATAAAAAATTGGATTTTATTATTCTATTTTCATTTGCGGGGGGAAGTGTGTGTGTTTAATTTTTTATATACGTATTCCTTGTTGAACAAATGATACTACAGTTAGGAAGTTTGGGCTACAGGTTTCATAGAGAATTGGTTTTCAGTGTTCTTGTTTGAAAGAAGTACTCACAGACACATTTGCTTCTTAGAAATTTCCTTGAGCTACAGATCCATTACAGATCTCTAAACAATAGTATAGTTATTGAGAACCACTCTGTTATTTATGTAGGATTCAGATTTGCATAATGTGTGATAATTTGCTGCCTGTGCATGCTCACAGTGATAGCTGTTAGTGTCAGACTCCTTGTACTGTAACATCCTGCAGCCTGCACCTGTGTTGTATGCGTCGGTATTGTGTTATGGACGCTTGGAGCATCACATAAGTAGCAAGTAAATGTCTTGCTGACTGCAAAAACTTTCCACTGTCTCCCTAAATTAGATACAGTATAAGGGAAGGATATTTGGTCAAAAAGCAGCAGAAGTAAAGGCAGCAGAGATTTTATGCAAGCTTTGGTTGCATGACTGTTTCTGACTATATTCTGGAATGTAAAAAATATTCCTATGACTTTTATTCAGTGCTGGCTGTTGTCTTGCTTGGAATACAGAGTTATGCCTTCCTCCAAAGTCTAATATAAAACTAGAGCTATTAGGTGACTTCTGAGGGCATGAGAAGACAACAACTTCCCTTAAAGCAGAACAAAAAGCAAATGAGAAGATACACATTTGGGAAGTTGTCATTGTTCTGCACTGGAAATTAAAAGATATTTCAGTCTATCTGTCTTTCAAGCTACTTTTTGGGAACTGTTTCAGAAAGACTTAAGTCCTGATAAATAAAATGTAAGCTTCACTAAATTGTTAATTTAGAAACTGGTAATTCCTTTCATGTTGTCATAAATTGTTACACATTCTTCTGATTAATGGAAAATACTGTTGACTATCAGATGCCTTATGCTTTTGAACAGGTCAGCCGGTCTTCTTGATCCAGGAATGCTCGTGAATATTCAGCAGCCTTTGATCAGGGATGATGGTACAGTCCTCCTAGCTGCTGATTCCAAGGTATTACTGGCTCACTTCAGTTCTGAGCATATCTATTAATTTGTTTAGATTACTTTATCTATTGAACATAATCTCAAATAGTTGTTGCTGTTGAGAAGATAAGGTGGGAAGTGTGAAGAACCATATGAATGGATGTAATAAATTGATCAATAGGATTGTGGTTTCTTTCAGCAAGCATATTTCTGCATAAAAGTTCTCCATATGAGGTCTCATCTGGGACTAAGATTGATAATTAGAATAGGATTTAAAGATAATTGAGAGCCATTGTTCTTCCTGGCATTCAGGAGGAAGGAAAAGGTGCGTAGGGGAAAAGGAACAAAAAGATTAAGAATGGGGGGGGAAAATCATATATGATATAATAATTATAAGTTTGATTTACTAATACAGTGTTTCCTTTTTAGGCTGAAACAAGCCAAGGTGCCTTAGGAACACTAGCAAATGTTGTAACATCTCTTGCTAATCTCAGTGAGTCACTAAATAATGGAGATACTTCTGAAGTTCAACAAGAAGAGCAATCTGCAAGTGAGATTACACGGTATGTGTTTATATTTACACCTTATTTAGTAATTTGTGTTCTATGTGCTGTATCCTTACACTCATTCATTAAAGGAATTTGGCATTGTTACACCAGACAGGGTACAGATTACCAGATTGCCCCTACTTTGAAACATAAAATGAATTCTTTAGAAATTAGTTTTTGCTCTTGCCTTCTTGTGAAGAACGGTGTCCTGTGTTACAAATGTAGTTGTCTGAAGCTAGACCAGATTTGGTTGTCAGAAAAATAATAAATGACTAGTTTGTGACCTTGAAAAACTCTGAGAATAGCAACATTTCAGTGCCATTTTATTTCACGGGAATGTTTTATGTAAGCTTCTCCTGTGCAATGCTTGTGACCTTAGCTCTGCTCTTTAGGGGTCTACATTACTATAGATTTATTTTTGAGATTGTGCTGCCATAAAATCTCTTGGTAATGTAGATTTAGAAAGAGCTTGAAGTGTTTCTTTTCTTTCTTAATGAAAAATATATGAAAAGGGGGCATGAAATATTAAAATTTCCAGCACAGCTTGAGATTTGCAAGGCTGCGATTCTTTTGTTGTTGTTGTTGTTGTTGGATCTTTTTGGTTGTGTTTTTGTGGGGGGGAGGCAGGTTGGCTGAATTTAGTAGTATAGGTTAAGATAAAATATTCGGACTCAATACTGTCCACTGTTTCTCAAAAAGATTTTTAGGAGGAGCTTAACTGTCATGGTTTAGGAATGGTATTCTCCAATTTAATGTTTACACTTAAACAATGCTGCCACTTTCTCCCCCTCCAGTCAGATGCACAAAAGGCAGAGAGCATGGGTAGGAACAATTTACTGGAAACAGCAATGAAACTAGAAAACAAACAGTAACAGCAAAATGAAGCAGTAACAGCAACAATATTAATAACAAAAGGTGTAAGAAAAGAAACTATTTACACAGAAAAGCAGCTGACAATAAACAAATACCAGCCCAGTCTGCCCACTACACTGACTGGAAGACACCTCCTCTGGGGGGCGAGAGAAGGACATTACTTAAGGCTCTTAAGTCTCTCATTTGAACTCTTCAAGTGAAGTGAATTAATATTTTAAAATACTTGACACTGTAATGTCAGCTTATGTCAACCTCTTTCTTTAAAGAAGAAAAAAATTTATGAAAATGTGTTGCCCAAAAAACATCTTGACAAAAAAAAGTGACAAAGGAGCACCATACCATAATACTGTCCACTGGTATCAAATTGGGACACAAAATTCTTCTTTACATCTAAGGTCTGTTAATCCTAAGAGAATTTACAGTGATTTATTTGGGTAATGATCCAGCAACAGCTTGAGTGTAAAGGAGACCTGGGAGCAGGTCTTGTGTTACTGTCGTAAGGCTTTTAAGGCTCTGTCTGTAGTGGGAGATCAGAAGTGCCTGGCCATATTTCATCTTAACAGAAAGGAAATTCAGGCATATTGTCTAGAAGAAAACCACACTGTTCTCCACTGTTCCAAAAAGCTGGAGATCAAGGATGAGGACAAGGACAGGGACTTGGTTCTTCAGAGTCCAACTGGTCTGTAATCCCCACCAAATCTGTGAGAAGGGAGAATAGTGAATGGTGAGTGCAAGAGGACTGTTGTGGTTTAAGCCCAGCAGACAACTAAGCCTCACACAGCTGCTCCCTCACTCCCCCACCAGCGGACTGGTGATAGAATCAGAAGGGTAAAAGCAAGAAAACTTGTGGGTTTGAGATAAAGACAGTTTAATAGGTGGAGCAAAAGCCACACACACAAGCAAAGTAAAGGAATTATTTCAGTACCTTCCATGGGCAGTCAGGTGTTCAGCTACCTCCAGGACAGCAGGACTCCTGCATGTGTAACAGTTACTTCTGGAGACAAACACCATCACTCCAAACGTCCCTCCATTTCCTGTCTCTTTCACCTTCTTTATATCTGAGTGTGATGTCACAAAGTATGGAATAAACCTTGTATAAGTTGGGGTCAGCTGTTCTAGATGTGTCACCTGCAAACTTCCTGTTCACTCCCAGCTCCCTCATGGCAGGGAGGACAAGAAGCCTTTACACTGTGCAAGCACTGCTGTGCTCTATATCATCTCTATATTATCAACACTATTTTCAGTGCAAATCCAAAACACAGCCTCATGCTAGCTACAGCAAAGAAAATGAACTGTATCCCAGCCACAACTAGCACAGCACAAGGCCCCTTTACTAGTACAAAAACTGGGATAAAACTATCAGAGCAGGATTTACTGTACGAAGTCCTTCCCTTACAGGGGAGATTTTTTACCAGCAATACGTGGGCACATCTGTTTGTTTTATTAATGTCCAAAGAGTGCAGAGGGACCAAGTTGTAATGAAAAGTCTGACCTTGTGTCAGCCTAAAGAGTTATTGTGTATGTTGCCTCTAAGTGGAAATGTTTTATAGCATTTAATTTGAGCACTATGAATATTTTAAGATCTAATGAAGCACTCTTTCATTGTTTGCTTATTTATTATTTTTTAGGGCATTTGATACTTTGGCTAAAGCACTTAGTTCCACAGATGGTACAACAGCTCATAACTTGGCAGATGGGATGGATCCTACAGGAGGAGGGAATATTCATGTAATCAGTAGAGATCAGTCAACACCAATTATTGAAGTGGAAGGACCCCTACTTACAGATACACATGTCACATTTAAGGTATGTGATTCTTTAAATGTCTTACTAAATAAACTAATGCTTGAGATGTATGAGCTCCTACATAATTTCTTGTCTCGTATTCCCAATTTGCATTCTTTGCCAATGGTAGTGAGTTATTTCGTACAGTTTTCCTTTGACAACTTCTTGTCACACTGTTGATTGTGATGGACTGTGAGAGTAGTTTGAATGTTTTTGCTGGTTATTTCACCGATAATAAAAACTGGTTTATGTCTGAACTGTATGTATTGTACTGTACTTTTATTTTTTGCAGCTGACAATGCCCAGTCCGATGCCAGAGTACCTTAATGTACACTACATCTGTGAGTCAGCATCACGACTCCTTTTCCTCTCTATGCACTGGGCTAGGTCCATACCTGCATTTCAAGCTCTTGGGTAAATGGACATAATCTGTTTGAATGGTTTGCTTTTGAATGAATTTAAACACTGATCTAAACACTTCCCAGCTACTTTGAACTTTTTAGTTATGATATCATTTAATTTTTAATGACTACTTTAAAATGTGTGAAGACTGTGCAATATTTCCTGTTTTGGAGAATAAAATAGAAGATGGCAGAGGGGAGGGTAACTACAATATTTGATGTTACTGTGGTTACAGAAACTAAAGCCAAATCAAAAGCAAGCATTAATTTGTAGAAATTAAATGCTTGCTTTTGATTCCTTGCTAAAGAATTGATGAGCACCATTTCACAAATAACCTGAAATGGTTTCCTATAGTCTATAATTTCTTTTTGCTTCCTGAAATACTTGTACTATGCTAATGTATGCCTGTTACCAAAATGTTTTGCAACAGAATAATCCTTATTATGACTGGTTATGCAGAACATAATTATACATAGGGCAATACCAAGCTGATCTGCTACCTAGTGTCATTTGATTTCCTGCTGTTTGCAGGCAGGACTGTAATACGAGCCTTGTGCGTGCCTGTTGGAATGAGCTGTTCACCTTAGGCCTGGCCCAGTGTGCACAGGTGATGAGTCTGTCCACTATCCTGGGAGCGATTGTCAACCACCTCCAGAACAGCATCCAGGAAGGTACGTTCCCAGTGCTGCTAGCAATACAGGCCCCTTTGGATCACACTGCTCACAAGGTGACACAATTGTTCACCAGGAACCAGATGAAGGTGAAACTTTCTCTTGCATAATTCTCTTTCCCCTGGTCATCTACAGTTTTGTTGCACTGACCTCACAGAGATACCTGTGGGATAGAATTGTCCATAGAGGCAAGGGGTTCTTCTATGCCTGATTGACATTACACAGAAAGACAGTACATCCTAAAATACTCCTTGGATGTGCTTGGACAGTTTTCTTCCCATCCAGATGAATGTTTTTTCCTCTTAGAATAATGATATCATCTTCCAAACCAAATCAGATTTTCTCCTTCCAGATCTTCCCTTCTCCTCTTTGCAGTGTAAAAACACAGCGTTTGACAATTATCATAAGCATATTCTTGCAAGTATAATGGTTTTGGATACTACTGTAATGCAATAATGATTAATGTATTTTGAAGTGCCCTTGAAGCATTAAGCAACCTAATTTCTGTACACTCTTAACAAGATGTTTGTAATTTTATTTTTTAATTCAATATTGGTCTGTTGATAATGATGATTATATTTAGAATGGATGAAAATCTGTTATATTTGCTTTTTTTAAAATTCTTTAAAGATGCTTCCAACCAGTAGGATTGATTAGCAGGAAAATAATACTCATTTTTAAAAGGAGGAAGAAAACAATACTAGTAGCTTTAAACTCTGCAAACAAAGCATAATAGATGAAAAATACTTTAAATGTAAATGTGCATCAAAAGCAGTTATAGAACACTATTTGGTAACATTTTAAAATAATTTTTATGGTGTCATTATTGTGCACACAGCAAAAATTAGAAAATAGGTTTTTACAGAGGAGAGTAAAACAGATGTATTTTTCTAGAGCTGAAGAATATTAAATTTTTTTTCCAGCTATCTGCTTTGTACATTTCATAGTTCTACAATCAAGTTTTACTCTACTATATCAACTTCATCATGATAAAGTAAATTAGACTGAAAATTGATTCTTAAATGGATAGTATGCTTTAATTGCTTTCATAATGAATATAGGGTCTTTTCTTGTTTTGGTTTTGGGTTTTTGGTTTTTTTGGTTCGTTTTTGTTTGGTTTGATTTGTTGTTTTCTCATTTAAGAGAGCCTGGACAGTCCCAAAATATGACAGTGCTGCTCCTCTCCTGCACTGAGAGGCAAAAGTTGAAAAGATCAGGAAGGAAACCTGCACAATGGAGTTTACTTTATATCTGTTTCAGAATACACACAGCTGCTATTCCACCTACATCCCAGGCAGTGACTTTGGGGGGGAGTAAGTGATAGGGCTATTACAGCTGATTCCACTTCCATTCTTGTGCATCAAAATTGTAAAAACTATTTTTTTCTATAACCTGTACTTGCAGTCATACAGACCAGCCAAGAAAAGAGGATCATTAGTGTTATTTTTCTGTTCTGCAAAGTTATCATTTTATATTGTGTATTATACCTTTGAAATTCAAAACAAAGTGAATAAATTGCAGAACTTCATCTAGGAACATATAAGTGATAAGGCTACCTAGAAACTCTGGAATTCAAGTTTCCTTTTCCTGAGTTTTCTGGACCATATTTTCCCACTTAATACAAGAATAAAATCATTACATTATGTCTATCTTCATCCATTTTGAGTAACTAAAAATTTGTATCATAATTAATGATTCAAGAAATGTAGATTATGCTTGCATTCTTATTTCAAGACTGTGTAAAAAATGGTTCTTCCATTCATTCAATCTTCTTATTGCAGTTCCAGAAAATAGATCAAATATTAATTAACTATGTCAAAGATTCAGTTTAAGGCACATGAGGTCTAAGCAATCCTATACACTATTAGCTGTATAGAGAAAAATAAAATATTCAAATTAAAATTATATTCAATACTAGCTTTGGAAATTATTACTGGAATAAAATTATTCTAATGTGTTTTTCAAGGAAAAGTTTTATCCCTTGTGAACTGACTTAGTTCTGAAGTTTGATAATAGTAATTATATATTAAAAAAATTGTCCTAATGGATTCTCTAATGTTTTTATTCCTTGACTAGTGTGTAGATACGCAGTTCAATACAAGGATTTCTATTTACCAAAATAGAAACCTCTCCCTTTCTAGTTTAGCAGCTAATACCACTCACTCATAACATACCTATAAATAAAATACTTTTTTAAAATTGAAATTTTAAGATAGGTTATGAACCCCATGTAAGGAATATGATCTTTCAAATGATAGAAGAATCTGTGTACATGTATTTCAGTGAATTTACCCCATCAGGCAGGAAAAAGACTATTTACCATAGCTAATTAAAAGTTCACTCCTAAAAGTACAGATAGAGGAGAAAGTAGCACTGTCATTACTCTTCTTGCATTCACTTTTGCTAAAGCTAATTCAAAAATGTTTGAATTTAAAGTTAGGGTTGCATGTTAGCATTTGCTTTGTGCTTCTGTTTATTCCCAGAATCACTCTTGCCATTTGTAGAATAATGCACTACAATGTTAGAGTCTCTGCTCAGAACAGTACATCATTGGAAAAAGTTTGGTATGGCAGATTATGCTGTCCTGGCAAAATTATACAGAAGAGTTAACATTCTAGCCCTGGGTCTGACTCAACTTTATTAATTCACTTTCATAATAATTCAGGCCATCCTTACATGTTAAGTGGTTTTAAAACAGCAAAAGACTTGCAAGTATCACTTGGTTTATAAAACTTTATTTGTTAATATATTAGAAATGCTTGAGCTCAGATGATATAGTAAGCAATATCTTTTTGTAGATAAACTTTCTGGAGACAGAATAAAGCAAGTCATGGAACACATCTGGAAACTTCAGGAGTTCTGTAACAGCATGGCCAAGCTTGATATTGATGGATATGAATATGCATACCTTAAAGCTATAGTCCTTTTTAGCCCTGGTAAGGAATTTAGTAACTATATCTTTTGAAATAAGCCTTAATATGTCAATCGTTTAGCAATTTGAAAATGAGACTAATGTCTTGATATGGGACTTATCTGTTAAGTTGCAGATAAAATGATTGTTTCATAATGATTATCACAATATGTGTTTTAAAATTACTTCAGAGCGACATATCCATGCTATTTATGGTTCCAATCGATCAGGTGTTTATTGATCCACCCTAGAAGATTAGATTCTCAAGTTACCTTCAGCTGAGAACCTATGATTAATAAATTATCTGGAATGTGTACTAGCAATATTAATGAGGTAAATGGTGAGGAGGATTAGAAGAAATGCATTCTGAGTGAGAGAAAGAAATTTGTCTAAATTTTAGTATTTTTAAAATAGTCCTAAGAGGAACAACTGAGATATGAGCAGAAATACTTAATTTATATGAAACTTCCACAAAATCTCAAAACCTGAATGTAAACAGGCTGTCTTCCATTTGTTACCAAAAAAATGACAGCAGACAACATAGTCAAGTGTTCCTGAAATATGAGAATTTATTCAAAGAAAACACTGGAGATTTTGTGGAATAATTAGGTAAGGACATTAAAGAAACTGGAAGTGGCAGTCTTTTCAGCAAAGGTGACAAATGTTTCTAGGACACACAAAGGTGTCCTTAATCTAAAACTGCTGTCAGGCTGAGTAAAAGGTAAACTTTTGCTCAGAAATGCATTATTGATTTTATTTCAAAGGTATTTACCACTTTGTATTTAACAGAATGCAAAGTAAAAGGATATATTGTTATTGGTGTGTTTGCTTGGGGTATTTTTGCTTTGATAGTTATTTTTCTCTTTGTAATAAAACTTAATTAGAAGATACTGGTGTCCTGAAAGGTTCTTTTCAATTTTTGGGAGGAGATCGTCCCATTAGAGTTAGGTTTATTAGGGGTTTTGTGTGAGTTGGAAAAGCAAGAAACTATCCAAACTCAAGGTAGTTCTGTCCTATTTCAAGGGACAAGCATTTTGGACACAAGAGTGAAAGTATTCTGGCATAGTAAGATAGGTGATATTTTGTGAGTTTGGTTTTTTGTTTGTTTTTTTTTTGCTTTGATCACGTGGCTGTCTGAGGAGCTGAGCCAGCTGGAATTAAAACATGAGACAGACTTGGGAAGATTAAGACATTGATCTATCAAGAAAATAACCCTAGCTACTGCTTAGCCAGCCTAGTTAGAACAAATCACAGAGGCAAACATTTTTACATTTAAACAAGCAAAGTTAAAAACAATTTCTGTGTCATTGCCTGGTACACACATACAGACTTAATCTTAGTCCACTTTCTTATGGATACACACAGCTCTAGAGAGAAAAGTGAACAAGTGAATTCTGAAGCCAGGAAGTAAATGTTCACCTGAGTGGTTTCCTTTATACAGCTAGCATGTTAAACATCACAATACCAGAGAAATATTCCATTGAAATTAAATGTGAGAGTCTTATAAGTACATTTATTTCACAGTATATAGGGAAACAATCGACATACAGAAATGTTTTGTTTCTTTAGATCACCCTGGTCTGACCAGTTCAACCCAAATAGAAAAATTCCAGGAGAAGGCACAGATGGAATTGCAGGACTATGTACAAAAAACCTATCCAGAAGATACTTATAGGTATTTATTATTTAAAGTACCCAAAGTAATGTTGTGGGCTATAGCTAACAAAAGTGCAAAATAATATCATTGATGTTTTTGACATCTGGGGTTTGGGGGGTTTTTTGACGGTTGATGAGAAAGTACCAAAATCTAATTCATAAAAGCAAGCAGGTTTGTTTAACTATACGTAGAAACAAGAATAGCTGTCTAGCTTCCTCCATGTAAATTAAATTTATTAGTACTTCCTTGGTTTTTGAGGGTTTTTTTGAGACTCTCATAGTCATGTTTAGAAAAGTAAACAGACTTACTTTTTTAGAAGTTTGGGGAAAACTGCTTCAACTTACTAATTCACACTGCTGCTTTTTTCAAGTTGTTATTATTATTTTAAAGTCTTTTTGACAACTAAAAGGTGATTATCATACTTGAAATGTTTGTCAAGTTGCATATGTAGAAAAAAGTGCTAAAACTGTTAGTTATAGCCCTTGGAAAAACAAGGATTACATACAGTAGGGAACAATAACCATTTCTGGAACTTCTGTTTATAAGAAATTCCCACATCCTACTTATTTTCTCCTTTTTTTTTTTTTTTTTTTTTTTTTTTTTTAAATTTCCAAGGACTTCTCTTATATTATCTAGCTTGGTTTTTTCACCTCTTAATAGAAACAATATTACAGTATTTTCTAACAATCTTCATCAAAACTCAAAATTCATCAACATGATTCTCTGCACTATCAGGGTAATTCTTACCTCTGTCTAGCAAGATATACTAGAACATGTGAACATGTTCGTTTTTTTACTGAACAGGTGAAAGGTATCCTTATGTAGAGGAGCAATCCCATACACATAAGCACTATCTGAGGCTGGGGTAACTAAAAAGAAGAAAAAAACCTGTCTGAAAAAGAGAGCTTCTCCCATATCTGTTTTCTGCACTGACCTTACAGAATTTACACTGTGGTGCAATGAAAATAGGAGTGTCTGCCTCAGAAATATCCTCAAATCCCACATTCTTCCATGTACAATTGAGTCCTTCTGGTTTGATTAGTGAGAGGTGAATATCTACCATAAAACTAAATATAAAATTTGTTCCATACACTTACTTCTCATAACAGTGTCTCAGGGAAGAAAATGGAGTTACATTCCCCAAGCGGTGTCCTGTATTTTAACTAATAGTATCTGTGTCTCCATGGTCACCCATAGACAAGTTTAGAGAACAAATCTGATTATTTCTGAGCAATTGAGTGCTAGTACAAATTGAGATAGGAAACAAATGTTAGAATTTTCACAAAAACAACAGGATAGCTAGAATCTTTTTGCCTTGAAGTTTACAATATACGGTATATTAGCAGAATGGACCTTAGATATTTTCTCCATAAATATTAAAGGATTTTCTAGAGCACCTGTGGTCAGTGCTACCTGAGTTGCTACTACATGGTTCTGGTTTAGAAAATTTATTTGGTTTGGCATTTGTAATGTACATCTGCCAATGAATGACAGCAAAATGCTTTCATCACTATCCTAAATTTCATATGCATTGGAAGTCTGTTAACATCCCGGTAAATAAAACACCAGGGCAATTTGGCAGTATTTATGCTTAACAGTACATTCCCCCAAATTCCTTCTCTCATTAGAAGCAGACTCTCTTCTTTCTGTTTATATACATCCAGCCCCCTTCCTGCTATATGATTTAGCATGAAGTTGCTAGGCAACCAAGGACTATGCTGTTTATGGCTGAAATTTTAATTAAGCATTGTACTCTTAAGATGCTGCAAATGTTCGCACTAATCAGTATGAATATTATTAGTCTCAGCATTGTTCATCCGAAACTGGGAATTTCAAAAGCAGGCCAAGGAAATTGTGTGTTTGTACATATGTGTTCTGCCCACAAAGGACATTAACAAGATCCTTTAACTGAAAAACTCCAAAGCTACTTGGCTTTCATTTGGCTCGCAGGATAGAACAGTAACCATTCTTTTCGTGGTAGCCAATTAGCTTAATTGCCTCTTTACACCTATTCATGAATTATGGTAATAATAAAGGCAGATCCAGCTCTTTAGCTGTAGAGTGTGTTAAACTGGTCATATATGTATTCATAATGCACTGAACTTCTTTTTCAGGCTAGCCCGGATCCTAGTTCGCCTGCCAGCACTCAGGCTGATGAGCTCTAGCATCACTGAGGAACTGTTTTTCACAGGTCTCATTGGAAATGTTCCCATTGACAGCATAATCCCCTACATTCTCAAAATGGAAACGGCAGAATATAATGGTCAAATAACTGGCACGTCTGCATAGAGGGAACAATATAATTTGAGGATTGAAGTAATTTTCACAAAAAACATATAATTACAAAGTTAAAAGAGTAATGTTTTCAGTATGTGCAGGTAATTCCAACTTGTTACCAGTTTCCTGACAGATTTCTCCTTGTCTTTTTCTGATGTTGACAAAATTTAAAGCAACTATTAAAAGACCTGCTATAGGACCTTTCCTGCCACAAGGAATGTTTTTGATGCCTTTCATTTAAAAGGCCATAGGTTACTGAACATACTTTTCACATGCTTTGTATTTAGAAACTATCAGTGGTTAAAAAGAGTTTATAATATCAGAGTAGTAATGAAATTACTTTAAAAAGAACAGTATGTATATATTTTAAAATATCCTTGGAATGAATGTCTAGCAAATGCCAGGGTATAATACTAGCACTTTGTAATCACTTCTTGTCAGAGCAACAGCATCATCGACATCCTGCTTATGAGTATGGAAAAAATGCATATGTCCTTAATCAAAATGCTAGTGATTACTTTTGTAAAAATGTAGAATGCTAAAGGAGACAATCATTTAATCTACAAAAAGTCACTTGCTGTTATGTTATGCATGAAATATTAATGTGGATTCTTAAATCAGATATCCACATTCTATTAAACTATCAGTTAAATTAGTGCAGTTGTAATACACAGTACAGTGCAGTCATAGTTACTGTTATGTACTACAGGAGTTCCCCACATTAGAGAAGAAAATTGTCACAATAATGATTAAATATGCAGGTTCCTTGAAGTGTTTCTTTAGACAAACACAATCATGACAAATGTTATTCTAAGAAGCCTTTTGACTTCAGGGCAAATCAGTCATTACCTGGAAGAGCAGTAATTTTCAAACAGTTGTGTGATGCTGTTTGAGTATGCTCTTTGTATGCTCCAAATTTACTCCTCCTCTCTGTATTCTGAACACCCTCATAATGTAGTCACAGGGTACAATTTAAGACCTGAAATGTATAGAACCTCTGGTTGTCAGCAAGAGTTTATTATAAAGCTCTCTCTCACTCTATTTCTTCCTCCCTCACTGAGCGCTCCCAGTTTTCCAGTGCTGTCACTCAGTTTGAAACCAAAATATAGTTAGGATTTACTCTCATTCATGTGCAGTTGCAGTTGATGACTGATAAACTATGGAGATATAAAATGAGCTACCTTTTAATTGTCTCAAGTGATGAGCCATCAACATGTTTGCTAGTAATACTGGCCATTAACTGCTAACATAGGTTTCATTTTAGTATAATTTATTATTATGGCTGTTCAGTTTTTTAAAATCAAAGATTTTTTTTTAAAGTCATAGCAATTAATACCTTCATCTGATTCTGGTTCATTAGATGGATTAATTATTTTAAATTTTTTTAGAGGCGTTCTTACTTTCATAGTTTTATGTGACAAAACTTACCTAATGATAACTTCAGCACTTTGGTTTTTCTTCTGTTATTGTTATTTTTTTAGAAACATCAACTAGGTTGATCTTTGTGACTTTTCAGAGTCTAAACTGTAGCCGAAAGACCTTAAGCAGCTTTAGATGAGGCTTCTAAAGTAACAAAAAGACCTCGTATACTTCATGCTATTAGAAGGCTGGCATTTGTAGCCCTTACTGTGACACAAAAGAGTATTTAACTTTAGCTTCTGTATGCATTAAAATCTTCTACAGTTACGATTTTTAGCACATTCAGAATCTTCTTTTCTCAGAAGGGTATTACAGAGTCCACTATCCATGCAGAGATTTGTAATACTGCACTTGTATCTCTCCCAGCTTTTGCTAGAGCAAATGAAATTGTCATATTGTTCATGCAATGGAAAGTCTGCTCTCTACATGTGAAGTCAGCGGGACTTGAGCTTTTAGTACCAACCATTTGACTGCAGTGTAACTGCTGTGGGATTGTGTCAGCACTTCTACTGCACAGTCCTTATGTTAAATAAGGGTATACAACTTAAAAATTAATGGTGATATTAACATCAGAACCAGTAGCTACCTTGGAAAGAGTAGTGACTGCTTTTAACATTTAAAATTTTACTGGGTTATATTATTGTTCTACAAGCGGAATGCATTTAATACACACCAACTAGCTTTTTCTTGACAAACATCATTTCAACTTCCAATTTTTTAAGTAAAAGGGCCCCATTTTTTTGTGTGAAAATTTGTAAATTTTATTACTTGTGATCATAACAATTCAGGAAAGAAAATAAAGGCATTATAGTTTTTTGGGAACAAAGGGATCATGTGAAATTAAAACGTAAAATGTATGCCTTGCATTACATATGTAAATCGAAACAATAAATATTGTGCAGCTCTGTTTACAAATAAACTACACTCCCCACAAATGCAAGGCCACATAATGATATCCTTGCTCAAACCCTGGTAATTATTTACTCTGCAAATGGTCATTAAAGAGCTTATTAGGGATAAAATATTAATGTGTAAAGTGAGTAACAACCATGCAATCCATAGTTGTGCATGCATGTAATGAAATGAAACAGTTCCATCCTTAAGATTTGGATATTACCACCTAAAAGCCCTCTTTGTGTAGCATCATTAGCCTGATTTGCTGGCTTGCAGAGCTTAGAACCAGGCTACTTAGTTTTGATGCCATTAACAAAAAGTACTCTCTCTAACTATACAGTATTTTGATTCCAAGACTAACATTTTGGATTGTAGAAATTTGAACATACGTGGGGGCCTGGGCTATTTCCTCCCCAGGGAAAGGACTTTGTGCTTTCCCTCTTAGAACTTCACAAGGTTCCTGTTGGTCAGTTTTGCAGGCCTGTCCCAATCCCTCTCAATGTCAGCAGGAGCCTGTGATGCACACAGTGCAGCTGCTTTGCACTGTCTCTGCACAAAGTAGTGCAACACCAACATAGTTCTTGGAATTTCTGAGGTTTGTTCCGTCCCTCCGGCAGTGACTGGAAGATGGTAACAGGTCCTTCAAAATGCAAACTTTTCCATATGAATATGGGACAGGAGAGTTTTTAATTATTGTAACAATTACTGAAGGACTGTTTTTTTAGTATTAAATATTGAAATAGCTTGTTTTCATAGAGGTGAAATTTAAATGCCAAACTTGTTTTTACAGAACTTGGAGTCAAAGTATCACAGTCACAAAGTGATTCTAAGAAAAGTTCATCTCACTGAAGCTCTACTTAGTGCCAAAATTTATTCTCTTCAGAATTTCTGAGGGTCTATTTCTGCTGCTCTTGAAATGAAAATATTTTAACTTGGCAGAAATAGAGTAATAAATTATCTGATTAGATTTATCTGAACTTGAGCAAATATGTATACTTATCACAATTCATTCAGACAAATGTTAGAATTCTGTGCTGACTGAGACTGGGGCATGATAATGAAGCAATGCAGAGTGTGATCATGAGGCAGTAATGTCCACTGAGCTTCATTTGTTTTCCAACTCTTAGGCAAAGGAACTGGATTGAATCTTGTAGATAAAAAGCATTTGGGACTAGCTTTGTCGTAATGATTTTAATTGCATTTGTTACAAATGTAGGAAGGTATACTCTTCCCTTTATTTACTTACATTGAACTGTAGTCAGAACTAAGATCATGTGCAAAAGTAATCTGTCTCTGCTATTTACATTGCTTATAAATTAGCTGCAATGCTTTTGGTGTCTGTGGAGTTACTGTGGCATGAAACAGGTAGAAGAGGAAAAAATATCTCCAAGGAGAGATCCTTCTAAGAAGTCTCTTTACAAGGCTTTCTTTTAGCTGCCTTAAAATGTTAGATTATTAAGAAGGCTTAGTTTTCATAGCACTCTGGGCAAGAAACTATTGTTGCTCTCCACTGATTAGCTGGTGTCATTTGCCAAGTCTCCGTTCAGCATCTCGTGAAGCCCTTGGCTCCCCAGAGAGCCGCGATGCCTCTGGCGAGGAGCTCTGGCCCCAGGTCTGTGTGCAGAATCCAGCATTGCCATTACCGTCCCTTGGCAAAGGTGCCTTCCGCCGCTGCATTAGAGACACCGAGCAGGGCTGAAGCTCACAGGTGAAATCAGTTTCCTGACTTTTGTTTCTCCTTTGGCAGAGACTGTAAAACACTTGTGTGGTTTTTTAATTGTTCTGTATAGTACACAGGACTCACAGATTCCTGAATTATTTAATTCAGGATACTGCAGGCGTCAGTAGATTTTCCTGTCCATTAAAGTTCAGATTCTTTCCTGATTACCAGCTATTTAATTAGTAAAAAGCAATTTAAAAATAAATAAATAAATAGCACCAAATAGCACGACTAGCAAAGGGTTTCAGGAATACTGTTTAACCAGGAAGACAGAAGTGGAAGTGAATGGGCTGAGGGTGCTGCCCAAGCAGTGACAAAGTAGCTTCCTGCAGTGACAGCATCAGTCAGGCCCCAGTTTGAATCAGGTGGAGTGCTGCTACTCACTGCTAGGTCAGTCAGACACACAGATGTACCAGCACGTATCTACTGGATGATACCATCCTGAAAAGAACAAAAATGTTGATTTTTCTGTTTGAGATCCCTTTCTGGTTACTCTTAATAGTCCAAAACCAGGGGAGGTTGGAGATTTCTTTCACCTACTCCCTAAGAGGAAAAGCAGAAATGCCAGCAAACACAGGCGAATTCCCACCTGTTCCCAGAGTTTGCCACAGGGGCCATACAGCAACAGAAGAGCTTTTGCAGTAGTTGAGTCTGGTGGTAACCATGGGCCAGCTGTGACAGCAGCAGACAACAACTGCAGTCCTAACACCTTCAACTACCCAGGAGGGATCAGCCAAATGAGGGCATGGTAACCCTAGAGAGGGGAGGCAGAGGAAGGACAAATTGCCAGCATTGACTGGTTCTTGAATGATTTGGAAATTAGTTTAGATACAGTTTTATATGAAAAATTACCAACGGGATGGCAAAGGAGAGACAATGAAAACATTTACCTTTTGCACCTTTTAATTCTGAAGTTGCTGAGTCATTTTAACAGTAAATACTCCTGAATGAAGTTCAGGCTTATTGTTTCATGTCATTAACCCTTCTTGTTAGATAATGCTACAACCCTACTTCAGCTGCAATCAGTGTTAACAATATATAGGAAATAATTTGTGAAAAAAAATAACATTATTTATACTTACAAGTTAAAGAAAAATTATTTGTAAAGTTTAGATGTTCTAAGTTTAAACATCTAAAGTTTAGGTGTTTTTTTTATTGTGAGTCATTGTATAGTCATGCTAAATTCATCATAGGTAACACTGTTGTAATGTTTCATAATTCCCACAACCTGTTCAATCCTCTGAGTTACATGAATGCTTTAAAATTAGCAATGGCTTATTATTGTTAAATTCCTGCCTGTCTTCTTTCTTTTTAAAGGCTTTGATAGAGTTGTACACGTCTATTTTGTGCCTCCCACCATTGTGCATTTCTGCATGTTCAGTTCTAGAATTCACTTGAGCAGCTGATGTATATGTACATAGCTGTATGTATGTGTGTATGAATGTACATGTTTATACCTCTCTGTCTAAATATATTCTGTACAGTGTATAGAAAATATGTAGTGTATGTATATATGTACAGATATGGAGCCATTATTCATCCATTCTATGTGCTAAAGTTTTTTATTCATTTGCTAATCCAGAGCTTCCTAATTTGGTGAATCCTCACAAATTTCAGAGCTTTGCACCTTTTTTCTAAACCAATCTGAATTCACTATTTGCTGTTCAGAACTGACAAATATATTCCATGAATTTTCTGGCTTTTACATTATTCTCTTTACCTTTTCTCATTTGACCTATAGAAGACTGCCAGTTAATGCTTAATTGAGCATATAATGCCTGTTAAAAGTAATGAATAAATAACTATAGTCATAGAAGATATTCCCCATTATATACTCATTCTCTTCCAGCCTCCTGAGATACTTTTGTAAAGTTTATATTTTTGTGCAGCTTGGTAAGAGACGGATCTTTTGCTTTTAAGTCTTCATCTGTGGTGAACTGAAAGTAAACCAAGTTGCCATTTATCACTGAAGTGCAGCACACAGAACAAGAGGTAACGGATGCTGTTTAATAAATCAATATTCATATTGTCATGGTGATCACATGAAACCAACCTGTGAGTTAGAGACTGTGTGCTCTGTTCAGCGAAACAGCAGCTTGGGTACAATGGTAATTAAATAGTAGGGACATTGCAAGTAGTTTATTTCTTAGCAAGCATCAAGACATCTTCAGGATTTTCACAATGCATTTCAATTATATATTCACTTTCCAAAGTTTTTCTCGTATTTTCCAGCCTAAACTGAACACAGCTAGTTGCTTGATTCAGTTGTCAGACTAATGTCCCTTTCCACATTCTGTCCTTTCCCGGGTCTGGAATCTGTGCAGCTCCTGCATTGCCTGTGACAGTCCCACTGTCCATGTGGGACCTGAGCACACAGTTAGGAAGTGAGATGTGGAGTAAGACGGTTTCTTATTCATAATGAGGACTCAAACATTTACATTATCAAAGTATAAACGGTTTTGGTTTCTCTCCCTTCTGATGAAGTTAAAAAGGAAGGCTTCTATGAAGTAAATCTTTTAACTGTGGGTTTTTATAGAAGCATTTCACAGACCATGCAGAGCAGTAGTTCAGCAAGTCTTGTTTCTGTCATTAAAAACGTGAAGTAGAATTTTCCACCTTTTGTTTTGCTCACTGCAGCAATCAGATAATAAGACACCAATCAAAATAATGTGAACTTCATGCATGCTTAAAGTGAACCCCAGGTCTGAGGAAAGTTTGGAAAGTTTGCTATAGAAAATGCTGAGAATGTTCTCTTTCTTGGAGTATTGGTTAGTGAGCATTTGTAAGCTTTTATTTCAAATACAGGAATAAACCTGTAGCATTTCAAAACCTTATTACTGCAATTTTCAGCAGGAAAGATATTTAAATTAATGTCAGGAATTTCTGTGACAGATGGTCCTTCCTTGGTGTCTGGACCAAGAATTGGTACTGTTCGAACACTTGCTTTCCACTTTAAAGGAAACCTCTTTAAAGGTGAATAGAAACCTGGAAGTTTGTTAGTCACTGTACTGCAGGAACAGTTTTAAAGTTAGGAAGCCAACTGGGCATTAATCAAGATGGAATCTATTTAAAAATTCAACTGTGAATTGAGAAAAAAAAAGGCAAAGTCCAGTGAAACTGAATGTGCTGTATCCACATTTGAATTGTTTGTATTCTGAAGGACAAAATGTGCTCAAATTTAGTGGCAATAAAGGCTCTGCAATAATACAACACAGCTCCATTTTATGGTATTTTCATGATTGTGGGTTAAAGTAGGACTGAATAAATTCCTAATAAAAAGCACAGTCTAAGAAAACATTATACTTACAGACTGTATAGGTTAAATTTTTCATATATGGAATAAGATCAAATGTTGGAATATTTTTAATAATTAACCTGTAGTCTGAAATACACTGGAAGCTAGTGTTCATAGTTTCCTAACTGAAAACTGCACACAGTTGTATTTGTATTGGCATACTAGGGAGTGCTGAGCTCCTAGAAAAACAGCAAATTTTTATTAAAGAAAACATCTCCTTTCAATTCCTTGGGATATTTTCTGCAAGTCCCTGTTCCTTATTATTTAGAAAACTATCGTTTATTTTAAAAACTTTGCAAAAGTTGTTAATTTCTCACAGCTTCTTTTGTGAAATCAGTGTTGTTGTGTGATAGCATTTAAAAACGATAGCATGTTCTTTTTTTAAACTAAGTTTTATAACCTATGTCTTCAGTCATAAAGAGGAATTTGCATTGTTGTGTTTGTATATAGAGTACTGCAGTGCATGATCTAGCTTATGCATTTTATTAAATGCTGTTTTGTCATTATATTGTTGCAGTTAATACTAGTGGCTAAATGAGGTTTCTACTATTAAAGTGAATTACAAATATAACTGCATTCATGTGTTTTATTTTGAAGTTAATTTAATTTCCTCTTGAACAGTAGCTCTCTAAGCCAAATGCATAATTTACAATATTTTAGGGGAGAATCAGCATTTTACCTTCACCATAATGATTATTTTACAAGAGATTTAACCGAGTCTGGTATAGAAAACAATTTCCATGAACTTACTGGCTCCAAGGAGCTTCTCTAGGCGGAGAGAGGGCTTCTCCTGAGGTTTTATTTATTTATTGAGGTTGGCCGCGCTGTGCGCGGGTCCCGTCCCGCCGCCGCCGGGTCCTTCACGCCGCCGGGTCCTTCACGCCGCCGGGTCCCTCACGCCGCCGGGGTCCCTCACGCCGCCGGGTCCCCTCACGCCGCCGGGGTCCCTCACGCCGCCGGGTCCCCTCACGCCGCCGGGTCCCTCACGCCGCCGGGGTCCCTCCCGCCGCCGGGTCCCCTCACGCCGCCGGGGTCCCTCACGCCGCCGGGTCCCCTCACGCCGCCGGGTCCCTCACGCCGCCGGGGTCCTCCCGCCGCCGGGTCCCCTCACGCCGCCGGGGTCCCTCACGCCGCCGGGTCCCCTCACGCCGCCGGGTCCCTCACGCCGCCGGGGTCCCTCCCGCCGCCGGGTCCCCTCACGCCGCCGGGGTCCCTCACGCCGCCGGGTCCTTCACGCCGCCGGGTCCCCTCACGCCGCCGGGTCCCTCACGCCGCCAGGCCCCAGCACAGCGCGCGCACTGCACGACCACTGCCGAGACGGCTCCGCCAGGGGGCGCGCGGGAGCGCTTCTCGCCCTTCCGGCCGCCGCCGCCATGCCGATGAAGGGGCGCTTCCCGGTCCGCCGGACCCTGCAGTACCTCAGCCAGGGCGACGTCGTGTTCAAGAGCTCGGTGAAGGTGATGACCGTGAACTACAACACGGCAGGAGAGCTGAGCGAAGGCGCGAGGTGAGCGCGGGCCGGGGCGGGAGCGCGGGCTGCCCCTGCAAAGACGCCAGGGCTTGCGCGGTCCGCGCCCTCCGCAGAGACAACGGGCCAGCCCGTGTGTCCTTTTCTTTCTTTCCAGAAAGTTCGTATTTTTCAACATCCCCCAGATCCAGTACAAGAACCCGTGGGTGCAGATCATGCTGTTCAGGAACATGACTCCCTCGCCCTTCCTCCGGTTCTACCTGGGTAAGTCCTGCCCGCCGCGGCGGCCGCGGCTGGGTCGCACCGACAGCGTCGTTACCGCCGCGTTTGTGTCGTTCTCACCCGGCCCTGCCTCGGCTGCAAGGGGGAAAGAAGCGGCTAAACAGGACAAGAGCTTTAGTCGTTAGCAGCTCCTCATGGAGATTTTGCTTTTCCACTTAGAACATCGCATTGCACATTAACTGCAGAAGGGAAGCGGATTCCTTCATTCGTGTACTTTTAAAGCCTCTCTAAACGGCACGCATGGGGCAGTGGTATAATTTGATACATTAATATGAATTTTTCTTGACAGACAATGGAGAACAAGTTTTGGTTGACGTGGAAAATAAAACCAACAAAGAGATAACAGAACACGTTAAAAAAATCCTGGGGAAAAGCAAGTAAGTAGCACACATATAACAAGTAAGCTAACATATCATCTAGCATATAGAATGCAAACTTTTGTGGAATGCAGCAGGAAATGCTACTTTTCCCAGAAAAAACTGACACAAGTGAGGTCAAGTCCATGAGGCAGGAACTGTAAATCTATCTTACTGATAACCTGGGTCCAGGGAAGGAAGTATTGCAATTCAGACTTCTGATAGTAACAAACAGATCTCTTTTCTAGAGAAATGCTTGAAAAAGAAGAAAGAGAAAGGAAAAAACTATCACATCCAGCAACCTTTGGGCCCAAGAAGTATCATCTGCGAGAATGTATGTGTGAGATTGAAGGCCAAGTTCCCTGCCCTGCTGTTGTACCATTGCCCAAAGAGATGAGGGGAAAATACAAAGCTGCTATGAAAAATGAGGCATGAGCCTGACATTTCAAGACGTCAAGTCATGCAGCTGTTTTTCCTCAGGACTGGATAAAAAAGGTGCTTCAGTGAGAGACAAAAGCCAGCAGTTCCTGAGAACAGGAACAAGCAAGTTCATTAAATACAGACAACTCTGCCTCATAAGCCTTCTTACAGCTACAACTAGAATGATTAAGTGAAAAATAAATAAAACTTAAAACTGCCATTTAAAAAAAAAAAAAAGGCTGTGGTTCTATGAAGTATTTCAAGTCAGCACTGGAAAACAAAATTACTAGAGTCTTCTTACTCATGCCTGCAGGTAACCAATTATGGCAAAACCAAGATCATGTTTTCTTTGGGATAGAGAGGCTGGACTAAAAAGTTAAATCTTAGAAGCAGTGCAGAATTCCGTAATTTGTAGAAAGTGGTGCAAGAATCCATATTGTACTAACCAAAGACAACCAAATAATAATATAATTCCAGCCTCAACTGAATTTACCAATTTATGTAGTTACACATCAGAAACAGTTCAGAGTCTCATCTCCCTCAAGATACAACTTTTGCAGTTGATACTGCAGCTCCGAGAAGCAATGGTCAAGTCAGGAATAGCACCAGGAAAGGAGAATGGGCAAATTGGTATATCAAAGGTTTTACATCAAAAAAACCCCTTCTAAATCATCACAGCTTCTGCCTCACCAAACAATTACACCATACCTGTAATATGTATAAATGTGATAGATTGTACTCTACTGTACAGACCTTTACGTTGGGCTTACATTTACAAGTCACTGTAGAACTGTATTGCAACATTTCTGAACTCACGGTTGAATATGAAATTTCACAGATTCAAGCACCCTGTACAAATTGTCAACGACAAACACAACAGAAAATAAACATGTTTTATTTTATCTCTTTTTACCAAGTTTTCATACAGAGTAGTGCATGCAGTTGTAACAAAAGTCAATGCTAATTAGTTATTGAGCTTTATGCTTAAGACATCTTCATTCTCTTGTGCCTTGCAAACCATACAGCAGTCCCTATATGAGCAAAGGTCTTCACGCTGGAGATAATTTTACTACTTGCTGTATAGTCTATCACATTTAACACTGAAAAAGATCATGAGGTATGCCAGTCTGTTACCTGCTTGTAAAAATAATGTATTACATATACAATAACAATACTTTAGTTATTAGTGTATTAGCCAGAAAATATAAACAAGGCAGGATAGTTATCACAAAGAAACACTTTTTAATGTGAAAGCTGAAGCCACTGAAACACTTTTTCCATGTTGATAGCTAGAAAAGCATTAGGTTAGAGTGCAGGAAGCAATCCTCCTGAGTAGCAACCAAGTCTGTCCTAAATAACTGCCTTATACTACCTCCCTTAAATAATTCCAGGGATTCTGTTTAGCCGTGAACGGTTTTTGCTGCCTTCATGAATGTAGTGCCAAGCACCCATGTTCTATCAAGACCATTCAGAATCCTCTGTTCTTCTTGGTGCAAATTAATACTTGGGGACTCAATCAGCTCTAATACAACACCAGCTTAAGAACTTCATGGTCTTAAGCCAACCTCTTCTGCACACCTTTCAAATCCAGATTCAGGCTATACCAGACAGACCATCAGGTATCTGTGACTGACTGGTCTGAGTTACTTCAACCCCTTACTAGTGGTACTAAGTGAGGATATAGGTGGTTTGTTCTTTTTAAACAACAGTTCCACAAGTCCCTACCTCCACTTACTCACAGATAGGAACCAAAGTTCCTGCTCTTTAGGTGACAAAGTTACTTGTCTCTAAAATCTTAAGCAGTGCTGTGATTACAGCTATGCCAATATCAGAGACATAATTAAAAGATACGTCCCATTCCACAGAACTTCACACTTCTGAGTAAGTCCACTATTGTTAGTGCTATACAGTGTGATCTGCCTGATTTTCCTCTATTTCAGCTTTAAATAAAAAACCCTTTAATATGAATTCACCACCACCACTCCTGCAAACAGTGATTCCTGCTGATGGGCCTGTGCCTCAAAAATCAAAGCAGTTTAGATTCCATCCTTCCCAAAAACCCAGCTGTAGGCCTCCTGCATCACAGGTACTGGCTTTCCCTGGTCACCCCCTAAGCCACAGGACCACAAGAGGTCTTCAATCTAAAGTTCCTTATTTAAAACAGGTATGCCTGATTCTCATAAAAACTTAGGGGAATCTAACATAGAGAACTGCCATTTGGCAGTATTGCAGCCACAGACTTTGTCCCCCAGCTTTCACAAAATTCCAATGGCATCTCGGCCTTCCATTATAAACAAAATTTTTTGTTGCTTGAGTGCTACAAAAAAGTGTTCCAGTCTCACAAATACAACAAACATGATCATTCTGTCACCCAGCGGATTTAAAGGAATGTGTAGATTTCATAATGTAATTAGCAGTTGGAGGTTCACCCTTTATATTACAGTTAGAAGTGGTGCTGGCCTGATGCTCCTTTCCCTGGAAATGAGCAAATGCTTGTTCCCTCATGAGCAGGTCTGAAGCCAGCATGATGCTATGACACAATCATTTGCGCTCAGAGCAAATGGGAAACCAGAAGTGATCAAAAGAAGCATCCAAATTTTACTTTGAAATCTTTATGCAGACAATAAGAAGCTACTCTTATCAAGATCAGTTACAAAGTTCTTCTCAGTTTTAAGATCCCTTTTTTAAATGTATTTATTAGCATTGCACAAACTTGATCTGCGATCCTGTACATTCAGCACCCTGGAAAATCATACCAGCACTTTAACAGCCAGAGCACCATCAGCAGTTCAACTACCCTGGGTCAGGAGAGGATGAAGAAGTTTTAGAAAAGTTTTCATCTCTCTTTAGTCAAAGCCACACTTGAAAGGCCAACATTACAACAGAAAGCGAGAAAGAGGACAAACCAACATTCCAACCACTTCCACATTATAGTTCCCTATTAGCACTTAACCCCTGGACCAAAATAAGCATTCAGTAAGATCAGTTATCATTAAAAGTCCTGTAAAAAGTTATTTTAAAATTTCTAACTCTAAGCTTTTAAGACCAGCAGCATTCCTCAGTAATTCTTTCTTCAAGACTATGTAGTAGTGGCAATGCCAAAATGAAAGTGCTTTAAAGTCAGGATTCTCCCAATTCCCTCTTGTGATCTGTACTCCTGTCTATAAGTATCTGCTTTATTTTCCCATATTTAACAGCATACTGAATTATTACACAGCCCTATTGTTGCTTCAGCAGTTGGATTTCTCCTTCTGCTTTGCTAATGCGTGCTTCAGTTCCTTTAAGTTCTCTGTCAGTACCTCCACCTCATCCAGTCGTCCACTATGTTTGGCATCAAATATATAAGCTTTAATATTATCTATCTGTTGGAGAAGCAGCTCTTCCTCTATAGCCTCTTCTCCAGAGATCTCACTGCCATCCTCTTCAAAGGGATTGACAGAGGATCCCTCTTCAAATGGATTCCCTGAATTCCAACTGCCCCCAGGCTTTTCAAATGGATTTTCATCCTCTTCAAAGGGGTTTGAAGCACTGCCAGGTGCTCCATTACTTTGTTCATCCTCCTCCTCACTTTCAAATGGATTATATTCTTTTTTATCACTTGGCTGAGCTGTGTTAGAGAAAGAAACCACTGGAGAGGTGTCTTTGGCAAATGGGTTACTGGGATCTTCCTCTACCTGAGGGGTATCTGCTTCATCCTCAAAGGGGTTTAGACACGCTGGCTGATCCCGCTCTTTGTCACACTGTGGGACACTCTGGGGTTTGAGTGTGAAGGTCAAGTGCTCTTTAGCTGGCAGCTGCTCAACAGCAGGAGTTTCAAAACTCATGTCTCCTTTGATCCAAGTAACATCCAAATGCTGTTTGACTTCTCTGAAGTCTAAGGAGTGTGTCCTTGAATGCTGAGACATGAATTTATGGTGCTCTCTTTCCCGCTCTTTTTCACAGAGGACCTGAAGTTCCTCCCTCTGTATCTCCTCCTCTTCTGCCTGTTTTTTAGAAAGCTCAATAGCTTTCAAAGTTTGTTGTTGATCATATTCATCCTGAAGCTGCATCAGGTTCTCTTGCAATGTATGGACCTCATCTATTCTATTAGCTGCCTTTGCTTGCTTAATAAAGGACGTGATATTGTCAATCTGCTGAAGAAGTGGGTCTGCTTTCTCACTTTCTCTCGAAATGCTAGATGTGGGTAACCAGCCTTCAGATTTTCTGACTGTTCCTTTTTTTATTTGAGTTTCATCACCATTAACTGCAGATGCAGATATAAACTCCTGCTTTTCCTCTTGTTTTCCCTGTGTTTCAAGAGCAACCTAAAATAAAAACATGTAGTAAGAAGAGAACCACAAGCTAGAAAAATTTCATTTTAAGTATCCATAGGTACAAGTTAGCCAATCTTAAGACTGCTGGCTGATGCTAAAAGGGATCAGCTGCCATTTTGGTTACTTTGCAGAAGATTCTTACTTTCATACCATTCCTTACATGCTTCCTGTGAGTTTGTGATGATACTGATGAAAAACCCATGACATTTGCCTTTACAAACTTGAGGGAAAGTAGGAGCAACAGAGTTCTCTTTATAGAGGAAAAAAAAAAAAGCCTAATGCAGCTGTGCAAAGAGCAGTTCCAGATTGATCTGGACATTAATCGTATCACACGGCAGACACCTGTAATAGAACATCAGTGTTTAAGGTCACTGATATCACTGGCTTTTGGAGTGGGATGATTCTTATCTCTCAACTTATCCCTCAAGATGAAGTTGGCTTTAGTTTTTAATTAATGATGTCCTCCCTCCTAAATGAGAAAAAGCCTCTCTCTCTGCAGAAGCATCCTTATTCTAGTATGTCCTTTCCCACTAATTAAAGAAGTTTCCAAATTCTACTCATGTGAGTGAGTTCCTGAACACAATTTTGAAGTCAGTGTAAACTAACACACTCACTGCAGGGCTCATACTGCATGCACTGCAGCAGAAACAGCCTGTGCACCCAAGTCCCTGCTGCTTTTCTAAAAGTGTCCAGCTCTGTGCCCACCTACTTCTGTTCTGGGCAGAATAAAGCAGCAGCTAGGCAAATCCCTGGAAAAGGGATAGGACGATATAGATGAAAAAGTAACAAATGGAAATTCAGTGTTGAAGGCAACTACTCATACCCACACAGCTCCCAGGCTTCTATCTATGAGAAGGCCTGATAGAAGATGTAACAGATCCCAACCTGTCTTACCATATGCAGTCTTCTCTTTTTCAGTTCTTCATACTGATCCTTGGTTGGCAGGGACATTAGGCCAAGCAGTTTTTCCTGGCAAAAATTGAAATATTTACAGTATTGCTTGCAGGTATTCAGTCTATTTTTCAAGTCCTTGAGAAGAGAGATACTACCAGCAGAAACCCCACAAACACATCAAAGATCCTTCTACACTGCAATCCCTGCTGCAGGTCTGCACACAACTTTGCTGCCACAGCTGCACTGCTGGGTGAGTTCACACCTCAGCAAGAGGAAGAGCCAAGGCTCACATAACTCTTGGGTTCTTCAGACCCAATGCTGCTTTGAGTGTAAGATCTGTGTTCAAGACAGCTTATTTAAGGCTATCATAAGTCAACAGGGGAACTATATAATATTCAGAAAACATAGAACTAAGGCTCCTGTCAAAACGGTTCCAAACCACAGGGATGCCTGGCAAAGAAGAGAACATTATCTAAAATGTACACTCACCTCACAGCATATGCTCTATTTACCTGAACAAAAAGTGTAGCTGAATATCTTATCATTCGCTGAAGCTGTAGTATTTTAGGATGAGGTTGAGGATCTTCGTGCAAGCCTAGACTCAAAATCTTCTTACTGTATCAAAGAAAACATACAGCCTCATCAGTTCAAAAACAAAATCAGGAAAAATGCCACAAAAGTGGAGAGACAATATTGAATCAAAAACTTCTGATGTTCTTCTAGATAAACAATTTTGGATATTACAACTTGTAACACTTTCCCCTCCCAGCCTTAGAAAAACAAAGAAACCCCAAACAAACAATTCCCCCTAAATGGTGCTCCCACTTGTTTCCTCTATGCTTAGTTATTCCTACTGCAGAGGAATGCATGAATTTTAAGGTTGGAGAAGAAAGTAAAAATTAGTAGTGTATAGGAACAGCATCTACCTTTTCAAATGCTCTTTAAAACTGATTATCCATATAATCAGTAAAGTCATAACAGAGATACATACATGTGGGGAGAAAAGGGAGAGAGACAATCTTTTACCTTAAGGCATCTATAAATTCATACATTTTTTGAATCTCCACCCTCAAGTCATTAGCATGATCAAGGTTGTAGGCTGTCTCCCCAGCACTAAGGAATAAACAGAACTTTACTGTAAGTCAGGCATCCAGTTAACAATACATACTAGTTATCCCAAGATGACCAAGATTCAACAAGGATAAGAACTGCTAACACTAAAGGGCTGAATGATTTTATTTCAAGCTCATGTTTAAAAAAACCTTTTTTTGTGACAGAAGTGGAAAATTATAATCATTTTGTGAACATGAACACTTCACAGAAGATAACTGTATTTATTATTAAATACAATTATTTAATCATATAATGATTATTACTTATATTATTACTTATATATTATTACTTACTACTCTAGGAGAAACTGTATTCTAACACAAAAATGCCACTTACAAGTAATATCTAAAATATACACATGCTCAGCAAGTGTATCTATTCTGTGGGGATTTCTTTCAGTGCAACTTGGTGGGAAAAATGTCTAACTGAATAACTAACTACACCATTAAAGCAAAATAGTTACCTCCACTAACATTTGTCAGAAAGCAAAATACTATGCTTCACAGGGTGTAGTATTTAAGATGCTAGTGACTGACTGTCTACATGGGGACACAATCATTACAGGCACTTTACTAGAGTCTCCACTTTATTGATAAAACATATTAGGACTTCGTGGGGAAAACACTACACAAGATTTTATCTTCCTAGTCCTTTATATTTGTATTCATAAACATAACCAGCAATGGGACTTACTTTAGTGATTCTGCCATCCTTATGTATTCTGGTGCCTTTTGGTCAACTTTCTCCATGCAGAGTCGGAGTTTCTTGTTATAATATTAAAACAAAATGTATAAAAAAAGAACTGACGTTAAAACACTAATGGAAGAACATGCTGACATGAAATCTTTTCATGCTGCTTGTGCAGATTTAAAGTTAACCATGATGAAAGGCACCTTAATTATTCAGGATGACAAGACTCTCCAGTTACTTCCAGAACACATACAGCATGGTCAGGAACAGAGAAAGACTCGCTGTACCCCTGCAAGGTGGACTTTGAACCAAGAAACTGTTTGAATGGATGACTTGGACTTCTAGCCTTACATCTCTTCACCAACAAGAGCATCAACAAAAACTCCCATTAATACTAACCCTGGGAGTTCGTGGACTATAAAAGGTATCTGCTGATCATCAGTACCTGCTGCGAAGCATTTGAATGTAATGTTGACAGAGATGATTAAAAAAAATCCATTTGCCATTAGTGTAAGGACAAACAGTGGTGACATCGAGTCCCATGGTTCCAGTGCAGCCCACCAATCAAATGCACAGCATATCACTCACTGGTTTAAACAAGCTCACAATTTTAAGAAAGAGACATGTCTGAACAACTAGTCCCAGATGATGAGAATAAAGATGTATTTTAAAAAGACGTTTGAAGTCAACGTGGGCTATATTGCAACTGATTCCAACATTTCAGCTATGTCTTTGTTACACAGCATGAACACCCAACAGTGTCTTCTAAGACAAGTCAGTATTAAGTCATAAAGAGTTTAGCCATGAGGTAACAAGTCAAAAGTCAAGTAGTGACCACTGCAGACATACAGACTGTAGCACAGAGCTTAACTTACCTCATAGAGTTTCACAATCTCTGGTGTATACTCTTTCTCATCAATCTGTTGCTCTCTTTTCAACAGAGTGTCTTTGCAATGCTGACAACAACGGATTCGTTCATCATCTTTCTCATCCAGAACAGAGCTCACGCTGCTGATGCTGCTAATGCTGCCACGGCGGGAGCCGTGCACACTGCTGGGGGATGAGTTCGGGCTCATATGAGAACCCAAGGCCTCTTTGCTGGCACTGGTGAGTTTGCCTAAAAATTATACAGAGGTAATTTCACAGTAACTGGAGAAGCCAACAGATTTTACCAACACAAATAAACTGCCCTTTAAAAGAAATTTTACATTCAGATGGTACTAGAAAACTAGGTTCCAAGACTGCTGAAAGACATACAAGGATTGCACGACAACCATGACTGCAAGTCAGAATTTGGGTCTTCACTGCAAATTTTGCTGTATTTAAACCTAGCTAGGGAGCAGACTGCTGAGCAGCACCTACTTTGCTTATGTCTAGAAGCATTCTCATGTTTGAGCCTGCACATTCACAAAACAATGTACAGAACAGGTATGATAATGGCATCCAGGCACTGTGCTTGAATACTTTGAAATGCCCAGTTTATATCATTTATCTCCACAGAAAATACAGTCTCCTCTCCAGTGCACCAGATGAGAAAAGTAAAAGTTTAAAGTGGCTCTTAAAGGCCTATACATTAATTTCCCAAAGTTATTGTCCCAAGGTCCAATATTCAGACAACACAGACCAAACTGGAAATATCCACAATATTTTTAAATGTCAAGAAGCTTGACAGTTCCTGAAGTTAATAGCTCTGTAGTTATAGCAGTCAGAATAAATAACAGCTGTATTTACCAGAAGTTACTCCTTTTTTACTACTTACTACCTATTTATTATTTACTATTATGACTATTACTTCTAGTAAATTTTTCAGTGTTATGCAACATTTCCAAATCTGAAGAAGGAACAGAGACAAAGAATGGAGAAATCATTCATTGTATTCTGTTTCACAGACAAATCTGTGCACAGTCTGCATGAAACTCAATGGAAGTTTTCTGCAGAGCTTAACTATCACCAGCAAATTTTTTTCTACTGGTGAAAAAGCCAGGATGCACCCAAAGTGAGTTAAGAAATGAAGAATTAACTCATTAACAGTTCTTACTTGCCAAAGGAAGACTGACAAATTCCATGCACTTCTTGCACATAATAGACCCACAAAGGCGGCAGTGGTGACGTCGGTTTCGGATACTGAACTTATTGCCACAGTCTGGGCAAAATGGAACATCCTGATCACTGACCCAAGGCACAACAGACTTCTCTATAGCTGTGAGCAGGAATACACATCACATAAGTATCCAATTAATTCCTCAACTGGTTAAAATGATGGGGCAAATAGTCTCAGGTAAGCTCACACTAACCTCTTATTTTAGCTGACTCAGTGTTTGCTCTGTCAAATGATGTAAGCTGGTAGAAGATAAACAATATAGTCAAGAAAATTATACTTCTGCAAGGAAAAAACCCAGCACAAGTCATCCCAACAGGAAAAAGAAGCCTGGCATTTTTAAGAGAAAGGCATTTCAGCTGGTTTTACATCAGATTTACGCAATTTTCGTATTTTTTTCTAATTCCATATTCATATAGTGCTAAACAATGGCTTGTCAAACCTGTACAAATCAGCACATTTTATAAATGGTCCTTAGTGCAGCCAACATTTAGTAAAGTAAAAGATGGAGAAAATAAAACAAGAAAACAGATGGTTCTTAAGCATGTGGAAGTAGCATCTTCAGCTTGAAAATGGTGCATAGAACCAGAAATCATACCCACAGTACAAGGTCAAACCATGTGCAGTACTCAGGGTAATGTGTAAAGAGAGTCATAGCTTAGTATCCTCCCTGAAGTGTAATCTTAGATAAATGGGCACTCTTCATACTGAAATACAATTTTTTAGATCTAGGAAACATTTAAAAGGCTGGAATATTAAAAAGCACAAAATTTACCTTTTCTAACCTGATTATTAACTTATTGACTTCAACTACATAGTGATCAATCCTGGCTGCTCGGTGTTTCTTGAATTCAGAAAGATGGCTTCTCATAGCACCTGCAGGGAAAGAAACAGAAAGTTGTCCGGGTCACCCAAGTACTCTGTATGGATTTAAATGACACTTGAAAGACAGATGTCTCTTCTTTTCACAATTTATTTCTCATGTTTAAATTCAGTTTTAAAGACACATTGGAATCCTACATTTTAACAGTGTTGCTGTAAATAAAACATGCAGGTTAAAAACTAATCTTCAGGTTAGCAATAAAGAGTGTTTTACTTCTGCAGAAAACAAGCAACACTTTGCTAGAGAGAACATCTGCAACAATTTTTTTCTCCATCTTCATTTGTCAGTTACATTTGGTAAGCTGTTACCTAGTAGTAGTGTTCTCAAAACCAACTCTCTTTAGTTTCCTGGCTACATGTTGAACAAAGGGAAGAGGCAAGCCCAAGGATTACTGGAGGTCTACGTAGCAGCAATTTTGTTTCAGAATTCTGATCATCTCTACACCTTTAGGGATCTGAATCAAGTCTTTGATGACAGCTTAAGACTTCCAGAAAACTGATCGCTGAGTATTGAAAAGAACAATACAGCATCTCTTTAAGACAAGTACAATTCATAGTCGATAATGTTGGTTTACTTTTTTTCCAAGTAAGGTGGGTGAGGTATTTAAAAGACCCCCAACCAACCAACCAACCAACAAAACATCTTTCTTCCAGTTGGTAGAACTAAAATTAGATTTTGCTTTTTGATGCTACCTATGTAAATGTAAGAATCGCACTTCCTCATACTAATGAAATAACAAAAAAAAAAAAAAAAAAAAAAAAAAAAAAACCAAAAATATATTCATAGTAGTGAAAGAGTCCCTCTGGGTAACTGATTTAAGCCACTGCTTTGGAGACACAACCCTTTTCACTGATCCATCAAATCCCTAAGGTTCATCTTCTCAACTCTCATAGAAAGTGAGAAAACTCTCACTTCTCTAATGGTCATAAACGTTCTCCCTAAATTTATTCTTAACTAATATTTACACTATCATTGTTGCTCCAATAGTTACGAAGTCAAAAGTAAAGTAATATACAGAACTCAGACCCTGCAGGCCCAAAGGACTCAGTCCTAGTCTGTCAACACCATAGTGGAAACTTTCCCAAGATCCACAAGAGATGGTGCTGCTTCCTTTTCTAAAAATAACCATAATATTTCAGTTATAGTTCAGGCAATTGCCAGTAGCAGTTATTTATAATTGCAGGCTCAGTCAGCTTATCCTTGAAATTCTACAAATGTAGATTTATATTCAGAGGAATGGGGTTTCTTTGTTGTTTGTTTATTTTAGTTTGGTTTTTTAAAAGTAAGTCCCCTTTCATTAAGAGGTGATTGCCACTTCAAATCCAAGGAAAAGGCTAAAAGTTTAAATCAAAAAGTTTGTCAAAGAGGCAAAGTAACAGCAACTTGAAGTGTAGCCCAAAAGCTGGAGATTTTATATACTTGTAACTTATCTATTAATTAGTGGATAATCCATTTTGTAAAGCCACAAGATGAAGCTAGTTGCATAGAAGTAAACACAGATTAAGCAGATCTCAGCAGCACAGGCACAATGACATGACAAACAGCTACCTGAAGAATAGTTTGGGTACTGATTCTAGACATGTCTTTTCTTCTGCCCATTAAGTGAGTCTTCCCCACACCACCCAGTGCAGACAGGCTGTTTAAAGTCACTGGGCACACCATAACCCCCTGCTCACAAACCCAGCGCAGCACAGACACAATTCCACTCTTCAGCAATACTGTAGCACTTTCCCAATTCAGTTCAAAAGTTATCCCCACTGAGTATCGCTTTCTAGCTCTCCTACCTACTTCCTGGGGCTCCCACATGTACGGATCTACTCCACCATAGCTGAATGACTCATATCGTTCCTGAGATCCAGAATCAGTTCTGTCATCATCTTCTTGTTTCAGCAATTTCTTCTTTGCTCTTTTGGCCTTCTGGACTAGATCTGAAAAAGATAAACTCAAGTTATCTAACATATCAGGTAGTCACCAAATATTTGTCACATGAAGCCAGTATAGAATATTCCTCTTCTTTTAGCACAAATCTTTTTCCTGGATAAGATTATCCTCAAACCATTCTTAGAACAAAAATACAGTTCAGAGCACCACAGATGACACAAAATGCTCTCTGTTGTCTGTCATAAAGCAGCATGAGGTCCTAAGGACAAGAAGGAGAACAGAACATTCCATTGTGGAACTTCACTTTAAAACAGCAACATGTCTTAAACTACAGGATTTGTCTCACAGCACAGGACATCATGTAGTTTTATCATAATTCTCATAATTTCCAATTATTTTCTTCATATTCAAGGATGTTCAACACATTCCTTGTCTTACTGCACAAACTACAAATTTCAGTGTGCTTGTACACATAAATGATTTTTAAAGTACTAAACAGACCACAGTTAGGGTTTCCCCAAGAAAATTGATTAATATTTCAAAAGTCTATCTCAAGAGAGAAAAAAGAATCAAGACTGCCAGGCCACTATTTCTAGCATACTAAAACAAAACCAGAGAGATTTTTGCAGGAAATACACATAATTAATGCTATAAATAATGATTTTAAACATTCTCCTCTCAATATAAAACGACACTGTGTACACAAGGGGGCAAAAAATGGAAACATCTTCGTAAAACAAAATTCAAAGAGATTTTCCAAACACTCCTGAAAGGTGGAAATCCATAACAGACATGGAACTTTCCCAGCATCTCCTGCCAGCTCTAGCACTCACACACTTTTCCAAGTTTTCCCAACAACAACCTTTCTTAACTTCACACTTTAACTGCAACCACAGTTTCATTTACTGTCAAAACAAGAAATAAATGAACTGGAACCTGACAAGTGCCAGAAATTCCTTGCCCATATTCTCCACAGTCTTCAAGTAATTCTTGGGTATTCACTGGGTTACAGTAAAATTGCGAGTTTCCAGATAAAAACAAAACAAAAAACCCAAAAAGGTCAATAGTAAAAATCGTGGCTAAAATCAGACATTTGAAGAGCAATGTCCTTTCGCGCCTACTTTAGAATCAACTTATGGCAAGTATCGAGAGAAGGTAAATACTATGCTTGGCCCAAGGAGATTTACGGAAGAATGGAACTGCGTGTCTCGCCTGTAAGTCCCTTTAATTAGTATCTTATTATTGTCAGACATTTGGGAGCACACGAACAGGGATGTCCCACAGCCAAGCCGAACGCGTTTACCGTGGCCACCCTTACTTCGGAGCTGCGCCCTGACGTCCCGGTCTTCGCCCGGGTGCTGCTCCTCGTAGTGCGCCTGGAGCTGCCGGAACGCCTGGAGATCCTTCAGGCACAGCGGGCACAGGAAGCCCTCGCGCACCTCGCTCGGGTCCCCGAAGGCCGCCGGACAGCCGGAAGCCATCGCGGCCGCGCGTGCTCCCCTCACCAGCTGCCGGGATTCGCAGGCATCGTCCTTAGGCGCTGCCTGAAACCCACCGGGCCAGCGCCGTGCGAGCGGCGGCACAGTCGGTGGCGGAAAGGCCCGGACCTGGCGAGAGGCACTGCCGGGATCCCCGCCCGGCCCCGCCCGGGCAGCAGCGGCCGCGCGCCTCTCTCGCGGGCGGGGCCGCGCCTGCGCACGCGCAGGGAGAGGGGCGGGGCTTGAGGCCTGCCGGGGGCTGCCCCGCCCGCCTCAGGGGCCGCGGCCCAGCGACTGCCCGGGGCCGGGCCCGTCTCACCTCAGCGCCCGGTGACTGTCTCCAAAGCAGGGCGGCCGCGGCCCGTCCCGGCTGCTGGGAGCGGCAGAGCGCGGCTGAGGGCGGGGCAAGCGCTGAGCCATCGATGAGAGGAAAGGGCGGGAACAGGAGGGCTCGTCCCCCACCGGGAGAGAGGCTGCCGAGCGCAGAGCAATCGATGGAGGTTCGGGGCGGAAGCGGAGGAGCGGTGCCGGTGTGTCTTCTGAGGCCAGGACCGCTCGCTGTGTCCAGCAGCCTAACAGTGGGCCCCGGTAACAGAGTCCTCTCCAGGACGGGACGCCGCTGGCATGTGGGGACTCCTGCCCCGCTGCCCTGGAGACGTTCCCATAGCACTGGTGGGTTTGTGCTGTTTATCCTGATCGCTGAACACGCTCAAGAGGACCACCGTTGCCAATATCAACACGCTCAACGTTCCCTTTCCCAGCCTACCAAGTATTTCTAAAGGAAGTGTCCCAAAACTGTAAACCAGAGCAGCCGGTGACGTGCTTAGGCAGAGACGGAGCCCAGGAACCCCACTACTTGCCTCTTGACAAAGAGCTGTGTTAATCAACGGCATGGCCTTTTCAGTATCCCCTTTCTGATGGCGGCTTTTGTTTAGTCTCACACACTCCCAAATCAAATAGAAACAATAGGAGTGTGTAACTACTCTTCGGCTTCATGTGTTAGGATCACAGGCTCTTGGAGGCAGAGATTTTCTTACATGGCAATGCTATTTACACTCGAGTCCTGTCTTAAGGGTGGACATGCCCTGCTCTTCTACTCTCCAAAGTTAAGTCCTTTGAAACCTTTTCAGCACGGACCGTGATAGAGTGGGGAGGAAGAGAACCAGCCTGAGGAACCAGCCGGAGTCTCGGTGTCTTAGAGGATTCACCTGCTGTGGTGTCATTCGCCTGGATTTGCTGGAGCCGGGCAGCTTCCTGCCGTTAGCCCTGCCTGTGCCACCAGGTGGCATAAGCTACCTTTGTTGTTCCTTGCCCCTTTTGTCCTCTGTTGAGGCCAGCGAGTTATAACTCCCTGAACAGCGAAAAAACGCTACAGCGATGCATGTGTCTCTAGAAGAACTGCAACATCCATGTAGGTGCAGAGCTCTTGGGGAGGTTTCTGTTGGTATTTCATTTTTCTGCTTCCTGTTTCATGTGCGTGATTTGTCACGAGTGTACAGGGAACGGGCAGGAAAAAGGGATGGAGACGTGGCAGTCACTAGATGGCACAACCAGCACGTCTGAGAGCAGCCGAGGGCCTGTGGGGGCCTCGGCGGTGCATTTCACAGGTATTTGCTGCAAAGGTTTTTCTCCTGCCTGTGGGCTGCGAGCCCTGTTGACCCTGGCAGTCCATCCTCTCTTGCCGCTCCCTGGTAATAAGAATCAGGTGTGTAAGGAAAAGCGAGGCTGTACAAAACACCAAGCTCTTTCCTCAACCCTGTCTCCCCACAGCTTCAGTAACTGCTTCTTTTCAAAAACAAAGTCTTAAAGGCTAATTAAAGTGTTAAATACAACAGTTGAAGTCTGGTAGCCTCCTATTGGGATACAAACCATGTGAAGACTGCCTGCAGTGAATTGTGAGAAGGATGATGGCATGCTGGGGTGTACACAAGAAATCAAGCATTTCACTATATCTTCAGTTAATTGTGCTCTTCTGCATGTTCTCCATTTGACCACAGGTATGAAAACACATCTCGGCAAATGAATCTTTTTTCAAGTACTGATAAAACCCCATATAGTGTCAATCACTCTTAAAAAAAGAGAAATTCCATTCAAAATTTTTAAAGAAAAATGGCTCTTGTTTGCCTGTTTCTGAATATAAGTAGTCTTTAAGCCGTTCCTGAGGAACTCATTCCCCGTGAAGTAACTGCACCTGCTCAGTATGATTTGGGTCTTTATGCGAGTGTTAGACTTACTAGGAATATCTCAGAGTAAATTGGGGAACTGATACTACAGAGTTACGCCAGATGCAGTGATGTGTGGAATGGTACCAGTTTGCTCCCAAAGGGAAATTTGAGCTGCTGTGTCCCTTAGCAGACATTGAGCACGATCTAGTTTTGTACTGGTGTAAACAATGAGACTTTGGCTGCTATTATTTGGTTAGGCTCATCACACTTTGCTATACAGAGAGTGTTGACAAAGTGAAAATATCCAGGTCCGTCTAAAACAATTCAGTTTACAGTGCTTCAAAAATTAATTTGTCTTCATCCAGCTAGTTGCAATAGGAAGAGGTATTTGGGGACAAATTAAACCTTACTGCAGTCCTGCAGGTACTCTTGGGGACTGCATTTGTATCAGTAATGGCTCTCAGGGAATGAATGCAAGCAAGCAGAAGGACTTGCTCCAGCAGCAAAGTCAGACCTGTGCTGCCCCATCCTGCTGCTGGGATATGAAAGCTCAGCCAACAAAACCCCACATCTATTAGGTACCTCCTCCTCTGCCACAATCAAAGTCCTTTGCAAACAGTAAAAAAATAAGTGGTAAAATATGTTTGTGAGTTGGAATAATTCTTAACTGTGAATTTTAGGACCTGGTCTGTTGCTAAATTGGTCATTGCTACTGATGTCCATGAGGAGAAATTTCAGTGGGAATGCAGCTGAGAAGGGGGACACAGTTGGCCCTGTAGCCATGGCAGAGCTCAATCATAAATATGTTCCAGCTGGGGTCACCTGTGTTCTTGTAATACTTTCAGTGCTGTTTGGTATGTTTAAGAATGGAATCTGACCTCAGCAAAGGAGAGGTAAATGCAAATAATGCCTGTCTAATTCTCAGAGTATTCAAGTGCAATGTTTTTCACAAACATTCTAAAAAAATGTTTACAGTATCTGAAATTTAACAGCATTGAGTACAATATGGACTCTGTACAGAGAGTGTAAGCAGAGTGGAAAATCAGACTGTTCTTGGGAAAATCAGAATGTTCTTTGTAAATATTCCCTAAATGAAATAGTCACTTAATTTAGCTTACTGCTGTTTTAAAAATTTGCCTAAATTCAATTTTATAATTTAATGATAGATTTTTAAAAATTCATTTTAAATTTCCTAACATTGAAATGGGTAGCACAAAACTCATCTTACAATATTAACGATCTTTGATTTTAATTTATCAGAGAAGATGGTTTTGTTTGTTTGTTTAGGTGGATCTAACCCATAATTCCCTGCATTCTTCATTTTGTTCAGAAAACTAAAATATTTTCATGTTGCTGTTCATTTTACTGAAGCTCATATATACAATATACTCAAGTTGCTTATACTAAACATTTTGATACATAACAAATCTGTTTAATTAGTCTGTGTAGACAGGATAGAAGCTACATTTCCATGCCAAACCCATGATTTTTACTGTGTTTGCAGTCTCGTCAATCCAAACTGACAGCCTCATGGTTTGTAAGAGCAGCAGCTGACTACTTGTTGAGCCCCTTTTTTCTGATTTGTTGTTTAACTGCTTTGGTACCTGCAAGCCAGTTATCATCTCAAAGTTTGTTTAACACTGCTGAATAATCTATCTCATTGGTCCTCAGTGCTGTGCAGTGGCAGCACTTACATGAAGTAGGTGAATTATACAGAGGAGAGATGAGAAGATTCAGAATTCTTTTGCATTTGCATTTAATTTAATGGTTTAACTGTAAGAGCCATACACAACAATGCCTGGATTCCGTTCAGGGCTAATTTCAAGTGTCAAGTACACCACATTTGAGTGCTGTCTCTTCTATCCTCTCATCTTCTCTTTTGTCTACAGACTTGTGCAGTAACCAATCCCTTTCTTGAAGACAGCATGTCTAAAAGCAATAAGTAGAATACCCCCACCAGCTGGTATTTGATAGGGAATTATTTATGATTTTTTGGTAGGGTTGTTGTTGCTCTCTTTTTCAACACCACTCGCTTGTTCGAAGAGACTGCCTTTTGTCTTGACTGTTTTGGCTCAGAGAACCTTTCGTAAATTCTTACAATATTTTTAATTTGTCTTGACTTTTCTCCTCTTCATCTTCCTCTTTTCACAAAGCTTCTTCAGACACCCCACACAGTACCAGCTTCAAAATCAAGAGGGAATTTGTGGTGGAAATATATGCTTCTCTGTGCAAATTACTTTAAATCAGCCGTCGTATTTCAGGCAGACTCTTCAGATCACATTCCCTGGTTTTCTGAGTCATAATCTAATGTTTTCCCTATACCAGTCAGCTATTAAATGGTCTGTGCTGCATCATATTCATTACATCCATTACAGAGAGAAGATGGCAATGAACTAGCTGTGGCATGCTGGATCCTTGTTTGCCCACATTCCATTTTGTAGGAGTATTTGTACCATTTGTCAAGTCCAGATTCCTCCTTTTTCCAGTGCATGGGAACCATAAAAAAGTGAGGAAATGTTAGCTTCAAGAGAGGAAGATATTCCTTCAGTCAACCCTGCTGTGACATACTGCTGTTTTGTCTGGATCACTGGCTGTCAGTTCAAACCACAGTGTGTGAAATAAATTCAAGAGCTGGTTTCACCTTCTGACTGGGCTCATTCCATTGTATTGGTATCTGACCTGCCCCATCTCTATCAGAAATGGGTGTCCTGCTCTAGCAGTACAATTTATGATCAACAACACTCCTTCAGCCAGTGCTCCTTCCATCTCTTGGAAGCAGATAAGGTGAATTGGCTGGTACCTGACAAATATCCTTTCCTTGGTTTCCTTCTTAGTGCTTTTAAGCTGTATTGATTTAATCAAGGAAACAAAGCACAAATGTCTTCACACAGGTCTAAAAGTAATCTTAAGGCAGGTACATTAACTCATTTTTCTCAAGTATTTTCCCATCTGGTTTTATTGAAGATCTCTCTGTCCAACCTTTCCTCATTACCCTACAGGAGTGGGGGAGTTCATGCCCTTATCAGATGGGGAAGAGAGACTTCTGCACTCCAATGCTCATAGTCCACATACCCATTTCTAGAATCAACAGGATTTCCCTGTCATTACATTTTTTGTGTCATGTCTCTGTACAATCTAAACCTCACACAGTGTCATCCCTCTTGCATTCTCCACCTGATTTCTTTCAATCGTATTTTTATTTATGACAATGCCCTGACCTGACCAATGCTTTCAAATTGCAGCTGACCCTTTAACATTAACTGAGTTATCAGGGAAGCTGTTATACTACTTCAGCTGTGGTGATGATGTTTTCAAACTTTCTTCAACTAATGAGCCATTATAAGTAGTAATAAAGGTGTTTGTTGGGGCCACATATCCCTTGGAAGAAGCACTCAGCTCATGCTAATTGCAGTGGGTCAGCAAAGAGGTCAAGGCTCATAAGTGTGTGGGGAGAGGGCATAGAACAGTAATGGTGAGAGGTGTTGAAAATAGTTGCAGGAAATGTTAATTGTACAGCTGGTGCACATGAACTTTCTCCTCCCATTAAAAGCAAAGCTCATTTTGAAGACACTTGTAAAATCTGTGCTTTAGGAATCAAGCTCCCTTATGTCTCAGTAAGTGTTAATACCCAGATATATGAAACTGCAGTGGAATCAACAAAAAACTCAATTTGTGCAAGGTTGTTTTAGTCTCAATTAAAGGTGGAAATAAGAGTTTACATGAGTGTGCTGCCACATTAGGGCCATTACACAGCTTTGTTCTGTGGATTTAATTTAGATTCTGCAGAGGAGATTTTTCTACTGATTTCCGTGACTTTTGGACCAAGTCTGCTGCTGGTGTGTTCTCATTCCTGAGGAACCCCAGCCAGTCTGTCAGACACACAGTGTACTTCCTCAGGGAGTTGTGCAACTGCAAGGCCTGGTTCTGCACACTCACAGGGTGAGTGACAGACCAAAGCTAGCTACTTGTGGATATTTGCATGGCTATTAAATTCTCTTAAGTTGTAATAAAAAGTGACAGTGAGGGGAAGGTTTACAATAAGAATATGATGATGAGAGAGATGTGCAATTAACTAATTCTTACCTTATAACTACACAATATAAATGTACTTGTGTTATTCATATTGCTAAGAGATTGCACTGTATTTACTATTCAAGGAAGCATAGCATTATAGGATAAAAGCTGGCTATTTTCTGCTTAGTTCCTTAGCCAAACTCGAGACCCAAAAAGCTACACCCAAAAAGGTGTAGATAAATCTGACAAATACTTAACTTTGAACTTGTGCTTGTGTGTGCTTCATAGTGACAAAAGTGTGGAATCCCCAGTGGCAGTCAATGCTCTTAGAATGATATCTGTAGGAGAAGGATTGTACTTGCCTGTTAGTATGTCGGCAACACTGCAGATAATAGGAAGAAATTAATAAATAGAGATTAAATTTTCATGCAGATAGTGGGAGGAAATGTCCTTTTGGTCAAAACAAGAATCTGGACAATTTGAAATACTGGAGTGAGTTAAAAAGAAAAAAAGAACTTTTGAAATATGTGATCCTTGCTGTCACCCATGTTTACTCAATTGATATTTTTTCTTTGGTGTTTTTCACTTATTTTACAGATTTCATAACAAGTGGTGTTCCCCAAGGTTTAAGAAGCATTAATTCACTGCCTGAAATGGTATATGAAATGGTGTTCTTCAGATAAATCAGATTTTTTTCCCCGATAAAATGCAAATGAAATATTTTTAAAAGCATCATATATAGAAAGTATGCTGAAGGAAGTTGAAGTATATGGAATGTCCCCACCTATCTCCTCTAAAGATTTCTTCAGCACTTGTTTATTAGAAACCCTCTGTCAATAGAAGATGTCTGTCTATTGTCACATACTGAATAGCATATTATCTCCAAAGTTAGAAATTGTTTGATAGACCATTTTAAGTGTTGGTCAGCCTGTGGGAATCTAACTTCAGTGAAACTTGTGAGGTGATTATTTATTTTCCTTCAGAGTAGCTAGACTGACTTCTGCAAAGCTGACTTCTGTAACTGAGTAAGAGTTCTAAGTCAGCTAATGTTTCTTGATAATATTGAGGATGAATGTTGATGGAAAATACACTCATTTGTTCATAAAAATAACATTCTAGCAAAACACTGATGTGCTGTAACCTCTTTGAATGCAAGAAGTGATATGAGTAACGCAGTGTGATCAGTAACTGTATATCAATTGCAAAAATCAGTAAATCTATTGTTTAGACCCACAAACAGGAAATCAGCTTCTCGTCAAGTTCTCTGTGAAGTGGGTGACAAGATTAATGTGAGTGTAACCCAGATGCATAATTTTGTGTGTCATACAGGTGGAAGATTTTAAAAGGGCATCTATCTTTCTTCCACTTCAGTACTGAAATGGTTTTAAGTACAAATATGTGCTGACCACCAGCATGCAAGGAGATTGTTTGTAGAAAAATACTCTTTGGTGTTATTTTATTTAGCTCGAGATGGTTGTATGTTCTTCATGTTATTGCAGTGTATTTGCACAACCAATAAGGACACCAGAGTTGACTATTCATGTTTATTGAAGAATAATTAATATTAAATAAACACTTTTGGAAGTGTTTACAGAAAGTAAAAGCATTCCTTTGAGAGGAGAGAAGTCAGAAATCCTCACTGGGAGGGAAGGATCTCTTCTTGCTTTATTATTAAATGTCTGAGGAGAAGGCATGATTTCATGTGGCATGACTGAAGTGCGGAAACACAAGGGAGGGAGTTCTTCACAGTCGGGGGGACACACTGTGTGCTTGAGATGTTTAGGGATGCATTAACCGTTTGCACTCTGCAGCCTCTTAGGTGAAAAGGGTTTTCCTGTGCTGGTTCCAAGTCAAACTATGAACTTATTCCAGTTGAAACTATTCCAGTCTCTCTTAAGTGTTTACTGTCCGGACAGAATGTAGTGTACAAGGACTCAGGTGTCCAGAATGTTATCATTTAGAACTGAAAATCTGCTCTATTTAATTTTCAAACAATTGGCATATGTTCTTTTTTCTCCCTCACTATTTACTGATTTCACTGATGTGAGAAGAAACCATATAATTATTCTACTTCAGTAGCATCAGAACAGAAATTTAAGAGCCTGTTTTAGTCATTTAGGACCATATAGTTGGATTATTCTGGGGTCTGGGCTCCTAAGAAGATAAGGACTCTGCCTAAAGTGGGGGATTTGAAGCTTCTCAGTACTTGCCTGTTCCATTCAGATGGGACCTTTAGTTCCTTTGCTTTAAGTGTGTGAAAGAGCCATTAACTTGGATGGGAACATTAACACACTGAAAGGTAGGTGCAGAGGTCAGCAACAGGAAGCCAAAAAGGAGTGAACTGGATGTTTTGGTGATCTGGCAGTTTACTTCACCAAATGCAAGTGCTACACAATTACTTTTTCATTCCTCTGTTTCACTCTCTCATGCTGATCTCTTTCCGGGGTGCTGACGCTTTTCTTCTACCCTGTCTCTGCTAACATCTTCTACTAAATCAAGCAACAAGCTGCCTTTGTGACAGGTGAATGACTCCTGAAAGTTGCAGGGGCCTGTGTTATCTGAGCTGCCAGAATTCCAGTGCCTTTTTCCAGGACGCTGGAGTTTCTCACTGTATAGGTCTACCTCGTAATTCCAGCCTCTTTTGCTAGGACGCTGGTGCTTGTACATTGGGTATCTTCTGCCTGGATGTTCTCTTTTGGATAACTTGTTCGTGTAGGTTAGCTGTGCCCTAGGGCTGTTGGCAAACTGATCCAACAGTGACTTTCGTCTGGGAGGCTGTTGCCTTTTCAGCCCCAGATAAACATCAGGGTCATCTTCCATCTCTCTTTTTCCTGGATGCTGCCTCTTCTGAATGTCTCCATAAGAGGTCTCTTCCTCAACATCTCTTTTTCCAGGATGTTGTCTCTTCTTCAGGTTACTTAGGTACTTTTTCCCAGGGTGTTGTGTTTTGGAAAGCCATTGTAGCAGAGGGGCATTGGATTCTGTCCAAGGAAAAGAATAACATTAATAAGACCCCATAATTCTCCCTGAGGAAGTTTTACTAGGAATTTGTGGAGCAGGATTATAATCTGTTTTTCTTTGAAAGCCAAGTCAGTATTTCGAGCTACGAGTCATAACACTATTAGCATCTCTTACACATTCTTAAGCTCTTTTAAATATTCCAGGTCTTGGATCAACACAACCAATTCTCTCCACTGATGTGAAGAGGGAGGATGACTTTTTCTGTGGGCACTTGGGGCCAGCTTGTCTTCTACTCTGGAAGGGCCCTTTACTCCTGTGTGCCTGCAGGCACCTCTGTGCTGTTTCTTGCAATCCCTGAGTCTGATCTTCCACTGCTGTGACTACTGGGAGCAGAGCATCTGCAAGGTGGCAGGTGCAGACACTGGAGCAGCCTCTAGCATTCCCAGCCATGGAAAAGCCCACCTCTGTTGGGGGGTAGGAACCAGTGAATGGCAGCGCCACACCTCGGATTTACATTAGGTACAGGGTCCACCACTGCAGAATGTCTTTCATGGGTCTTCTTAGAGCTTCCCTAGGGAAGTACCTGCCAGACAAGCAGGTTTTCTCTGACAGACTTCTACCTTTTTATTATGCAGCTGCTGCTTAGTGATAGTACAGCCTTTCCTGAGCAAAGAGACCTTAGAGAAGAAAGCATCTGGGATGAACTGTCTGTCAGTGAATTGCAGCAGCCCTCTTACCCTTCCCCTCCCCTCAGCTCCAGTGCTAAGTATAAACATTAGGACCTGGAAATCATACCTTGGATCTAATGATCTCAGCCAAGTGGTATGCCATCACTAAATGGGTGTCCCCAGTGATATATATACCTTTATTAACCTCTTCTTCCTTTTCAGCTTTCTTGAGGACAGACTGAAGAATGAAGCTTTCGGATCTCTGAAGGATGTTATCCAGGGGACTTTTTCCCATGCTCTCACTCTCCTCTGGAAGGAGATGTCCCCCGTTGAAGCAAACACCACACAAGGTCAAACAAAGGAGTAGCAGTGGCAGCTGGGTAGATGGCATTGTGGGACAGGGGTTCCTGCAACTTCCATTGGACAGAGAACAACAGGGGAGGAGGATGGAGCAAGTAAACCTAGCAATAACAGCAGTATTTTCAGACACTGAAAAGCAAATATGGCACTTCTGCAGGGATTGAAGTCTCTTAGGGTCTTTCCTCATTTGTTTTATTAACATCTCCGTTTGTTTTTTATCCTCCAAAGCATCTAAATTCTTTGTAATTAAAGCCAGGTACTTGTTAATTTTTCTGGCAGAATAAATATGATATGAACTTCCTGAGGCACAGGTGATTCTCAAAAACAGTGATTTTACTGTGCCTTCTGCCAAGAGGCAAACATAATTTCCCCCTTGAACTCTGTACGCACAAGGTACAGACATCTATACCTGCTACCTCCACCAGGCAATTCCCTTTGCTAAGGGTTCATTTTAAAATGATGCTAAGATTAGCAGCACTTCCATTCCACCTTCAGTTAAAGCCAAACCTAATAATCCACTAGGTTTTTGCTAGTTTTCTATAAATTTAAAGTAGCCATGTGCCTGGGTATTTGTCAGGCTAAGACGACAGCTGTGCTGTGTGGGGCAGGGAGATTCCTTGCGTGGAAAGAAATGAGGGAAGTACCTTATATTTTTTTTCAAAGACATAATAATAATAATTAATAATAATAATAATAATAATAATATCCTCTATTGCCTCTTGTCCAGATACCAAGTGTTTTTCTATTTTTTCTAGCTAGCACTGAATTTCTGACATGCTTAGGGATTTATTTTATGGTACGCACAGTTCCTTAAGTAGAATGGAATACATCTTTAATACTACTATAGCAGTCATTTAGCTTAATTATATCTTCAGAAAGTAAAAGAAATGCACAATTTTATGAAGTCCGACAAATTTTCCAAAAAGAAAATGAGTTCATTACCTTTTTATTGGCAGGTTTTTATCAGTTCTGATGAAATCCTTGAGTAACAGTCCTAAGAACATAGGCAATTTGACTCAGAGTAATCTTTAGACAGAAAGGTAGAATCTGCTAAAAAGGAAATTATTTGATAAATTACCTTATTTGTAGTTTCAGATTTTTGCTTGCTGCATCTGCCAAGTCCTTTAAAGCTGTTTGTGTACCTGAGCTTCAGAGTTGCCCTTTTGCTGCTGCAGATACACGGAGTGTCCAGCAGAAGTGTTGCTGTGTGCTCTCTGCATGGCTCAAGTCCCTGTACTTATACTGTACTGCCTCTGCACTCTTTATGCAAACAGCTCTGACGCAATATAGGGGGTATGATGTGATTTTTTTTTTTCACTGCTGTCAGAGAGCTGCATTTTGAATGCATTTTAACATTCACACAGTTATCTGCTGGCCTCCATATATCCATGCTTGACTCCCAGAAATTGTTATTTTCCCATTCTCTAAAGAGATTATGTTGAATTTTTTGTAACTCAGCATAAAGAAAAGGATGTTTTCTTTGCTTAACAAAACTAAGCTTGTTTGTCCTCTATTAAGCAAGTGTTTTGGAGTAAAAGCAGAGGTAGGTAATTAATTAGGCTAGGGAAGAAAGATAATAGCAAAATGTAATGGATTAGATTTAAATAAGCATATACTGTGGGTTCTTATTCTGAATGACACTCTACAGTTTCTGGCTCACAATTCCATATTTTTTTTTGCATAGGCTTCCACAAAGAGTATTTTAGAATACGGGGTGCATAGCATTAAATATTAAAACAAGGTTATGTTGCTGCTATGTGCTTTAAAAAGTATTATACTATTGTAACTGAAAATAAGACTCCCTGTCCTTAGCCTATCTGTCTACTGAAGATACTGCTTCACACAGTACTGCTCATACAGGAGGCACAACTGCTTGGCATTTCCTTGATGTGGTAACTCCTACAGGTCTTTCAGGTACGACACCTGAGTTTAAGCAATTTATTGCCCTATAAATGAAAGTGGGCATTGATGAAATGGGAAACTGCCTGGTTTCATTCTCATTAAAATCTGCTTCTTGACACTTTTGAGCTTACCTTTAGAGGACGAGTGAAGTCCTGTGTTACAATTGCATCCCCATGCAAAGCTCCTCAGCAGGTGCAAAATTATATTCACAGTTCAATGCCCAGGACTTCCAGTCTGGCCAGCTTTGCCTCTTTGCTCAGACTTATTTTATCTTATTTTGGACTCATTTAGTAGAGTTTTAATGCTTTGTTTAAAGGAAGAAAGTTAAAATTAGGCACCTCAAAGAGTTGAGGGGTTTTTTTTCATGAAAAATGTCCTTTTTCTATTTCACAGCTAGAAAACTGTCTGTTTTTAATATGATATCCTTCCTTTTGGAGTTCTGCTTTTTTCCAGCTACATTTTTTTTCAGTTTCATTTTTCCCACAGGTGATTTTTCTATTTAAAAGATTACTGGAGGTTTATTTTATAAGTGTAAATGTTCTTTCCTCCCCCTCACTGCACAATTACTCACGGCACTGAGGTGAATTCATGGATAGGAGGGACAGATTGTTTTCTTAAACTCAAAAAGTGTTCCAAGCTATACTTTCTTGTCTTGTCACAAATACATTGACACCCTAGACTTGCCCAGAGCTTGTGTCAGCACAGGGTTTGGCTCCCAGCTCTATTTTATCACAGGTGCAAGTCCCTTGATCTTTTGTTTCAGCTCCATTAAGGAAGTTCCTGATTTTTCTTTTAAACATTCTCAAGGGCATCCCAGCTTCTCAATGGGCTTCTAAATGAAGAAACTGGGAGGCAGACAACTCCTCCAAAACCAGAGTCAGAGCCATCCATGTGATCTGTGGGGACCGAGGATCTGCTCCTCTCTCCAGCTTGCGTGTTGCTTGTGGTGCTGGCTGCAGTCACTCACCGTGCATCACCAGGAGCACTTGAACAGCACAGTGTTGGTGTTCATAGAGCAATGGGGCCTTAGCATTGGGGCTGTCACTGGGCACACAGCTGGTCCCTAAGAAGATCTCCAAGGTGAATGATAAGAAAATCTGCTGCTCACCCTAGTCTCATCTCTGTTTTAAAGAATATAGACACTCACGTTTTGTGCAGTCAGTCAGCCATGACGTAGTGAAGTCAGGCAGGAAGTTCTCCTTGGCAGATTTTTGAATTTTTACATCTTACTTTGACTGCCTTGCTCTTGTCATGTCGGAGATAAGTAACTGAAGTACATAGCTTAATTTTAGTATGGTTATCCCTCCAGGAATCCTGAAATATAGAAGTTGTTATGGGAACTTTTTTTTTTTACCTATAGGAATATTAAATATTCATTTGGAATTAATGACTCATTGCGTTTGTTACCAGTTACACTAGGAGATGCTGAATTTTACATGGTTTTCTTAGTTTTGGTTTTAATGACATCAGAATGCCAGAGTGTGTACAGCCACAGTGATCTTTAGATTATTTAGTTAGTGTAGTTAGCATAGTTTAGTTTTACAAGGGAGGCAAGCCTTCAGGAGTACAAACCTTTCTTAGGCCTGAGGAAATGCTTTCATATCTGAAAGTTTCTCTCCTCTTAGGACTAAAAAAAGTGCTTGTGATTCCCAAGAACTGTCAGCTTTTCATGGCAGTAGATGTCACTACAATAGAAGATATTATACCTAATCTACAAACCTTATATTAAATATTAATCATTACTGGAGGCAGGGTTCCAAGCAACTTCTAACTTCAAGTCCCCAAGATTTATTTGCTAAGTAAATGGACCTAGACAGTACTGAGTAAAGATACGTGAAGGAGGTTTTTGAAATGCAGACTACTGTGGTCACCATCAGTGTCAGAAAAAGTGATCCCTTTGTGTAGACATACCCAGCCAGGAGGGCTACGCTGTGGGCAGCAGAGCAGCTTATCACAGCCCAGCTGGTTTTGCTGCAAGTCATCATAAAACCAAAGCCCTTGAGGAATAATAAGGACAGCTTTCCCATTCATTTTCATTAACTGTAAGTATAAAATCTAGGAGGGAAAATGGAGGTAACTCATCTACCCTGTTCTGTTTCTTCCAACACTGAGTCCCCACCACGGTACTTTTCTTGTTGCCTAGTGCAAGAGTCTGAAGTGGTAAACACTTGTTTGTGATGTGACCTCTGAGGCCTTTTGGGGGCAAGGTTTAGAGCTGGGTGAAGGAATTGGCCTGGAGAATCTGGTGAAGTTATTAGAAGCTCTGCTGCTGCTGCTGAATGGCACTTGAAGCATGATCTGAACATGGTAAGGATGTAAAGGATCCCTTTTGAAGGCTGTGTAACCTTCAATTAACACCTCCTTCTCAAAAATTCCAGATATGGCAAAACCTTCTGCTCTGACTGTAAGCCCCAGAGTTTCATAGCTTTGCAAACATAAGAGTGTTGAAGCTTCATTTTTTAAATTCATTGAAACTAATAGAAAACCCTTTGAGGAAACTTAATATATGGAGAGATTCTGTTTTAAATAATGAATAGAAGGAGTATTGAAGGAGATTGAGAACATTTATTTATTTATGAGGAAGCCCTTAATAGAATTACTGAGTAAATTCCACATAGAACATGTACATAGCTCCCCTCATGAATTTCAATCCAGAAAGGGAACTATTATATTAGAAGGAAAGGGCAGTATCCCACATAGCATTAAAACTGTTGCCAAAAGGTGTATAAATAACATGTTGCTTGTCTTGGCTAAATAGTTTTATTGTTCCATGAGGAAGCAAACCCAAAGCATTATTACATTAATGCCACATATTGGTTTACTGGCAGATTTTTTCATATTAAACAGCATATTATGGAGCCAAAACTTGACAGGCTTAATTGTATACTTAAGAGTCAGACTAACTCACAGTTTGTTCCTTCTGGGATGGTGGCAGTTTGGAATTAAGATTCTCAATAGATTCATTGTAGTGGTTCTTTATTTTGTAATTATCCACAATGTTTATGCACGGTCATTTCTATAGTTTTCTAGTCAAGAGAACCCTGTGATTTGGGAAAAAATTTGCCATTGTCTGAAAGAATATTTTTGTGCCCTTTTTCTTTTTTCAGGCACAATCCAGGGTCTTTCAAACCAAATAATATCACTAAATGAAATAAGCATGACTCTATGCCTCCAAGCACCAAAAACCCTCCAGCTGCCCAGCCTGTTGGTTTTTCACAGCTGCTAATGACAGAACTCAAGATCTTGTTTACTTCCAACAGGGATTTAGTCATCAGATGAAGCAAATTTACAGCTCAGTTCACCTTGTCAAAATACTGTGTTTGAACTGGGGCAAGTTTCATCGTGTAGCAAGAATAGATTTGGGGAAATTTGATTTTGGATGATAGAATACATTCAGCTTACTTTTCAGAAGTAATTCTGGTTCACACTGTCACATAAATGGCAAAGTCATTGGATGGTTGTAGATAGAAGATCACTACTTCCATAGAAATTAAAGAAGTTACATGGTTATGTGTTTGCTCTGTGCCTGTCCCTTACACTCACTGCTAACACATACTAATTATGACAGAGAAACCATAACTGAGTATGAAGAGGCAGAAATGTGTGAGGTAGAGTTGCTAAGAGATTTCGGTTTTGGTGCCAAGTGTTTGAAAATGCTGGTTTGGATTTTGAAGTCCACAATCCTCAGCTTGCAGCCAGTCCAGCACTCCTGTCCAGTTCACTGGGAGCAATCAGCACAGAGCATGTTTGGATAGTCTGCCTGCCAGTCCTGGCTGGTTCAGTTGTCAGGTACAAGGCCTGAAAGTTCCTGAAGGCTTGACACACATGGTGCATGCCCAATGGGAATTGGAGAGCACAAGTAAGAAGAGGGTGTAAAAGGATGAAAAGTTCTGGAACTGTCCCTTGTGCCTGACCGTAGAACGTTGTCCTCTCAAAATTTAGATATTTCGATAGCAGCTTTTAAAATTAAAGAAGTGTGTATCTTACTGTTCTTTCAGTTGTAAAAGACAGCTGTTCATTTGTATAAATTATTCTGTAAAGTGGCCTCAGGCCTGGCTTTAAGGATGCAGCATAAATGTGATTTACCCTTAATTTGTCTATAGTGATCTGCTAAGAAAGGGAAATGGGCCTGTGGCAGGACCACCTCAGCAAAGCAGATGTGTTTGTGCCTACCTACACACAACCCCCAAAACCAGCACTTCTACTGGAGGAGCATCCTGGAATCAGATGTAGAGGGGCATTTTGAACAGGAATCTAGTTTAAGTAACGAGGTTAACTTCTGGTGCCAGTCATGTCAGCTGATCTGATTTAAACAGGTAACAGTTCAAATATTGCTCCTTCTCCTCAGGTGTTCCTGTGTGCCTGTGATGATGAATGTGTGTTGTGCTGGATTTTACTGGACCTGTTCTTCTCTTTTTTTCCTAGTTCTTTATTTTTCTTAATAGTTACTAAGCTATTTGGTCTACTTATTTTGTGAGGGCTTAAATTTGCTGACCTGCAGTGAGATTAGACATTTTATCTTTTCAGCTGCGGATTTTAAGGGTCCTGTAGCACAGCAACAGTGAAGATCAGAATCCTGTTATGGTAAGTACTGTGCTGAAGTAAAATCTGAAATTGTCTTCCCAAGAGAGTTAGAATGAAATCCAGGTATCTATGCATGCACCAACGTGCCCACCTACACCTAATCATACATCTACACATGCAACTGGAGTTGTGTGAAATGATGAAGCAAGAGAGTGGAGTAACCATGTCAGTTGTGTCGGCCATAAATATGATGTTTCAAGAGTTTGGGTAGCTGTAAATCAGCATCAAGCTAATCAGGGCCAGGTTACAGTTGATTTGTGAGCTTTGCTGCAGTGTTGCAAAAGAATGGGAAAGAAGGAAGACAGTTAATTTATCCTGGCACAGATTTCTTCCCTTGTGTAAGAAAAGGCTTATAAGACAGCTGGTCACTTGACCAGCATGATGGAGACATGTGCAGGTCTTGCTGTTTGATTCCAGCACAGGCCATTTATTCAGTTTACTGTTTCTGGTATTGTCCATTAGTCCCACTGTGTCTGCAGAGCATGTGGCTACTGGAATTTTTGTTCCTTTCAGTTGCAACCATTACTAATAATACCACTGAAACTGGAAGCTCTTACTTAGAATCCAAGCCTTCACTGTAGCAAAGGTATGGATTTTTGGCACCAGAGGTGTGGCTGCAAGTCAACTGGGTAGTGCTACTGCTTGTACTTGACTAACCAGAAGCCACCAGAGGTCTGATATGCTGCCATGTGTGCAGAGCACAGTAGGTTGGGAGCTCTTTCTTTGTTGGGTTGTGTGAATTACCTGGTTAATATGAGGGAAGTTCATAGAGTACTCAATATAGAACTGCTCCCCTACCCATAGTGCACAGTCGTTTAAATGAAGCTTGATGTGCAAGTGAGAGACTTGGAGGGGGAGGAAGAAAGTCCCCACAACCAGTTGTTCAAGTAAGACAATTTTCATATTCTACTATGAGCTACATAATGACAATGACCTTTATCTAATTTGCACCTTTATCACTTTCATAGTCATTGTAATAACAATAGACTCTTCCACGGGTGCTTAATGGGTTTGTTTACAAGCAAACGGCATAAAGTGAGAATCAGTAGGTATTCAGATGCCATTTTGGGGGCAGGGATTGTAATTATAGGACAAATACAAGACATTGTTCTTTATGGGACAATAAAGGCATGTATGTGGTCAGTGAGGTGTCTGCTGAGACCAGGAGCAATACTGATTTTTAGAAGTGGCTTCTGTGATCTACTCGTGGATTTCTCTTCATATCAGTCCAGCTGGCAGACTCTGTGCATCACAAGGGAAGCTGAGTGAATGAACATATAGCACTGGAGGAGAAGTTCCTTGAGTCATTTAACACTTGATTCTGCTGAGACTGTGAGGCACAGAGTGTATATGCCTCTCCGGTTTTGTGTCCTTCTCTTCCCCGGGGTGTTTTCAGCTAAGCCTGAACATAAACAAAGATACATTTAAAAGTAGCTGGAGAATGGTTTGCAGATGCAAACCATGGCATGTATGTTGTATTTTTATAAGCACGAAGCTGGGAGACCACATGGTTATTTGGTTAGAATGGAGTCTGAGAACTGAGCTGATTTTATTTCTGTCTCTTCCACTGAATTTCTCTGTGATTGTCAGTGACTCATTGAGGCAGAAATCCAACTGTACTTAAAATCTGTGTGAGAGTGGGGGTAGCAGCTGCCAAGGGGCTTCGGTCCCCGCCCAGGAGATGCAGGTGTGAATGCCAGAGTGGCTCCTGGAGGCTCAGACAGGGAAGTTTCCTTACCGCTGCTCAGAGGGTTGTACCTGCAGGTGCTGCTGCACTGATCAGAGCCCAGCGAGCCAAAGGGAAGCTATAGCATGTCTTTAACGGGTATAAAATAGTACTGTCCTCATGTTGCTGAATTTTCAACATCCAAATGGTGGTGGAAATTTTCCAACCAGATATGCTTTCTCCAGGGTTCCTGCAGATATTTCGAATTAATGTGATTGTGCCTGAAAAACTTTGTCTCAATTTTGTTGCAATTCTCCTGGTACTCAGGAGTGTAAGAGTTTAGGCTTGACTTGTTCAAACTTGTATTTTTCTTATTCCAGTAATGTTAACACAAACCCTGTAGCCTGTCTAGCAATGGGAACAGAGGACAAATAACAAACAGTATGTGTTTTTAAAGAGACTTACATATCCAACTAAAGAAAAACAATCAATGACCATTTAGGTGCTTCTGACTGAACAAGATGTCTTTAATTTAAATCTCACATCTCATATGAGATTGGAAACAAGAACACTCTGACTTCCTAATTTAGCTACTGAAGAGCAAAGAAAGAAATCTGAGTTGTTTGCCCAGGTAACTTGTATGCTTCTACCAGGGGTCTTCAGCAGGGGAGCATTTTTCCTTTGGGCTTCTGTCACAGGGAACAAACTGCCTTTAGGGGAGCAGAAAGACTGGGGAGAAAACTAAATACTCAGTTGGTGACTCTGAAATTAAGCTGCAGTTGGTGATAATTTTCTGTTTTTTTTCTTCTCTCAAAGAACTCACTAGTTTTAGAATGAATTGGTGGTGCAAGGGTTGGAGCACAGTCACACAGCTGGAGGTACTGAGAATGAACTGGGGCAGCTGGTGTTAGACCAGCATCATCTGTGTCACTGTTAACCATAATCAGATCTAATTGCACATAATCACTGAAAAGACACTTTCATTCCACTTTCTTCCTGTCCACACTGCTCCAAATTCTTGCTTGCATAAATTGTAGGGACTGCTCAGCCCCAGTTGATATAATTCAGCATACTGATCAGACGGATAAAGAAGGGTCAGAATTTGGCACAGAACTAGACATTCCCATGACAAAGACTGAAATGATAGTCTGCTTTCATCCTGAAGTAATAAGACCTGTTTTTCAGGGCAAGTAATTCTAGGATGGCAACAAATTGTTGATCTTTGCTTATTTTGCCGTGGTGTTACCTGCCTTTTTAGAAAGACCTGGATAAACTATATGTATTAGTATTAAAATTAAAAGCCTCTTGGACTTGCTACTTATCTCAGCCACAAAAGGGGAGCTGCCAAGTTGTTCTCATAATTATCAAAAAGTTAGATCTTGTGTGGAAATAAGAGCCAAAGTGATTAAGAATTCATTTGCAAAGCAAGCAAAGACTACAAACTTGTTTGTTTTCTCACACCTGCTCTCCACTTCAGCAGTACAACAAAGCAAGGCATAGTTAATGCACTTTCCCCCAAAATTATTAATGCACTCAAGGGAATATGATCAGCTGAGGCTTTGGAGATCACACCACCATTTGCCCAATTATACCTAATGACAACACATTGTTCCAGCGAAATATGTCTATTCTTTGGTAGGTTACATTTCCTTTCAGCCTTTTACCTATTGATCCACTAGTACCTCACGGAGAACAAACTTCTTTGTTGGCAAGTCATGTTTATGAGATTAGAAAAATCTTTTATGTTACATTTTTAACACCTGACCAAGTCAGTGAGAGGAAAAGCTTCTTGTATGGAACATGACAAATTTTTGTGATTTTTGTAAAACAACGCGATAAAACAAATGTCTGTATGGTTTGGGCTGTACAGATAATTAATGTTCTGTGTTCACTATTTCTTTGTGTACTTCCTGCTTTGATGTCGTAAAGCATCTTAAACTATGTCTGCATTACATAGCACTTAGAGTAAATGATCGCTTTAATCTTGTGAATCTTGTACTCCAAGTAGGTATATATTCACTTCATTACAGAAAATGAGAGGTTTGCTCAGCAAAGCTGCAGCATCATGAAGCTCAAGGCATATTTACCTCTTTTTTTAATTTTATTTTATTTTATTTGTTGGAAGTGGAAGGATTTGAAGAAAGCTGGTGAAATGATGTATCCCTGTGAAAAACACTCTTAAAACATTTTTGTGTCTGCTGTGAGAATTCATTATGACAAGTACAGGCTGATGAGTAAGGTCAGGGTTGGATTCTGATTTCTCTCATAAATGGTCTCTCTAGTTATTTTTTTAATACTTGTAAACTGTAACAAAAGAAATAGTTTTTTAATGCACAACCATATAATGGTAGCTCTATTATCATTCAGCACTTTCTAGCTGGATTACTGCTGTGGTCTCCAGACCCTTTGGAGTTTAGTCTTTAAAATTTTCAACCTCATCATTGCTGTCCTTCCTTCCAGCATTTCTCCTGAAGTGCTCTCTGTATGCTGGCCTCCTTCTTGTAAGAACCTCCTATTTTGTTCTCACATTCTTATCAGTAAATTGAGCTGGGGGAGTATACATGGGCTTTGTACTTCCCTTGAGAAGCCTGAAAGCACTGAGTCTGAGAAATGCAGCTGAGTGCACTGTTCACTGTTTGAATCTGTTTTGTCTCCTCCACAGCCTTCATTTTCTGTATGCATCCTCAGAAAGGTGGCAAACCCGGCAGTTTTTACTTACAGGACAACATGAAAACATGTTTTTTCTCTCCCAGTGTATGAGAACCGGGAGTTTAGCATTCAATGTCACAAAGAGAGAAACTCATTATAGCACCAAATGATTCCTCCCAAGCTGTCTGAGTATTGATCCTTTGTTCTTACGTAAACCTTGCAGTTAATTATTCTGAGACATCTCGTTCCAGTGACTGGATCAATAACGTCTTTGATGGTCTCCTGCAGTGTCTTCCAGTCATTCCTCGGGACCTTTCTGTCACCTACTCTTCTTCCAGATCCCAGTGCAATAACGTGCTGCAGTGGTGAGAATGCTGTCAGCCCCTTCCCACTCACTTAGGACTCAGCCAGGAGGATATGGATAAGGCCTCAGATGAGAGTGTTCGTAACCAATGTCCATGTGAACTGCACACTTTTCCTCACCCTGAGGCTGGGAGATTTCCCCCCCATGGCACAGTAGTCACTGAGTGATGTAGTGCTGTTGGGTACTTTTGCAGGGGTTCAGACTAATGACTAGTGTGCTAACATTTGATTAATTGTCAGTGGTGGTGATGTAGGTGAGTATTGTCTTAGGGGCAGTACGAACTCCCAGGAACAGCAGCAGGAGTAGTGCCTGCCCACTCCTTTCCATGTTAGAGGGACACCACTTGGCTACCCAGTCTGAGACACATGCTATGATTTATTTCACCTGCAGATCCAGCCCACATGGGATCCTGAAACCTTTGCCATGATGCAGTATGTGTGTGCTGTATGCCTTCCTCACTTGTACAACAGTGAACTGCTACCAAAGGTTTCAGTAGTTCCCCACTTCCTCAGTTCAGGCATTCTTCCCTTTTTGTACAACTGAAGGATTAAACCGTTTCTCTCTTGATTCTCAGACAAGAGATCAACAAAGTCTGAGTTTTGACGTTTTCTATAGAAAGTAATACTTCTGCCGAGTTAAAGTGCAGGTTACGGGTGCCAGCTCAGTCCCAGGCTGGTCTCTGCCCGGTCCCAGCTTAGTCCCAGCCCGGTCTCTGCCCGGTCCCAGCTCAGTCCCAGCCCGGTCTCAGCCCGGTCTCTGCCCGGTCCCATCTCAGTCCCTGCCCGCTCTCAGGTCCTCTCACCTGGCTGGGGCGCTGCTGCCCCCTGCCGGAAGGACCTGCCACCACGGGGCCGTGCGTGCGCGGTGTGGGGCTCCCTCCGCCCGGGGTGTCCCCCGTGCCCAGCCCTGCCCTGTGTTCAGCCTATGCGGGCACAGCCGACATGGGTGTGACACGTCTGCCCTCAGTTCTGACAGCTGGGCCCTCCCTGAGGTTACACGGTGGAGGTGCGGGTGCCCGTAGGCAGGGTTGTGTTCCACCCAGTGCTGTGGGTGCCCGTAGGCAGCTGTGGGGTGCACGGGCCGCTGAAGTGGGAGCCGGTGAGAGCAGGTTCTGTGAGATGCCAACAGTGCTGGATAGAAGGAGATTGCATTCAGTTGGTTTGTGCTCACACTCCGTGCAGTAGCTGTGCCTCACCAAGGGGAAAAGCTGTCCAGGGTTTCATTCCTGCACAACACTGGGAATCCGCGGCAATCCAGGCACAGAACAAGGACACGTGCTGGTGTACACACACAAGTTGTGCAGATTAGCTGTGGGGCCCAGGTGTTCCTTGCTGATGTTGACCATTATGCTGGGCTGGACCTGCACCCTCTGAGCCTCGGGTGCCCTGTGCCTGGACACTTGAGAAAGGTGTTTTTAATACAGCACTTCCATCTGCAGTGGGGGTTGATCACATTTACCTAGCTCAAGAGCAATGCTATAAGGCTTTCTTGGAAATGCCACATGGAAAAGACAATTTTTTTTATTACTATTTGCATTAATTGCTTTTTTTTTTATTAACTTCTTTGGCTGCATTGGAGCAGTTACGAGAGACAGAGCATCTTGAAAATAGAGGTGTATTTTTCATTATATTATTGCATTACACAATTCATTATCTAGAGAGTAAAGTGCATCCATCAAGTTAAAATGAGCAGTAATTTCATTGAAGGCTCTCTAGAACTTCTGGACCATGAGAGCAAAGTCACAGGAGCCAGAAAATCAAATGACAGCCCCTTTAATACTCAGCTGAGAATATGCTATTTGTCTGAGATACGTGAGGGTGCAGTGTCTGCTGTGGTAGAAATGCATGGATTTTACCTTTTAAGGACATTTCAAGCCATAGTAACTATTCAGAGCCAACCCTGGCATGATTGTCCTTTCCTGCTCCTTTGACACAAAGGTTAAGCCAAGGGTGTTTAGCAGCGGGAGGCGGGCTTTCCCTGCTCTTTGGAACGCTGTGCTTTAGTCAGGGCTGAGGGCGCCGTGACTCTCCTGTGCGGGTGTGTCGGGGTCTCAAGGCGAGGAGCCGCACAAGGGAGCTCACCCGTGGCTGCCCCCGAAGGGGCCGGGCTCCGCGGGAAGGGGCTTCGGGAGACGGAATAGGTGACTAGAGAGAAACCGTATCTAGAGGTGCGAGGAGCCTCCCGGCATCGCAGCACAGAGAACAAGAGCCCCCCGAGGCCGCCCGCGGGCGGGACCCAGCCGGGCAGGGCAGGGCAGGGCAGGGCAGGGCAGAGCAGAGCGAGCGGGAATGGGAACGGGCGCGACCCTACCCAGCCCGCACGTGACCGGGCAGCGGTGCTGGGTCTCAATGCGCAGGCGCAGTGAGGGCGTGCCCCTTCGCAGGGCCCGCCCTCGCAGGTGACGCCACTGCGCGCGCCCGGCCCCGCCCCTCGTGCGACGTCACGCGGCCGGGCCGGGCGGTGGCGGCGCGCGGGGATGGAGCGGCCGCCGCTCGGCCGGTGAGTGATCGACGGACCCCGAGATCGGGAACGGAGCGGGAACGGGATCGGGAACGGGGCGGAGAACACCGGGAACCGCGGGACGGGGCGAGGCGAGGCGACTCCGCCGGACCGGCCCCGGTGCGCCCATCACGAGCGCCTCTCCCGCCCCCAGAGCCGCCGCTCGACCGCGCTCTCTCTCGCCGCCCCCGTTCCTGCGGCCGGTTTGGGTCCCTCTGGCCGAGCCGCGGCCCCGCCGGCCCGCTCCCCGCGTTCCGGGCCGTCGTCCGGGGCGCAGGCCCGGGCTGCGCGGAGCGATGTCCGGCCCGGCGGTGGCGAGCGGCACCTGCCGAGCCGCCCCGCCGCGGCCCCCGCGATCGCCCCGGGCCCGCGGGCCCCGGCCCCTCACGGGGCGGCCCTGCGCCCATGTAGCCGGTGCTGGGGCTTCGCGAGGCGCCGCCGCGGCCCTCGCGCTGGTGTGGGGGGGCTGAGGCGTGTTCGCTTTCGCTTCACCGACTCCTGCTCGCCTTGGCTGTCTTTGATGAGTAGGTTTAGACACGTATTATTTCATGGTGAGCTCAGAATTCGCCGGCTTAAAAACAGATTGTCAGTGACACGCCCTTAAAGTAAAAAACTTAAGGTGTAAAGCAGCAGCTTCGAAGCTTTACGAGTGCCAAAATTCACGAGACTTGGAGCTGACGCTGTGTTTGTGACTTGTGTGCAGCTGCTGTCGCTGGCGACACAGAAGTACCTGGTGTGCATTAGTGACAAATGCGGTGGCCCATAAAACTCCCATGGTGGGTGGAGACATCACTTTCACTAAAAAACTCTATCAGTAGGGGAACCTAATGAGGCTTCTTGATGAGTGGGAGGTGTAAATGTCTGAACTGAAGGTACAAAGATCTGAGTGGAAGGCTAGAGGAAGAGGAGAAAGAAGAGGTTAATGTAACTCCCACTGCATCAGTAAACAGTGTCCATCATCCAAAAACCTTTAAATCAGGTGTTTCTGACGGTTGGAAGCTCTTCGTAACAGTCCAAGCGTCTGGTGTGGTCACTGAGGTGGTGGTGCCTTGACCTCAGCCAGTGCCACTGGGTTCTCCTCAGCGTGGGGAGCGAGTGCTGCTGTCCCTGATGCTCACCACTGACTCTGTCTTACTTAAGATTAACATGTGGCAGATGAGTCCATGTTTGATCACGATCCTTCTCTTAGGGTAAATTCTTTGTCCATCTGCAAGTGTCTAGAGGCAAGGAAGGCCCAGTGAGTATGTGTACTCACTGGAAGGGCTCTTTCTGTCTTGGTGGCAGGAGGGACTCTTCCTTCTCTTGTCTGGGGACAATGGAGCTCCCCAGCTTGCAGGACTTGCGCTGCTCAGCAACTCTGCAGCCACACAGGGTTCTGGCAGCAAATGAAGTTTGTTGGAGCTCTGTATCCACTGTGTCCAGTTCTGCTGCCTGATAAACCTACCCAGCTGGTCTGGAAGCCATCCAATGTATGGAAGCAAACTGAAAACAGAGAAAGATCTACTTTGTTTGGAATTTGCTTTAGGAAGAAATTGGAACTTCGGGTTCCTTAGAGTTTGGGGGTTTTGTATCTCTTTTTTTTTTGGGCGGGGGGTCCCCACCTCCATTTACTGCATAAAAGTTCCTGAGTTTGGTTTTCTAAGCAGTTCTGTGTCATGGGTTGGGCTGTCTCACATCTAATTTATCGTAGCTGAAGTTCCTGTAATTAAAACCTAAGTCTAATTCAGATACGAAATAGATATCACTGGAAGTCTACAGATTTTGTTTCTGTGTGTTTAGAGAGGTGCATTCTGCAGGAAATGGGTTGTATCTAGCAAGTCAGTTCATCCAGTGCTTGGGTGAATGGCTTGTACCTGACTGAGGTGGCTGTTGTGGCTGCTCTGGAGTCAGGCAAACCTTGTGTTAGTGTTTCCTCTGGTCTTTCTGAGAATTGTTTTTGAACCATTCAAAAAGACTTCGTGTAATAATATCTTGGACTTGCTTTCTAGGAATTTTTGCTTAGAGCTCTGGGGGAGGAGTCTTCCCTCTCTGTTGGCTTCCCCAGCATATTTACTGGTGTGGCATGTTCTCTTCAGGTGGTTCTGTAGCTGTATGCCAGCGAGAGCTGGAGAGAGGACATTGGCACCTGATTTACCAAGTGCAAGGTGTTTCTCAGGTGAGCTGGCTGCTTGGCTGCCTCTTGATAGACCTGGAGTGTCCTCCCCCCCCCTCCCCCCCGAATACAGGGAGTGGTTTTTGCTGTGCCTGCCCCCTAAGGCCTGAATGCTGCTTGGCACAGAGGTTGTGTGCTTTCTGTGAGGGCTGAGCTCACAGGGACTTGTGTTGCCTCTCTGGGGCCAGGAGCAGGGTGGTGTCTCAATAGCAAGACTCGTTGAAATGGTTTGTAGGCAGTGAGTCCTGGGTGGCCCAGGTGACATCCAGAGGTCCCTTCCAAGGTCAGCAAATCTATTTGTAAGCTTGGCACAATTTATCCTAGAGGATAAACCAGTGTCTCTGGGAGGAGTAAAGATGGCTGAATGAAATGGAGTGTGAAGATGGCAGGCTAGATGTGTGTTGTCTGCACTTCTAGAAACTCAGTATTCTGCTATGATTAAACATTTAAAATACTTAACTTCCCTAAGCAGTTGAGACCCTGATATTGTCACAGCACAATGAGCTGATTCTTTGTGCTTGAATTAATCTCCAAATTCTCAAAATTTTTCTTCCAACCAAGTGTGTTAAGGAAAAAGGAAAGAAGGAAACAGGCAATTGTGTGTAGTTAAATATCTTTTTGCAAAATATAATGTTTTTGTTCATTCTGAAGCATTTTATGATAATGCAGATCTAGTTGACCCTTTTTATTTATAGAGAAGAATCCCACTCATGTATCAAAAATACAAAACACTTCTATCAAAATGAGATTGAGAACTTTGATTTGGAAGCTAGATCTGACACACCATGTGAAATGCGAACACAGAACAGAAGGTCTCTGCCCCAAAAAAGTTGATGTTCTACTAACTTAAATCCAAACCTGAGAAGTTCAGAAGTTTGTGAACACTGCTGAGCATTTATGCCATGCCGGTACCCCCTGAGTATGTACTTTATGTGCATGCTGTGTTGGGGCTTCCATCATGCTCTGTGTTGGTCCTCGTTTTGGACAGCAGCTTAATTCTTTAGTCTGACACTGCTCACACAAGCACTCCTGTGGGAAAATACACAGTGAACATCAATGTGTTTGGTGAGCTGGGAAGGTTTGTTTGAATCAGGGCAATCTGTGATGTGGTATAGTATTGCATGTTCTGATATGATCAGACATTCTTTGAATGCTTAGAGGATTTCCCTCCTTGAGATACTTTATTAGTTTAAAGTAGTCAGAATATGAGGTAACTTCAGAGGCTGCTTCTGATTTTAAATATGTCAAAGCTAGAAGAAACCTAATATTTAAAATGAGTTAATTCTTTTCTCTGAAGGGGACTCTGAATATGTGTGCTGTTTTATTGTTTATCAAGTATTAATAGTGTTTCTTATTATGCTTGTTAATTTTGGCAGGTCTTTCTCCTCTACAAAGAAGCGTTGTTGCCAAGATTTACTCTGAAAATGACCTACAGTACTAACTGCAAATGTCTGCAAATGTAGAAGCTGATAAATCATATCTTCTTCCCTCCTCTGACTTTTCTGTTTCCTGTGGAATTTGTAATTCTACATTTTTTTTAAAGTTAGACTTCTGCTGATGACTTTTGGATTACAACTGTGAGCATATCTATGCAAAGAGATGAGCTACTCTGAGCACTTTTGAGGTATGTATGCCTGCTGTGACTATCAAAAGGAAAGGCCATCTGATTAGGGCAAAGAGAGCCCTAGGTGTACATATTCTCAGATAAGGCTGATGTGCACCATTTTGCATGCTTTTAGCAGTAGGTTATACATGCACACAGTGAGGCTGCAGGAGCACCAGAATACCCAGCTGGCATTGTGTGGAGAGCAATCTTGGTGGAGCTTGCTGTGGGAGTACTCAAAAGATTGTCTTGGGAAAAGCTGTATTGACTGCTCACCCATTTAGTTCCTAAATACCACCACAGTCTGCTGAAATTTTCTTCCTTGAAGTATGTGACAGACATGTAATAGTCTTGGAAATGCACCCGGGAGGCCATGGTGGTTGCTCTGTTTGCTTAGATAAAGCACTCACATGAAGTTACAGAGTACTTGCCTTGAATTAGGAGGCATCTGGAATGAAGGTTAGGAAAGAAGGATATTTTGCTTGCCTCTGCAACAGGAGCTGGCACAGTGGTGTCTGCTCTCAGAAAGGAGCAGTCTTATTAGACAATATGCCTGTGACATATGAGAGTAGCAGAGCTGGGTGGGATATGCCTTGTTGCTGTGCAGGTTTGTCCCACCCAGGTGACAAGCGATGGACAACCTTGGCTGTTTCCCCAGCATGCACAGTTTTATTTTCCTGGACACTTTTAGCTGTCTGTACACACTCTAAACCTGGAATGAGGAAGCTGGCTAGCTGCCTTTTATGGGCTTAGAGGAGGCCAGTGTGCACTGATAACATCTGTTCCTTCTGTAACCTTTGATGTAGATGCCAGCGTTCCAGGGCGGTGGTGGTCTTGTCAGTTAATGGTGCACTACAGTGAAAGGCAGCTGAGCACACACCTCTCTGGCTTTCAGAAGAGACTTTGATTAGTGGTTTTTGTTAAAAAAGGAAAGCTAATTGTGCTGAAGGTAGCTACCTGAGTCATTCATCATGCCACATTGCTGTACAGGATGTATTTAGCAGACAACACACGTGCTTTTGTCGGTAAGTTCCAGTGGTTCAGGCTAAGGTGAGACTGGAGGGACACAGATCCAACCTAGCTCACTGTCTGGCTTAAAGAAGCCTGATGGTGTTCCTGTAACAGGAAGGTAGAATGGGCTGTGAGCTGTGATGGGCAGCGCAGTGCTGTGGTTGGGAAGGGGATCCCTTGTGCACTGAAGTTCTTCCATCATTCGCCTGCAAGCAGAGCTGGGTCCGGGGATTGGCATCTTGGTGAGATTCTCTGAGTATGCAGAAGTTGGTGCATCACGCTTCAAGTGTCTTTCTCAGCCTGCCTGGGCAGTGTTATTTGGCTGTGGCAGTGTGCAAAAGTAGTGTTGGGCAGAAAGAGGGAGCATTGTTTCCTGTAAGCTGCTTTTGTGGAAACTGTAGGAACACATCAGGAGTGGTTTGCTGAGCTGCCTGCTGCAACCTTAGTGATGCTTTACAAAGTGTATCAGGGATGTGCATTCTGTACCCCAATTTGGTGCATATTTCTTGTTGTATATAAATAAGTTATGATCTCTGTAATCCTATCCATTAACGGTGCACATTTCCCAATAAAGCTGCCATTCTCTGAAAATAGAACATTTCATGCAATATCTTTGAATACCTGTAAGAGTACATAGATTGCATGTCTCCCTGAGTGTATATCCCTAAACAGAGTATTAGTTTTTATTACCTTAACTGTAAGATGATGTTGACCTACCTTTGTAAAACATTCAGTTTAATGAAAAATATAAGTGTTGCAGTTTAATTATTCAAACTCATATAACTAAAAGTGAATACTAAAGCGTGGAGTGACAAGGAGATTGAGTAAAAGATAAAGTTTTCTTTTGATGTAAAGGAGTGGTATGAAAGGTGAAATTGTGTACATTAGAGAACGTTGCATTAAAACTGTTCTACAGGGTGTCTAAAAAGTTCAAAGAACATTAAAGGACACTGCAGTGTTGAGATGAATAGTACTGCCATTGATTCAGCTGGTGGGATGGGTTATGACAGGAAGTTTGCAGATACCTACTTACAGTTTCTTCAGGCATAAATTTGGCAAAAATCAGTATATTTTGGATTTGTGTGAGCTGATGGCGTCATTAACAAATCCCATAGTGGCCTTTGTACTGAAGGTGTTGGCTATTATTTTCCTGGAAGCCAATTGCCATGGTGATTATCCTGAGGGCAAATAAATGTTTTTTTCATGATTCCCAGTTACACTAGTTTTGAGCAAAAGGACTGTGGCTTTTTCTGGGATCACTGGAAGTGCTGTACCTGTAGCACTCCATGTTTGTAAATCACTGCCCGATGAACAAGCATCTCATGCTTTAGTGGGTCACAGTCACAAAGAGTAGTGTCACTTGTCTGTGAGAAGCAGTGAGTGTCCTTGCTATGATCCTGAGGCTGAATAGCAGTTGAAATGGGAGTAATGAACACAGAGCCACTTTGGGTCAGAATCTGTTAAGACTGGACTTAGCCCATTCAGGCAGTGATGGCTGACTGACTAGTAAGGCAAAAGCTCTATTGGTGAAAGCCAGTCCCTCCGAATTGTGTGGGGCTGTGGTCCTTCCCTGTGCTGGCTTTCAGCTGGGGAAGCCTCTAGCTCCAGTTGCTGCTGATTTATATTAAATGTTTTGAGATACTCTGTATATGTGAGCCTTTGCATAACGGAGGAACTTGGTCAGTTCACATTGGATACATGTGAGAAGTTTGGTGCTTGGGCTGCAGAGCATCCTGTGGTAAGAGGAGCAGAGGGGGAGGCTGTGTCAGTGGCTGCTTGCTGCTCTGCAGAGCAGTTCCTGCGCTGGTCATGCTTTTGCTGCAGGAGTTAGTTCTCACCTGGTTTGCTGTGCTGAAAGTTGTGGTTCTAGTTTACCCAGGTCCTTTAAATGCTTCAGGTGTAATTCCAGTCTGTGGGAGAAGTACTGGGTCCAGTACTGTATAATCTCTTTATTAATAACATATTAATAGGACCAAGTGAAGAATGTTGTAGGTGATGCAAGATAGGAAGTTGATAGACCTGATGATTGTGATGCCATTCAGAGGCACGTGGACAGGCTTGAGGAATAGGCAGGAACCTCACGAGGTTCAAAAAAGGGAAGCAGGAAGCTCTGCACGTGGGGAGGACCCACCCCATGCAGCTGGTGTTCTTTAGCCACCCATGTAGCTGTACAGGGGGCCCTGACCTGAAAAGCTGCTCTGCAGCTAGCAGACAGGTGTTCTGGCAAAAACCCAAGCTGCTCAACAGCTCTGTAAGGAGCCATTAATGTGGGTCTTGGTTTTGGCTCTGATTATAAGCCTGCACCTTCTCAGTCATAGCTGATATTCAGCCTTATTTCAAATAAGTCTGCTCCCTTTTTGTGCTGCTTTGGGTAAAGATTTGTGGATTTTTTTATGTGGACTCTGCCATGAATGTGGGAGGAAACACTCTGATTTTGGCTGAGGTTTTAAATGCATGACTACTTGATTCCCATTGGCAACAAAGTAGTCAAGCCCAATTTCTTTCTACCACATAACTGTCTCTGTGCAGCTGGATGCGGAGGTGAATATTGAAGAGCAGCATATTTGTGAGTGGCTGCTTTGCCGTGTTTGTGCAGTTTGTGTGTGTCTCTGAAATGCATAATAAGATCTAATAGAAGAAAAGGACAGTAGATATGTGCATCAGTCTTTTTATTGCAGAAGTCCAATAAGTGTGGAAAGCAAGGAATTCACAAGTCCGTGTGGTAGCAGTTGGGATAGCTAATATGGGTCCTGTTCCAAATCGTGTTGCTCTGAGGGGATAGGGATTAGTGGCTGTGCTGGGCTGGCTTCTTGGCCCCTGGAAAGAGGCTTGGCAGCACGTCTGTGCTGCAGGGCAGGTGCCCATGGCTCTGCTCACGTGGTGTCTGTGACCTACAGGGCCAGGTTGATGCTGTTCCTGCCCGTTTGGGTACATAGGAATGCACTTACCTTGTTCCGTGTCTCCAGCTCTGCTTGAGCCTGCCTGGGGCTGGGAGAAGCGGCTGTAATGAGTGAAGTCAAAAACACCTCTACGCATGTCTCTGTTTCTGTTGACGTTGATAGCAGGTTTTTAACGCTGAGAGCAGGTAAGGAGGTGTGAATGGGGTTAGTCTCTTACTGATAGGTCGTCCCAGCCTCCTGCAAGTGCTGACTGAAGTGTTTGATGGGCAGCCTGAACATCTTGTTTGTAGTCCTGCAGGGAAGAATGTGCTAATGCTTGATTAGAAAAGGCCGTGTAGACAAACCAGTCCCAGATTAAGGCCACTACTGTTTAACTAATACAATTTTTTGCTCCCTAGACTAGCAGTCTAGAAGAAGGATCAGGAGGGAGAGTTTTCTTCTGAAGAGCAGGGTGAAGCTGTCAGTGGTTGAGCAGCATACAGGGTCAGAGCGTCAGCGATGGCTATTGACTTCTGGTTGGAATTTCTGTCTTGCCAGATTGGTGTCACGTTTTAAAAAATACTGGTAGAAAGAGCTGGTTTTGAGTCATCGGGGGAGTATTTTACTATTCCGTGCGAGGTTAGTTCTACTTTCTTCTTTCAGGAGTCATTGTAAATATGATACTTTCCAAAATTCAGGGCTAAAAGCACGTGTTAAAATCACACATAGTGGGGAGTGTGGATTGGTGGTAGATGATATCTTTCTTTACAAGCCTGCTATTTTAACTTGTTTTAACCTCCTTACAACTGCAAGCCTGGAATAAACCTATCTTTTAGAACTAGAGTTGCTAAATCTTGCCAGCTTCTCTGCTGGCATTATCAGAGATAATTCTGCTAGCAGTTAAAATGAGAGGACATCTCTTCTTTTCTTTGTGTTTCTAGCATGCTTAGAAGTCTCTCTTTATACCAGAAATAGCTGTAGTATAACCTTTTGTCTCCCCTTGGAAGTGGAATGAAAATACCTGTATTTCCACTTTGTGGTTCTCTTGTTCCTGACATTTGAGTCGGCTTTGACACACAGAAAGTGGCAGTGTCTCTTGGCAGAAAGGCAGTGAGGAGATAAGAGCAGCTTTGATCTCTCCCCTCCATCCCTTCCTCTCCTGAAAAGATCTGCAGAAATTCTTGCCATGGCCTAGTATTGTTGCATTTTCCCAGAGACTAAAGAATCAGATCCAGATAATGTGAATGTTAATAGGAAAATTCAATAGCAGGACTGCAGCTGACCTTTCTGCCTCTCTTGCTGTCTTGGAGTCGGGAATCTGATGTGGAATAAAACAGTCAAAATACCCCAGTTGTGCAGAGCTCTTGTAGTGTTCCTCTAAAGCATAATCTACTCCTGTTTTCAAGAACTGGTTGCATTAATTTTCATGTTTGGAAAGTCTGGGTGATCTGGCTCTTTTGGCTGGCTGGAGAGGTGCAGTCGTCGTGTCTGCTCTCAGCTGTCCTCTTGTCATCTGCTAGCAAGCACCTGGTGCTGGGCTGTTGGCAGAAATGTCCAGGCAGGAGCTGCCAGGGGACAGCAGCTGCCTGCTGCCATGAGCTGTGCCAGGTGCAGCTGTGTCCGAGTGCTCACAGCTTTTACTCCTGTCAGGTGAGTACCAGGTAAACAAGAGCCAGCTGTTTGACTTGTGCTGGGGGTGTTGAATGACTAAGTAGGAGAAGAAAATAAAATCTATATGGTGCAGACTGACCTTGCAGGCTGGAGCCCTGGTGTCTTCCTCTCCTTTCAGCATGTGATGGTGGCTATAAACCACAAGAGATAATGCTCTTTCACAAGAACTTCTTGATTAACTCTGTAAGATTCAGTTTTAACTTCAGTCATATTTGTATCCCTTCTGTTACATGAAAGTGTATAAAATTGGGCAGCTTCCAGGGGTACTTGCTTTTCAATGGGAAAAAAAAAAAAAAAAATTAAAAGTTGAAATCATGCTCTCACTTTCTTGCTTATATATATCTTTCCTCTCATTTCCAGAATTGTATCTCATACTCAAATTTCTTTTGCAGTTCTGTTCAGTGGAGGGACTGCTGTGGGTCAGCCATGCTAAAGGGCAAATGATGGAGGCAAGTACAAGTTTATCCTTTCACTGTTATCTAGTGTTGATTTTGCCAGTTTTTCTTTTTGAACTGTTGTTTCCCAGGGCTCCTGGGAAATAATTGCACAAATGAAGGACTGTATTAGAATGTTCTGGGATGTAATAATTTTATAGCATCTGTTCAGTTGGCTGTATATGGTATTGTGAATTTTGTTCCTGATCTAGTATACTCTTGTACAAATAAGAAATGTATGGTTTTGAGCTTTATGCTATATTGTTTCCTCTAACAGAGTTGTTTTCTACTAACAGAATATAAAGGTGGTTGTAAGTAGAGAAAACAAAAGTGAGCACAGAAGTTGAATCCTAGTGCAAATAAGTGTGCTAATTAATTCTGAAGATAGACAATTCTTCACACTTATGAGTGTTTTTTCCCCAAAAGTAGATACTAGAACAAATTAGTAGTTGTAAGGATCTTCGTACCAGATGTGTAATTTGCAAAGCTCGTTCCAGGCTCACAACAGACTCATCCTGTGGAAATAGGAGATGACTACAAAACTCCCATTAGGAGCCTCTCAGAGGCCCTATAGTTTCAGAAATCTGTCCCAGAATACACAGGGTGGCCGTGCCTTGTTTGTGAGCTCACTGTGGGCTGGTTTGTTTCAGGTTGGTTTGTAGATTGCCATGGGGTTAATTTTAAGTAGGGTAATTTTTTCTAGCAGATAATGCATGGAGCTCCAGTTAGACTCAAGTGGTGTTCTTTAAGACAAACAGCATTACCAGTGATAAAGTGGATAGAGAGCGTGCAGGGGATCAAAGAGATCCTGGCTGGAGTGTATACTGGTCATCTTGGATAAGAACTGCAGTTCTTCAGTGAGTCCTAACTGAAAAATAAATGCCAAGTGAATTAGCTGTAATGAAAAAGGCAGTTATGGGTCAGCTGTCAGTTTTGTATTTTACACACCAAATAGTTTTGGGACTCTTGCTTTTTTAGATGGTGACTTTTGTTCACTGAACCATTTGGTCTGTTGGTTAAAAATGAGCATCTAGTTTTGTGATTTTTTTGTCCCAAAATATAAATTGAGTGGAGACCTGTAGTCTAACTTTCTGCAAAACCTGTTACCTGAGGGGAAAAAAAATTTAAAAGATTAAGAAAGAGCAAGCTCAAAAGTCAAAGCATACTACCAGACATAAAGGCACTTAAATTAATTTAATAAAGTGTTAAGTATGTAAGTATGTTGTTGGCACATCTTTTTTCTTCTGCCACACAATTGCTGCATGAATGTGGGTAAATATATTTTATTCCTTTACATTTAATGTGTTACTGATTGAACTGGCCAATACATTTAGACTCAATGCTTACAGCATTTTCAAATTACTGAGATAAAATCCTGCATGATTCCAGTGTTCTGCTTTCTGTAAGTTCTGAGTTTCTTCTTGCCTCCAACTAATAGCAGTGACTCTTGGAAAAAAAAAGAAAGAAAGAGGCAGCTCTTCTGATATTTTTGGATGGCAATTTGGAAAGCATTTTGGAATATCTGTTTAACCCATTGTGTTAGGCTTCAGATGCACAAAATTGAGAGGACTCAAATTGTAAACTCAATGCATTATGTTTCTGCAGCTGTTTTAGCATAGAAATGAACACACTCAAATCCCAAATATGTTGAGCTTCAAATAATTCTTTTCCAAAGCACAAACTGCTTTCTGCCAAGATTGAGGTAGACCTCTGTGAGCTGGTTTCTATATTTATAGAAGCCTAATCAAAGTTTTCTCATGCAGAAAACAGTGGTCAGCTTTTGAGCATGTGATCTCATGGTGCTGATGTAAAACTCTTTCAGTTATTGTGTCCTCCCTTCCTCCTTTCCTTCCCCATATCTTTGCTGACCTTCTCCTGTAGTTGTTGCTATACAAGTGCTGAGCTGCACTGTTGTATAATCCAGTCCTGCCTGAGCCCAGGGAATGACTTTTGAGGGTTGAGCTCTCCAAAAACCGCAGTTCCTGTGCCAGAGACTGAACTGCACATACCTGGTGCTGATGCCTTGCAGATTGGTTGCTTAATCTACGTTTCAAAAGGCATTCTTGTTTCCTCTGAGAGCTATGGACAAGAATATGCCAATTGAAAGCATTTCACTTGCCTGTTCTTGCTTGAAGACAGATTTTCAGATCTAGTTTCCAGTACCATCAGTGGATACTTGCTGTAATAAGCCATTTCTCACTGTTTGGAAATTAATAACTAATTTGGAAATGTTCTGGTTTTTTTGCATGTATTAAATACTGTTAAGTTATGGTCTTAGTATCAGATCTTTGTTAAAGAGCAAAATTAATTCTGCCAAAGTGACTAACATGCTCTTCAGAAGTTTAACCTCATGTTCTGTTAGATGTTATTATGGGCTTGTTCTTAATAAACAAAACCCCACTGGTTTTTCCTTGCTTCTCCCCCTTTTGAACAGCTTTTTTACCTTTCTTGCTTTCCTGCGCCTTCTGTGCTGGGCTTCTCCCCCCAGGCAATGAATGACTTGTCTCACACAAGCTTCAGCTTCTACATACAGCCTAGATGCAACTAATGCCACGTGGAGGGGTGCTCCAAGGACTGATACATTTTATTTTGTTAATGGCATGTTTTGCGCATTGGATTTTTAACCCACACTTGCTGCATGGATGTATAATGACTACTCTTTTGTTTAACGTTAGATAAGCATGAGATCACCGTGGCACAGCTGCATGTGTAGTCACTCTTGAAGCAATTACACACCTAATTGGCTGGCAATCTTGGCATTTTCAAAATAAACACAAGCCTTTTAAAGAAAGGGGACGTATTTATGTATGAATAGTCAAATAAACTAGTTGGGTGTCATCAATGGAGCCGTCTGGCACTGAACAGTTGTCTGATGACCCTGATCCTGGAGGCAAGTCCCAAGATCAAGAGACCAAAAAACAACATGAATCAGAGCAAAAATTATCCAAAATAACGCATAATGCTTTGGAGAACATTAATGTCATTGGTCAAGGCTTGAAGCACCTGTTCCAGCATCAGCGCAGGAGGTCGTCTGTTTCTCCACATGATATCCAGCAAGCTCAGGCTGAGCTGGAGCCTGACCTGGATTTGGAAAGCCAAAGCGTCTGTGCTGAAATTGATGGTGTCTCCACCCACCCCACAGCTCTGAACCGGGTGCTTCAGCAGATCAGAGTGCCACCCAAAATGAAGAGAGGGACCAGCCTGCACAGCAGGTGGGGCAAGGGAGATGCCCCAAAAGGAAGCCCGCAGATCAACAGAAGGTCTGCTCAGGATATTCAGTCGGGTCGGCCCAGATCGTCATCCACTACAGATGCTCCCATAAACTTGTCTGTGATGGAGATTGCTTCTTCTATCTATGTAGGTGGAGAGGAGGCCACAGCAGCAGCAGTAAGTTACTCAGATTTACCTTTGATCTTTATTATCTCCTTGTATGTTTTTTTAAGCCCTTTGAAATCTTGTTTTGAAAAGCAGGTTTCTTTCAGCAAATTCAAATGGTGCTGTGTTCAAAAGCTTCTTTAGTGGTGAAGCAGAGAGCTTAAAAGATGCAAGCATTAGTCATTTTCTCACATGGCAGGTGGCTGATTTTATATGTATTTGATCAGTAAAATGAGAGCTACTTTTGAAACACATTAGGTTGTTTGGATGGCACACCACAGTCAAACAAGGAGTGATGGGCCGAGCAGCAGCCAGAGTAGTCCTCCCTAGCAACTGTTAGCTAGTTTCTGCAACAAAACCTTCCATTTACCTAGACTGCTTTTGTAATTCCTCTCTCATTTTCTTGTGTATTTTATAAAAGCAAAGAATGCCAGTTTGAGTGGATGGATGTTGGTCTTTTAGGCCTGTGAGAGGCTCTGGGAACATGGGCTGCAGCCTGTGCAGCTGTCCAGCCCCTCAGTGCTGGCTTGCCTGGACATGGTTTAGATCAGCCTGGCTGCTCTGCTGAAGAGGGATCACGGCTGTCTCCTTCAGTTTGTCCTGCCTGGGTGGGAAAAGCATGCACTGAAATGACTCTGTTCTGTGACTTGTTCTTGCAAAGTTGTGCATATCATTTTATTGATGATATCAAGAAGCAATGTTTGTCTTACCATTTCTCCCCTTTCCCAGATCAATTTAGTTGAAGCATTCTTGGAGTTTGATGGGGTTTTTTTGTTTGCTTTTGGAAAGCTAGCTTCTGATTAGCTAATTTTAGCTAAACACTGAACACTCTCTGAACACTGGTTCAGAGAGTCCGCTGAAAAACAGCCCTTAATAACAAAGAGATCTGTGAAGGCTGGATATACTTTAAGAAGTTGTTTCCTGTTGCAAGAAACATCGGAGGAGTCTACCTGGAACTGTAGTTGAAGCTTTTGCTTCTTGCCAACTTTTACAACAACAGAGTAAATAAAGTAGTTGTGAGAAGCATGCACTCTCCTGAGCTGATTACCTTTGTGGCACAAGAGTTGGAATAGTTATTCAGTAGTTTAGTGCCACCTTCCAGAAATGGGGATCTCTATCCCCTCATGCCTCCAAGAGACAGAAAGGTTAAGTCTTCTGCAATATTGCTATGCAATCTGCATAACGTTGGGAGCTGTAAAAATCACATGAACTGCCCTTGACTTAATTTGCACAGGAAACACAAAGTAAAAATTGGAAAATACAAATGTTGGGTTTTTTTCACAGAGAATGACAGAATGTTGTCTGATATTCTGTGAAAAGCACTGTGTGTGTTTGCAATATTAACATGGAATCTTGCTGTTGTTTTAGTCTGAGACGTCCCGTCTGGGCTGTGGCATGTGTCTGTACGTACTAGGGTTAAAGTATATTGATGCCACTCAAAGTTACAAATTAATTGGAGACAACTGGCAGGTTTAATGCAGATGATTGTACATTTTTAAATAATATACAGCAGCTTATACTGAATTTTCAGAGATGTAATACCTTTGTAAATTAGCTCAGTGTAAATTTTAAATCACTAATATAATTATCGCAGAGCTTCTTAGTTTGTGATTTGGTGAAATCAGTAAAGCACAATGCAGTCATTTGGTAAATCACCCTTATAACAGATGTCAGTGTTGTTTTCGTTGGAGGAACCAGCTTAGCATTCAGGCTGCCACACTGCTGGAATTTATGACTATAAATTATTAATGAGCTGTTAAGTTGCAAAAACTAACTCTACATTCAACAGTTTTTATTAGAAAATTAATTACAACACACTTCAAATAAGAATCAGTAAAGAGACAGGAAAAATCTGAAATCATTAGAGCAAACTTGAAGTTTGATGTAAATTCAGACTTTAGGCTCTGTCTTTAAGTTATGAGGTATCTGAAGTTATTCCACACAGTGTTACTTTAATCTTAAATTTTCCTATTTTATTTAACTTCACTGAGGCTAGATTACATAATGAAGCTCAAGAAATAGAAATCATTTGTTTGGAATGTCTGGCAGATGACTCAGTCATCAGGGTTGAGAGTCCTCTGGACCCCCAGGTTCTACCAAGCCTCTGTGGATTGTCTCTTCATCTAACTTTGACTTTATTTTTTGTTGTTTTTTTGTACTCACTTTCTCCAGACTTTGCCTATTTGTTTCCTTCAGCTTTTTGTGATGTTTTAAATAAATTTTTGACCTTTTCCTTTTTATAAAACCACACCAATTTCACTTCCTTGGTTTTGGTGCTTGCTGCTGACAGTGAAGCTACACTGACTCACCTTCCCTCAGTAGGGAGTATTTTCATCAAAATTATTTAAGAATTTTATAAATCCATCTATAATTAGAAAAATGTCACTGAGTTACAGCATTGATCCATCTGTTGTGAACATATGGGCTATACAAGCTACAAGGAACAGAGAAACAATACATGGAACGGAAAAATTGTGATTTAATAATGACAAGAACTAGATAAGGATTTGTATTCAAGCAGTATAACTCTGTTTTTTGATTCCTGTCTTCTGTCATTGTTTGCTTTGCTGGTACCTCCCCCAGTTGTGTCACAGCTTGTTCCTTTGGATGTGTGCCCATGGTTCTGGGGCTCCTCTGCCCTGACAGGTAACAGGTGCTGAGCTGCACAGGGCTGTGCCCAGGCCTTGATGCTACCTGTGTCACTGTACTGGCACTGCTTTTGTGACAGAAATTCCTGCTATTATTTCTTTTCTTTATTTATTTTTCTCCCAGTATTCAGATTTATGACACTTAGGAAGAGTAATGAACATTTTGTTTGCTTCCCATGCTCTGTACCTGCTCACTAGGACGTTGAAGTGAGAGGTGATGGTGCACACCCTTGAGTACTGTGCACTCTTACTGCTTGTAAGATTTGACTGCTGAAGGTTTTGCTATGAGTAGATGTAGGAAGTCAGCAGACTTGGATTGCTGAGAAATTAGCCTTCAGTTATATTTTTATCAGAGGCTTATTTTATCAGAGCATTATTCTATATGCTTTTGTGGGCTGCCGTGAAATTGTCAGTGCTTCTTACTGGAATGGCACAAGCGTTACTTGTTGCAGAACTGTTTTGTCAGGCATGGATGAGCAGGAGCCCACGTGCTTCAGTCTAGCTTACTATTGAAGCTTAAGACCTGTTAAACACATCCAGACTATTTCCATATCTTCCATATTTTGTGGAGTCAAGCCCTGGGCTTCATCCTGCAGCGAAGCTGCACAGTGATTGGAGTTTATGCTTGACACTGCCTGCATGAGCTGTGCTGAGCTTGACTAAAACTTGTGATTTATTTGCTTGTTGGGTTGGTCCTGCTTGATCCTTTTATGTCTGCTTTTTAACAGTAGATGCTGTGTCTGAGCAGTTTGGAAAAGAGAAAAAAAGTCTTACCAGCTTGGCCGTGTCCTCGAGGTAAATTGCAAAAGCGCAAAAGGAAATTTTGTAATTAAATTCCTTTGTATATTAAGAAACTCAGCCCCCCCCTCCCCCCACCATGGGGCAGTGGTGAAAGGGCAGGGCTCAGAGCAGGGAAGCTCTAGGAGCTGCTTCTCAGAGTCCCCTTCTGCCTGTGTCACATGCAGAGTGCTGTGTGCAAGGAAAAGTTGCTGAACAGATGTGTTATGGATATTCGTTTGTCTTGCCTCTGTTCTGTCTTGGACTATTTAAACTTCTGAAAGCTCCTACCCCATCACCCCTTTTTTTCCTGGTGTCTTTGTTCCAACTATATGAATAAGATTGAAGTAATCTTTCTTCACGTACTGGGCACTGTTTTGTCATTTATGTTGCATTTTTAAAAATAGCTGTAGCCAATGTGTGTCTTTCACTCCTGATCTGGAGTTTCCGGCATGTCAGATGTCTTCTTAGCCCTCACTCTTCTTTTTTCAGGAGCTTCCTCTTTCCCCAGCCTGCTTATTTCACGTGGCAGGGTCAGTGTCCAGCTGTCTCCCGATTAGATATGCCTACACTTTCCTTTTCATGTCTGTAACCCCATTACACACACACAGCGCCCCCTTAACACAGTGCCAGAAAGCTTAGGAGGGTAATCTCCCCAAAATGTTGTATTGTTAATTGAAGTGGGGGATTGGGTTGGTTAGATGTTGGTATTTTTTTTTGGCCATGTTTTATGTATGGATACTGCAAAATTTTGGAGACAGGAGTCTTTATTTCTTGTCTGTTCTGCAAAGCCCCTGGGCCAAGGTCGGATCCTGGGTGCTGGGCCAGGCTGGAGTGTTGCTGCATTGGCACTGGGGCTTGCAGAGGCAGCAGAGCTGCCTGCTCAGGCTGTTCAGAGCATTTAGAGGTTCTCTTAGCATACAACAGAAGCGTAATACAGTCTCTGCTTTAAGCACAGGTTTATGTAAAGAGCAGGGTTAAGCCTGGAGCAGCTGTCAAGAGTTTAGCAAGGACTGTGATACTCCCTTTCAGGTGAAGGTGGAAAATTCTGGTGCTCTTGTAACTTTGTTTGTAAATAGGTTGACATTGTGTTAACTTACATTTGTATGGTTCTGCAGAATAATGAGTTTTGGTTGAGCCTGATTCTTTGGTGCTGAGGTCCTCCATTCTCAGTGGGATTGAGGGATACTGAGTGCTTAGTTGTATTAAGGGAGAAAAAATTCTTAATAGTCCTCTGCACACGAATTTTTTTAGTTCACAGTATTGTTCTCTGTTTTCTCAATTTGTTGTTGAAATAGAAGGGCAAAATGTTATCCCAAAACAACAGATCTGATTTTTCTGAATACCTAATTTACATATATTTGCATGTTGTTAGGCTTTGTATAGAAGCTGAGAAGTGAGATTGTGATAGCATTGAAAGTATAATAATTAAAATCTTTCTGTGATACTTCACTTTTATTTCAAGTAGTGTAAATATTTTTGCATAATCTTTTCTTGTAGAGGCAACCCACTGAGCTGAGAAAATCAGGATTGTGGTTGTTTGAAAATGATTGAGCCTGCACGGATCTCATTTGGGTCTCATGTACTTACAGAGCTTTTTGTTGGATAATTAATTATGTGTCAAGACCAGAACAATATTGATGTTTGAGAGATATGAAATTGCTGGTAGTTTGGTGAGCAGTTGTGTCCACATGCACTTTTATTCATGCCTGTGACCCACATGCAGGACCTGGCACCTGGCCTTGTGGGACCTCATTCATTGGGATTTTTACTCCTGAGGTCCCTGAGCCACTGCAGATGTGTCACTGATGTTTTTGAGCTGTCCTCATCTTGCACAGAGTACCATCCAAGATCATCGCCAAACCTCTCTTAGGACTGGGGTCAATTTCAATAAAATTGTGATTTTGAGCCACTGGGACCGGAGCTGAACCATCTTTGTCCCCATGGTCTTTAATTGCAGAGATGTCACCAAAGTTAAAGATAATGCTTACAGTGTTATTCACTGTACCACTCTATGTGCTAATATCAAATTCCATGGCAGCTCAAAAACATTTAAAGTCATTTCTAATTGTAGATTTGACTGTGATATATATGTTATTTGTCATCTTTTTTGCAAAGTTGTCATGGGTGCTTTCTGAAACAGTTACATAGAAATTCTAACTGTAATTTAGTTGGAAATTAATGTTAAAATAGTAAAATTTGGGCTTTTGTTTTGCAGTAGCCCACGTAGAAAGTGGATGGCAGAGAGGAGAGGTATTGAATGGTACCATGACACTCTGCCAGGGTGCTGGGATCAGGCGGGGTTGTGGCACTGCTGGGTGTGTTTATCTGCCTTGTGCAGTTTGCAGATGGAAGTCCTGAATAAAAGAGCTAATCTACTCTCCTGGCTCCGAATGGTGTGCCAGAAGGAAGGATCTTTTACCGGGGCATGTTCAAATATTTTACAACTACGAGAATGCTGTGACTTTCCTGATGAGAGGTGGAAATCTGCTGAACTTGAGCAGCAAACTGGCGCTGGCCAGGAACAGAAATACGGTCCCTGAAAAAAACGGAAGTAATTTTTACTCTAAGCAGTGCTATGCCCATGTCTCACTTTCTGCCAGCGCTGAATATGGGCAGGACAGGTGAGTCTTACCCGACGTAAGACTGCCTAAACTAAAGCAGACGTGGAGGGCTGGGTTAGCAGTGTTGGGAACTCTGAGAGGCGAAGTCGTGCTGCTGGTGGCTGCAGCCCCTGTCAGTAGCCAAGGTGCTGCTGTAGGGGACGTAGGCTTCTCTTTCCCTCTCAAATCAACTTCATTTGTGAACTTGATGAGAATTTTCTTAGGAGGACATGGCATCTTTTAAATATATGAATTTCTGATGATCCCTAAATGTGAAGGGCTTTGATATACCCCAAACTTGTAAGAGTTCATGGTCAGGTTAGATGAGGCTTGGAGCAAGCTGGTCGGTGGAAGGTGTCCCTGCCCACAGCAGCAGAATGGAATGAGATGGTCTGTGAAATGTCCCCCAGTCAGTGACAGGAGCAGGTGCACGTGTGTTCTGGCCAGGTGCAGGTGTGCTCTGTTCTGGCCAGGTGCACGTGTGTTCTGGCCAGGTTCAGGTGTGCTCTGTTCTGGCCAGGTGCAGGTGTGCTCTGTTCAGGCCAAGTGCAGGTGTGCTTTGTTGTGGCCAGGTGCAGGTGTGCTCTGTTCAGGCCAGGTGCAGGTGTGCTCTGTTCAGGCCAGGTGCAGGTGTGTTCTGGCCAGGTGCAGGTGTGTTCTGGCCAGGTGCAGGTGTGTTCAGGCCAGGTGCAGGTGTGCTCTGTTGTGGCCAGGTGCAGGTGTGCTCCGTTCAGGCCAGGTGCAGGTGTGCTCTGTTCAGGCCAGGTGCAGGTGTGCTCTGGCCAGGTGCAGGTGTGCTCTGTTGTGGCCAGGTGCAGGTGTGCTCTGTTGTGGCCAGGTGCAGGTGTGCTCTGTTCAGGCCAGGTGCAGGTGTGCTCTGTTGTGGCCAGGTGCAGGTGTGCTCTGTTCAGGCCAGGTGCAGGTGTGCTCTGTTCAGGCCAGGTGCAGGTGTGCTCTATTGTGGCCAGGTGCGGCGGGCTCTGCCGCGGCTCTCGGGCCGCAGAGCCGCGCTCTGGCCCGCAGGGGGCGCCGCGGGGCCGCGCGTGGAGAGCGCCCGGGGCGTGCCGTGGGAGCGGCGGAGTTTGATAACGGGGGGAGGGAACTCAAGGAGACTCCAGTGCTGTGTCCTGCAGCAGCCCCTTACCCTGCTGTGTGCGGGGACCTGGGGCTCACTGTAATGAATCCAGAACACTGAGGCGTCTGTGTTTTATTTTGAAATATATATAAAATAAGCTGAAAGGATTGTTCCTGAGAAAGTGTACGTTACAAGACATGAAATTTTAATCTTCCAAACCTTCTGCAGTAAAAAAAAAAAAAGTCTCTCCTTTTGGTTATTTCAGGAGATCCCTCTGTAAGAGGTTATCAGGCAGATGGCTGATGCGTTCTTTTCATTTACATGTGTCAAGCATTGATGTAACGTTCATACATACACATTTCTTCTAGCTTTATATGGTTCTAAAAGACAATTTTTTTCAAAACTCTGTATTTTATATAAAAGTAAAAAAGCTGTAGATCTCCATGAGAGGGATATTAAAACAAATAATTCTACTGAGCATTTTTATAAAGAAAACTAGTTACAAGATATTTTGTAGCAAACATTAATTCTGTTTGTATTTTATGTTCTCATGAAGGGACATCAGGCAGCGGCACTAGTTCATTATGTCAAATTCATTTTAAATTTGAAAATTAAATTTGGTGCCTTTTATTGAAATCTTGATTTTTCTCCATCATATTCCTGAATAAAAACAGAAGAATTCACCAATTAAGCTATTACACAGGAATGAATTGCTATAGGATGGTAATATTAGGGAATAAAAGTAACAATAGCCCAGCAACAGGGGACTAAGGCAAAGAGCTGCATGTGTTAAGAGCAGAAGCCATTAATTAACTGTGAAGATCATAAGCATCAGTTTGGAAATGCTGAATGTGAGGCCTTGGCTCCAGAGACAAAGGAGAATGTTGCTATCATCAATTTTGCTAATCTGGCAGTCCCATCTCGGTGTGATGTGGATTATATCCCAGCCAAGCTGGCTCCGTTCCTTATCTGTATCTCTGACCCAGACTCTGAGCCACAGGAGCCTGGTGGGGAAGGGAGAGCGGAGTGTCTGTGGAGGGAATGAGGCACTCGGTGTCCCAGGTGCAGGGCAGTGCAGGTACCAGGTAGTCCTCAGGGCTTAACCCGGAGGGGGAGAGGCTGATTACCCAGAGCTGTTGGTATCTGCGGTCAGGCAGCGTGGCAGCAGCGAGGTTTGGCTGCGGCAGATAAGGTGACAGGGCCAGTGGCTGTTGTGGCTGCCCAGGCTGCAGCGCTTCACTCCGGTGCTGCGGTGGACTCCCACGCTGCATCACTGACTGACTGCACGTGTGCTCACTCTCACGCTCCCGTGCAATCTCACACACTCGCACTCTCATTCCCATGTCACGCACACTTGCCCTGCTGGTCTCTGCAGCAGTAGGCACGTGAGCTTTCCTGGGACACAGGCTCTTACAGGTGGTAGTATGGATTTTTTGCAGTAGGAATTGAACGGTGTGCATGAGGCTTCTGAATATAGCCCAACTGCAGAACAAGAAGTACTGACCCAGTTCAGGGAGGAGGAGGAGGATGCAGCTGCTAGATGCAGAATCCCCTGAGCATCTGGTGTCTCCTCTGCCAGTACAAGGAGGTGTTTCTAGTGTCCCAGTCCCTTTAGTTTTCTGTACTGTCAGCTCTCTGTGGTCATCACAAAACTGAGGCCTGGTAACTGTATAATATTCTATATATTTCAAAAAAATGAGAGCATTTTGGAAAGGAGTCCAAGTCCCGGCAAGGAATACCTCCCCTGTACAGAACATGTCTGCATTCATTACTGAGTTACCCCTGACTGGGCAGAATGCTACTGAATCCTGCTCTCATTTCACAGCTGGGATTTTGGTGCTGAAGAATGCATCTATTGATGTTACTTTTGGATGACAGTTACAAAATAAACACTTCTGGTTAATTTTCTTGTAACTTTCCCTTTCTATTTAAACAACCACACTGACCCTTCTCATAACCTTCCATGGCCCAAGTGCAAATGTTTCCTCTATCTCTAGTGTCCAGATCACCTGATGACTTTAAAAATAGGCTAGAAACATTTTCCTTAACAGGTCTAATATTCTGGCCTAAGGCACCTTCCTTTTTCTACAAGACTATGTAATCGTGCATGGCAGTGAACTGTATTTACCTAGTACCTGCTCTTGGAAGGGATTTTGTGTGGAGTCGGCGCCGGGGCCGGGGCGGTGCTGAGGGCGGGGCCGGGGCGGGGCCCCATGTGCCTGTTCCCGCCCCCGCGGCGGCAGGCGGGAGCGCCGCGCCCTCCCTTGCCCTGCCCTGCCCGGTCCCGTACGGCCCGGCCCGGCCCGGCGTCGGGCTCCTCGGGACAGCGCTGGGCCAGGACGCGGGGCTAGGACGCGGTGCCAGCCCCCGCGCCCGAGGATGCGCAGCCCCCGCTGAGCGCCGCCGCCCGGCCCCGCGCTGCCGGCCCGGCCATGGTGCAGCGCTTCAGCCTGCGCAGGCAGCTCTCCAAGGTGGGTGAGAGCCGCGGCCGCCGGCACAGCCGCGCCCGGGCGGGGAGCGAGCCGCTCCGCCTTTGTTCGCCGGCGCGGACACAAAGGCTCGGCCGAGGGGCGGGCGGGTCCGCGGCGGGGCCGGGGTACCCGGGAGGGGCGGCGGCACTAGCGGGGGTGTCCGAGAGCTGCCTGGGAGCGCTCGCACGGCTGCTTCGTCCTGGGCAGAAGGTCCTTGGCGCTGTGAGCCGTCCCAGCCGCGCACCTGCAGGGCTGCCCTGCCCTGTGCAGGCTCATAGCCCTCGCTGACGGCACGGGGCTTCAGAACAAAGGAGTTGCCATGTACATGTTTTGCTGTTTAATAATTGGAAGTGTTCAGATTCCTTTCAGGAAGCTGCCTTAAGAGGGAGAATAGCTAATCCCTGTACTCTTGCAGATTGTCACTGAATCAATCCAATGCGTGTAGTTAGAAAAACATTTGGAAAAATCCATCCATGAATAAAAGTGAGTCTGTGTAGGACACTGCAGGGACGAGCAGTTCTAGAGCTGCCAGCACAACCCTGTTTGTACATCGTTTGTACATCATTCCCAGTGAGCAGATTTGACTCTGGATGTAGGAGTTACAGTATTGGACTCTTAAAAGGCAAGCTGAATTTTCACTTTACATTTAAGTTCTTCTTCTCTGTCCTTCCCACCCTCGTGTGTATTTGTAAAGGTTTTAAAATGCAGTCATCAGAATTCTAAAATGCTGTCATCAGCATTTAAAATAGGTCAGAATTCACATCCTGCAAACCGTCTTGGGAAAAGCTACAGCTTTGCAATAATGTGGTATCTATCTCTCTAATTATTTTGTAATTTATTTTTTTATTTTAGTATCTCCTCATCTTAAAGAAACTTATGTGGCCATTTCAGGGAAAAGTGAAACCTGCATCTTTTAAGGGTTTGCCTTGTTACGTGTCAAGCTGTGTCTGCAAGTAGTAGAAGTCTCCACAGACACTCTGGAGTTTAATCTTCCCCCCAAAAGAGACTTGATCTAGTTAGTAATGAACTTTGTATTTTATAACTTTATTTATGTAGGGCAGCAAAAATAATTTAAAATGAACTCATTTGGATAACTCCATTTTAATTCTTGTATATCTAGATGGGCTGGGTGATTTGGAAAAACGTTTGCACTGATTTTTTTTACTATAGCAGAACTGTTTTCAATTTGTTTTTCTGGCTCTTCACATTTCTCTGTTGTCTGACACAATTGTGTCTTGCACTGCCTTAGCTCTGATTTTGTCAAACCTACTTTAAACAATTGTCTGGCCGTGACATATTCTTAACTTCTGTGTTTTAACTGTAAAAGTTGCACAACTCTTATAGTATGGTGAACTGAAGGAGAAAACGAGAGCTTGGTCTATGTTTACCAAAATAAAAAGTGTAATTGTGTGGACAATTGGAAGGGATTATGTTTATCTCAGCTTGGATGTAGGGTGAGAATGCATCTCCCTGTCTCCTCGCTGGGCTTTAGATGGGACTGGGAAGTCCCTGTGTGTTGGAAGTCCTTGGTGGAAGGGAGGCAAATGGTGCTACAAAGCACCTTTCATCTGCTGGAAGGAAAGCATAGAAAATATGTATAATTTTGCTGATACTTTTATCAGCTGAAATGCAATGACTTCCAGACTGTATAAAAATAAAACAGAGCTTTATTAGTATTTCTTGTGTGAAAACCTTGGTTCTTTTATGGACGTTGACTTAGACTTCAGAGTTGGCAAGTCCTTTTTTAGGACCTGGAGCACCTGCTCCCGGGGTGTGTCCACTTCATGTGTGAAATTGGACATTATTATGTGGTGTGCCTGTGTTATTCAGCTGTGAGGTCAAAATTGCAGTTTCTAACCACGTTTAATGGTGTAGGCTTCAAATAGAATGGGGCTGTGCAGATTTGAGAGCTACAAACTGAAAAATGCTGCCACCAGTGCTTATAAAACTTGAGCGAAGAAAAAGTAGGACTTCATGCAGGAAGGAGAAATATGGCCTCATGATCCAGGCTTTAATCTCCATGAGCTGGTTTTCCATGAGGCTATTTGCACTGCATGGCTTCTATCAAATAATTTCAGCTTTCCCAGTCTCCATCTTCCTTCTATGAATGAGGTTAATGCCTTTCTCTTATTTACATAATGGCTATCCAGTTTTAAAATACTATTCTGGAGAGGGCTGTATAAGCACTTAACTGTATCTTAATCCATTAATTCACCAGAATGCAAACTGAAGTTTTGCAACAAGAGGTTGTTTGTTGAGTTTTTTTTTCCTGGAGTGCCCTTGGTAAATGTTCAATTGCAGAAAAATATTTTCTGTGCATTATCTGCACATTTTGTGGTCTTACTTAACTCTTGGAAGCCTGCAAACACTGAAGTCATGTTCAAAAAATCTGTAACTTGTAAGAGTCTCCGTTCTAGAATCACTAACTTCTCCCACAGAAAACGAAATTTGAAGGAGTGCTTCAGTTAGCACAGAATAGCCTTTGTGCAGGCACATTTTGTGCTTGTTCAGGCATGTCTGCCTCGGAAGTGCACTGAGACCCTCTGCCCACACTAGTGTGAGAGGTCTCAGGGTCCTGTTGATAGTGAACAAAAACTTACAGGGGAAAGAAATATTTCTATAATCAGAAATAAATTATTTTAGCCTGCTGACACTGGCAACAGGAGCAGAGGAAATGAAGAGTTTCAGGTTGATAGGGAGGCTGATAGGGTGTTTCACTGGAGCCTGAACTGCAAAGCATGTGCAATACTGATGCAGAACTGGTGCCCAAAGATCATCAGTGTGTGGAACTGCTGTACTGGAGTGGGACTAAAGTTTCTTTTCTGCCCACCATAAAGAATATAGGATTTTGCTAGTTTGTGTGGAAAGTAAAGAGGAAGAAGAAAATACTGCTTGTCATGCCAGCAGAGAGCAAAAAAGCTAACGACTGTGCAAAGAAGTCATTGTGCTGCTGTAGATTTAAATAATTGGGTCACAAACTGCCTGGCAGGGAGTTTTCCGTGGCCACTGCAGTTCAGCCACAGTGCACGTAGTGTGGCTGAATCTCCTGTATTTCCAGACCCGGATGAGGAGTCCCTGGATGGGTGTTCCCCTACAATGCTGCATGGAATACGGGCAGGATGTGGGCACCAGAGCTCTGTGGCCTCAGTGGTACAGGTTCCTCCAAGCAAATGCCTGTGATGTGGCTGGCTAGCAAAACCAGAAAGCTGGTTGCTGCAGGTTTTTGGTTTCAGAACACATCAGCTGTCATACAGCTGTTTTTCACGCTGAACAAATTATAAACATCTGCTCTAAAGGGAAATCCTTCCCATGTAGAGAGTGTGGTTGTCGGTGGCATCTGTGGTTTGGAGGGGCACTTGTTCTTCTGTTACAAATGTTCTCAAAACCATTGAGATATGTTGATCTTTTCTAGTTCTTCACTAACTACTTAATTTATACATAGTCTTCAAGAGTTTCCTTATGTAAAATACCATGAGAATGTCTTCATTCATTGTGTGTGAAAAACTGTGGATAACTGTGAGGGACAGTAGGTCAGTGGGCTTCACATCCCTCTGTTGATGGAGGCAGAAAGAACTATGAAGATTCAAAGTGAATCCTTTTACACAAACCTGGACTTAATAATTTTGTTAGATACTTGATAGTCAGGACTGTGCTAGGTTTCATGTTATCCTAATATTGATAAAATTCGGGAAATATGGAACTTGCTACTGCTGCTCAGAAATGCAGAGAGTGGGCCCTGCTGCAGGTGTCACTGGAGAGCTGCTGGAATTTAGTCAGCCAAATGTTTTTTGTTTAATCGTTCATAAATATTGAAATTGGTTCTTTTCAGAATCCAGGTTATATGTATATATTGGTGGAAACAGGGTCATGGAAGGGATAAACTTTAATACTGTTCTGCTTTTAACTAAGGAAGTGCCTGCACTAGGTCCTGTGCAGTCTGTGTGTGCTGCTTTGCTGCTGTTGCCCTGTGTCTCTGTGGGTTTCTGGGGTGCACCTTGCCTGTCTGTGCTGCAGAAGTGCACATGGGGCCCTGGCCAGGTTGGTGCTGGTAGCTGGATGGGGTTGGGTTTCCAGGGACTGCGTGCTCCAGCAGAGGCTGGAGATTGGCTTCCCCTCTGCTCCCAGGCTCGTTCCCGTGGGCTCTGGCTGCCAGGGTTTGGGAGGATGGTGCCTCTCGGGCTGGTGGGGCTGCTTAGTGAGCCAAGGGGAAGCTGGGCAGAAGAGAGACCCGAGTGCCATCTCAGCTGCTTGTCTGCTGCTCTGTGCAAAACCTGAGAAGCCCTGACTGCTGTGGCATGGAGTGAGCTCTTGGTGGAGTTTGTGCAGCTCTGCACTGCCAGGGCTTTGCAGTGTTAGCAAACACACGTGCTGCAGTGCTCTCAGCCTGACTGCTCAGGCTGCTCTGTGCTTTCTAGATGTTGTGCCTGAATTCTTGTCACACTTCATCTCATGGAAAATTTTTAGTACACTTGGACATGGCTCAGTGGTCATCCTCCTCTTACTTGCTCATGTTCTGGCCCAGCATGGCCAGGTTTCCATTTACAGTGTTTGTTACAAAATCTTTCTGTTAATTCATCTTTCTGGAATATGACCTTGTACTTTTTAAAACTTAAAGAATTAATAGTTTTAGCAAGGTAAGTGAAAATTTGACAATATTTAACTCCCAAGTTTAGAGAGAAAAAAGTGTTTAAGGTTATTAAGATTTGTTGAAGGGAAGCCTTCCAGTGTCTGAAGGGGTTCCAAGAGAGCTGGAGAGGGCCGTTGGACAAGGAGATGAAGTGACAGGACAAGGGGGAATGACTACACACTGACAGAAGACAGAGGTAGGTGGGAGATGGGGGGAAATTCTTGACTGTGAGTGTGATGGGGACCTGGCACGTGTTGCCCAGAGAAGCTGCCCCTGGCAGGGGGTTGGGACTAGATGATCTTTAAGATCCAGTTCAACCCAAACCATTCTGTGAGTCTATTAAATGCTAGGAAGAGTTGAAAAGAAAATCTTGGCTCTGTGAAATACAAGCAGTTTGGACAATAATACAATGTTTCTATTATCATGAAGACTGCATTTTACATGAAGCTGTTCAAAAACCGTACATATACTTTTTAAAAACCTCACTGTCCATCAGCTGCCCTCTGTCTAACTCTGTCTGATTGCTGAGGATCCCCAGTCCAGAGTTCTTTCTGCTTTCTCAAGTAAACCTGGTTTCTAGATTAAATGACTTTTCTGTTCCAGGAGGTAATTACCTTGGAGATTAATTTCCCTGTATGTAGAGAATGGTGTTGATGACTTGGCAGCATTTCAGCTAGAGGTTTGCTGCTCAGTGCTGTAAACCTTATTGTTGTTAATTTCTTTGCTGAAAAATTATCAAACAGTATTTCTATAACATTTTTTAGAAAGGGTAGTAAATTGCTTTAGCTACTTTGTTATGCCACGGAGAAGGAACACTTTAATTATTCAAGTGGCTCAGTGGATATTTTGACTGAAACTCCATCTGCCAGCGTAGAAATTGGTTCTATTTTTAACAACTTGAGACACTTTTCAGCAGTTATTTGGCTGAGTTGCTTATGAGGGAGTATTTTCATGCGCTGCTCTGGGCTGTCTTCTGGTTGAGGTTTGTGTTGTCCTCTGTGGCTACTCTTTGGTGTCCTACAACAGCTGTTTTCAGCTAACCAATGACAGTTGTCCAGGAAGCAGAAAACAACTAGGTACTTTTGGAAAAGCTTTATTGCCTACTTTGAGGCCAGGTTTTGGGATGGGGAGAGTTGTGGGGCAGTCAGGACCGCGAGCACTGCCCGTTCGTCCCTGCTGTGTTTATGTGTGATTCCCTCTGTGAGAGCAATGACAAGGATTGCAGAGCTGGAAAAGAGACATGGTGCTTTTGGTGGGATTTGCTGTGTAACTCCCAACTGTACTCTTTAGCTGCCAAACACTACTTCCCGTGAGCTGGGTTAGTGAAACATGCTCTACTGGAGCTGTTCACTTCTCTTGGGTGATGTTACTGAGAGGTCAGGGACTGGCTCTGTGAGCTGTGAGTAGGACAGAGATACAGAGCTGGGATGGCTGGACAGGTGCAGCCTGGGGGGAAGGAACAGCCTGGGCCAAGGAAGACTCTGCTTTTGCCATTTGTTTCCAAGATATTGATTAGAAGGAATGGAAGCTAATTGCCATAGCAACAAATTTCGCTCTTGCACCAGTCTTGTATGTTTGTTAGTTTGGGTTATGTCCGTGGCACTGCCAGGCAGCCACAAAGCTGGTGCAGAGAGCGTTTGTTTGCACAGGGAGCTGTTGTTGGTGCAGGTGGGGCTCTGGCAGTGTGCTGTCCTGTGGGCAGTTAGTGACTGGTCTCCCAAGCAGGCTGCTGGTGCTCTGGTGATATGGAGAGCTGACCCAATCTGTGTAGCCTCGTTGTGAGCCAGGTGAGACCTTACTGTCCATCTGAGTGATCATCAAGACCAAATACGAGGCAAATACTAGGTGAGTTGACACTAAGAATGAACCAGTATGTCTTGGGATCAATGCATTATTACAGTAAAGCCTGGAAATGTGCCAACCTGAGTTAGACCAGAGTCTCCTGAAATAGTTTTTACCAATTTTTTTAGAACATGCTTTGAGGATGTTCTCTCACTTCTCCTTCTCCAGTAGAATACATTGTCTAGACCACCACCCAGTGATTTTCAAAACATATAGGGTCTATTTGCTGTGCTTACTCTAGGCATGAAGTAAAGCTTTATCTTAAAAGTGTTTTCCCTGGATCGTGCTTGGGATCAGTTCAGCCCCTTGTGCTTTGTGGCTCTGCACATGGTTTCCTCCTGCTCCCCGGGGCAGCCTGGTGTCTGTCCTGCTGGAGGGATGGAGCAGGTGCACTGTGGTTTTTAGCAGTTTCCAGTCTGACAGCTCCTTCTGTTTTTCTCTGGTTCCTGGCTGGTACAGGGCACACACTGCAGGATACTAGCCAGGTGACAGGTGTTCATCTATCTCACATGGGACTGCACAGTGCACAAGGTGTCTCTGCCCCCTTCAACAGGGCACAGGTTGGATTTGTCTGCAGTTGACTCCTTAACCTGTAACAGGAGCCTCAACAACCTCCTCTGAGGTTGCAGAGGAAAAGATCTTGAGTTTGCACCTTAGCCCAGAGCTCTAGAAGAGGTGTAAAGTATGTCCTTCAACTCAGGAGTATTCCCCTTGAAATAAAATGTGAGGTGTTTTCCTGTTCAAGGGTATGTTGGGGTTTTACTTGGTTTTTAAAATAAACTTCCAAGACAGGTGTCAGCAGAGCTATTTTGCTTTTAGGTTTTATTATTCTTCAGAAAGCTAGACTCTCACTTGAGATGTGTTCCTGACAGGGTCAGGGATGGAGTATTTTTAGCAGCCTCGGTGGCTCTGCTTGCAGCACATTCATGCCTCGCTTATTCAGGGTTGCAGTTGCTTTTTCAAACGTGCCTTTGGGGCTCCTGCCAAGACACCCAGGGCACTAGAGTGTCGTGTTACAAGGTCCTGCTTTGTGCAGGCAGAGCTCAGCCGGCAGGGCTGGGTCTGGGCTCTGCCAGCACAGTGCTGTGCTACAGGATGCTTGGCCAGTGGAGGGGTGCTGGGGTCCACACTGCACACTCAGCATGGAGAGCTCGCTGCCTGCCTCTGGAGCCATACATCCTGGGCCTTTCTGCTTTCTTGGATGTCAGCTCTGCTGGGGTTGTGGATGTGGCTGGTTCGCTGGGCAGAGCCACAGAGTTCAGTCGCCACTGAACACCCAGGCTCTGCATGTCTGTTCGCTGTTGGTGATGCTGTTGGAGTTTGCTTTTAAAAAGTCAGTCAGCAAGCTGCTGTGTGTTGTGTCACCGAGGGAATGAAATAAAGTATCTCCTGTCCATCCTGTCATCAGAGTAATTTAGGTTTCTTCTGCTGCTGTTGCTCCACAGCAAGCAATGTTTGTGGCCCAGCTTGTGCTCAACATTAAAATAAGAAACCCACTTATGCTACTGAGATGCTGGTTTTGTTTGAAATGCTTGATCTGTTCTGGATGTGGCAGTAAAAATTGCGCATTGAGGCACTCCCCATGAATGCAAGGAATCTGTGGTTTGAATGGTTTAGTGATTAGAAAAGGTTTGTAATACCAGAAGTCTGTGTCGTTCAGAAGTATGGTCCAGTTGAGATGATTTCTTCCAAGGAGCTTTGAGGTCTGGCTTCCTCATGGTAGTCCTCTGCAAAGTCTTCTGGAATTTGTCCCAAACAGCACAGAATGTGGAGAATTTGTCAAAAAGTGCCCTGTATGGATTCAGTGAACAACAGGGAATATGGACAGCCGAAGAAACATGGCTGATACAAGTTTTAGCAGTGTTTAAAACCTCTTTAGCATTTAAAGGCTGACTTTTATCAGGACAGTAAGTTCTAGGAAACTCTGTGTTCTTCAGGAGAGAAATGTACTGGTCTTTGAAAGTCTATCTGCATATTTCAGTGAAGGTATTTTGGTCAACTAAAATCAGGTGTTCCATGAAGAAACAGTGGTGAACCCCCCAGGAGCTCCCTCCACCTTGTGCAGAGGAAATGCAGCCCCTGCTGGGGTTGCTGCTGTCATTCCCGCTGCTTTGAGCTCCCTGTTTCCCCCTCCGTGCTGTGCCTGTGGCTCTGTTGGGTGCAGGCTCTGTGTCCTGGGCTCTGTGGGTGCTGGGGTGCCCCGTCCCGGGCTGTGGCTGTGTGCTGCGGGTGTCCCTGCAGTGTCCCCCCTGCTCCCTGGGGATGGCATGGGGAAAATAACACTCTGTGTTCAGCCTGAGCACGCTCCTTCCCAGAGGACAGAGCTGCATTGTTAGGACAAAGAAATGTGAAAATACTAAAAGCATTCAAACTATTTTCTTTTTATTTGGGAGCCTTTTGTGGAGCTCTGCAAGGCAATCAGCCCAGTGTGTAGAGCCACTGGTAGAATTGGAAGGTGAGCTGGGAGTAGAAAACCATAAGCTTTTTAGATTTTTTTACTGCTTACAAGGAAGGGTTCTTATATTTTTATAGGGGACATTATCAGTGTCAGGCTGAGATGCCTGGATATGTGTTGACTGATTTATTTAAAAGGAAAAAACATTTTTAGTCAATCTGGTTTCAGGTCCTTTATGGTGCTTTCTCTATTTCAAGGACTTTGGTGTTAAAAATTCACCTTTATTGTGTTGTCATCTTAACTGCAAGTATCTGGGTCTTCAACACCTCTCCAGCAAAGCCAGAAGGATCACATTTTCCGCTCTTCATATTCCAGCAGTTGAAGGAAATATGGGTTAAAGGGAAGAGGTTTCACTTTTATGCTGAGAGGAGAGTTGTCTTCAATGATTCTAAACTACCTTAGTGAGCATAAGGCCTCAGGTATATTATTGAATTAACAAGCAAGCCTATGTCAGCTAAACTGCAGTAACCTATCATGTCCTGTGCTTGCTGAACACTTTGGGCTCATTGCAAGATAGAAACCAAACCTTAAATCTTAGATCCTGCCTCGCACACGCGCTGCCCAGGACGACTCACATTTGCAGGTATGGCGATTGTCACAGCAGCACCGTGTGTCTGTGTGGGTCTGTGTTGACACTTTAATGACGTTCAGTCCCTGAATGGCAAAACTCAACCACCAAGACAGTTGCTGAAGAGTGAGAAGAAGTTCCTTGTGGTTTGAACTTTGGTTGTCTTTTTGTGATTTTTTTTCCTAGTATTTTAATAAGATGGAAATGTGAGAAGGTATAGTTTGGTAGCTCAAAGAGCTTCACCTGATAACCAGAAGTAATCAGTTTGATTTATAGATGTGCAGCAAAACTGAAAACTGGCAAGTTAAATTCTGTTTGAAGACAATTAAAGCCATTTCAACCACAGCTGTGTACCTTCCCAAGGTGTCATTGGAGAAAATAGAGCAGTACGACTAAAAGGAATGGTTTTTTTGGGGAGTGTGTGTATTATGTATCAATTAGACTACAATACCAAACACTGTGGTGATGTTCATGCCAGCAATATGGAGAAATGACAAACCAAGTTTTCTTGGAAATGTTCCATTTCATCGCTCTGCAGTTTTTAGGTTGTTTTATTGATAAATTTAATCCTTTATGCAGACTGGGCATTTTGCCCTGGTTGTGGTTTCTGCTGAGCCAGAGCCATGTTGGATAGTGTGCTAAATGTCTTTAATTTTATGTATCGTGAAGGAGGAAGATTGCATTTTAAATGCAGATTTCTAACAGATTAACCAGTTCATTGCTTATTAAAAAAACAAGACTAAAAGTGTTTAAAGCCCTTGCTGCAGGTCTCAGGTCTGCTGAAGTTTAACTTTGTTTTCCCTTTGCTTTCCCTTGTGGCTGGAAGAGGATCCCAGTGATCGTGAAGCAGCAGCCATTGGTGAGCCCTCATCTGCTGATGCTAGACTGAAGTGTAGGCAATTATCTTGAACCTGCCAGTTTTTCCTATACCTGGAGAAATGGAAATGAAAGGTGACAGGAAACGAATTTAGTGCAGATTTGCATGTCCTTTGGATGTAATTCTTTAAAGTTCCATTCTATGTTTGGAAGTGGAGCTTAATCAGTACTTACAGATTAAAGTGAGGCTTTGGATCATCACATGAGTAGCTGGAATAGAGAGTTTAATCTCTCCTAGGGAGAGACTAGGTTAGAAATACTGGAAATCCATTTCTAACTAGACATCATTTAACCATGTATGCAGATCTGGTCTAGTAGCAATCTGGCAGGCAGCAGCTGGATTTCTTTCATTATTACTATGGGTGAGGTGACTTGATTCAGCAGTGATCACAAGAGTGCTCCTTGGAAAATGTCCTTGGTGTTGATACCTCCTGGAGGGTGACCTGCCCATCCATGCAACCATTCCCTCTCCAACATGATCCCTGGGGGCATCTGCTGAGTAATAGCTGCTCTGCCTGTGGGCTGCCCTTGTTGGTGCCCCAGTCCTGAGCTGCATCGACTCAGCCTGCCATGGTCTTGCCTTCAGACTCACAGTGGGGGCTTTGTGCTGAACTGATTATAAAAAGTCCCATCAGTATGGCCATGCTTCATATCAGTGCTGTGGGATGCAGGATTTATGAATTAACCTCTCTCTCATTCCCCACCCTGTTAAGTGCTAATGGAAACATTTTGAGTACTTCTGGAAACAGGTGTAGAGAAAGGGAAGGCTGTTTGTCTTCGGGTGATTAAAACGGGGGCAAGAATCTGTGACTAGTAAAAAGAAAGTAAGTCCTGTGCAGAGCATCCTCTAAAGGGAAATCTGCAAAAGACAAATGTAGTCAAAACTGGCTTTATTCCAATGGGTATGTACAGGGGAGGGGAACTCCAGCTCTGTACAGTGACTTTGAAGTCTAGGATCTTAAATTAGAAGATGAATGTTAAATAATGTATTAGCTTAAAGTGCTTCTGGCCCAAATGGTACCTCATATGATTAGGCTATTGCAGCATTTATAATCACACACAGGTTCATCATTTGTATATGCCAGCAGAATGTTCAGGTGGCTTCCGCCCTTGTCCTGGGCAGTAAGTGTGGGAGCAGTCTGATGGGTTTTTGTTTGGGGATTAGTATGGATCAAGACCAGGGATCTGTGATTGGGGTCTTGCAACTGTGCAGGAACTTACTAATCACCACAGAATTAAGCAGGAAGCCTTGTGCAAGAGGCCTCATATCACTGAGGTTATTGATCCAGAAGTGCCATTGGGATATTAAGTCACTGGCTCTACAATGTTCTAGACAATAAAGGAACTTGAATTTTCTGCTAGTTTCTCACTCTCTCACTTAATGTTTTGCATTACTTAATGTTTGGCAGCATTCAGTTTTTTCCTTGTAAATGGATTTAGCCCCTGCTCTATTTTTTTCTCAAAACCTTTTGGTTTTAAGAGGTCCTGGATCCAGGGGTCATATGAGCATCTAGTCTCTGTAAGTTTTTAAGCTCCATCAAAGCTCATTTGCCTCACCTCTGCAATTAGTCTTTTTCCAGTTTTACTGAGTAATTTCAGGAAAGAAATACTCTAGAATGTAAACAAGCTACAAGCTGCCCCTGGCTGCATCCCCATACTGGGAACACTTGTAGCAGAGAAGGGTGCTTAGTGTCCTACCCCTTCCCTGCTCCTCTCAGTGCTGGCTCAAGGTAGGAGCCTTGGTTCTTGGCTGAGGCACTTGGCATGTCTGTGTTCCCCTGCTTAGCTGAGGCTTGATGACTCCAGCTGCAGTGGCCACTGTCTCCTGCTGTGTCAGGCTGTCACAGAAGGGAGATGAGGGTGGCAGTGCTGCTGGAGTTCCTGCAGCAGTGAGACCTGCACAGACTTGCTGCTGGATTGCAACGTGCCAGAGCTGTTTGTTTTGTTTGCACAGAAGAGTGGCTGTTGATATTCATTTCATTATGTTTTTATTTCTTTGTGGGTATAGAAGTTTCCTTTTAACAGCATGGGACACCAGTGCTCTGTTGCCATACTGAGGAAAGCATGGGTTCCTTTTGGATGAGTGAGACAGTGTCGTCTTAATGGTGGTGAAATTCAGCCTGGTAGGTTGGGTTTGGTTTTATTGCTCTGTAGCATATTTTCATGGATTTTCTTGGATTTATTTATTGCTTTATATGGTGAAATGATCTCTCTGAATAGTAGTAGAAGTCATGTGAATCACACTGGGTTGTACACAACATCAGCTGCTTCCTAAATAAGTCTAATGGCATTCTTTCTGCACAAGCAATTTCACCATCCTTCCCTCTCACCCCTATTAAGTCAGATCTTCTGTTGTTAACAGAAAAAAATGTTTTGGGCTTTTGGAGGTTTCTCAGTATACATACTGCTTTCTGGGAGGGAAATCTGTCATATGAATTTAAAACAGCTCCTTGAGAAATAGACTTTCTTTTTTTTTTTTTCACTGAATTTCTTGCTGTTGTGTTAGATTGTGATTTAAAGTCCAGTGTGTGTGCTCTGAACTTGTACAAGAATAGAAATTATTCAGTTTCTGCATGTAGCCTGGACATTGTTTTTTTAGTAGAGATTTCTCACTAGGCTCTTGCAGCTGAGTAGGTGCCTGCTGGCAGGCGGGGGCCTGGCTCTCTGTGGCACTGCAGCCTCGTGCAGTGGCTCAGTGCCTTTGTGAGGAGGCTCTGCTGCCTGGGATGGGTGGTTGGTCACACAGATGAGGCAGGTGTGGGCTGGGATCCTCATTCCGTACAGGTCAGCAACTAATACCAATGTTTCTGTTTGAGAGCCTTTTTTACAACTTGAATGTGTTTGTTAGTGAACTCACGGTCAGAGAATATCAATACTAATACTCCCATATGTTGATAAGTTTTTAGAAACCCTTTTAGAGACCCTTTTATCATTTAACCTTGAAAATAGCCACAGAGGAATAGTAATGTAGATGTCAGTTGAATTCGATTTCCTGTAGTTTCTAGGGTTTGCAGTCATTTTCTTGGCAGTATGTTGCAGTTTGGAATCCACGGTATTATGGTCAGTTGTGGTAGTTTGATTTTCGTTGGTATTCTTTGCACATCTTGGCCTTGGTTACTGCAGTGCTGCCTCCTGGGCCCTTCCCAAGGCTCCGAGTCGCTGCCAGGTGGCCCTGGGGCACCAGTGCTGGGCACAGCACAGCAGAGCAGGGCTGGTACCCGATCCCTCCACGCAGCACCCAGGTACAGCAGGCACCTGTCAGCGCTGGGGGATGGGCACTGCAGGTGACCCAGTCACAGAACTGCACCACAGACTCCTCTGAGATCCACCTTCCTCTTGGCTTTTTCCCTCATCCATTATCCTTCATGTCCTGTTCTCTGACATCACAGAAATGACCACAAAAATGCATTTAGGGCTGTATCATTTAACATCTCCACCCCAACATGGCTTGTCTCCTTCATGAATCAGATGTTACCTCTCCTGCTCTCTGGACTGTTTTCGTTCTCAGTTCCTGTTTGTTCTAAATGGCTTGTACAATGCACTTGCCATTTCATCATAATGCTTTTTCAGAAATGCCATCTGACATACCAATATAATTTGAGACAATGAATTTTCAGCTGTTCTTCCTCTAATTTTGGTTCTTACAGAACATGTTTTTGGGTTTTAATTCCTTTTCTCTTTTTTTCCTAACGAAAACTGAATTTTGCACGTAGAAATATTTTTTTCCACATCACCTGTGATTTGAGTCAGTCAGGAGTTTCTCCTCACTTGCATTCCTGAAGGGTATATTCTGTGAATTAACATTTCAGTGCAGAATTTCTTCATATTACCTGTGCATTACTGCAAGTGAAGAAAATTATTTAAGAAAAACACAAACCTACCAAACCCTAGCACTGTGATATCTGTCAGAGCCTCAAAGTGTCATTGCCTCAAAGGGACAGATGTAAATTAAAATGGGAGAGGTCAGTCCTTGCATTAATGCTGGTGGCAGACATGATGCAGGATTCATGCAGTGGGGAACTCCTAAAAGGCCATTCCATTCCTGTCAGGTGTGGTGGTTCCTGGTATTTCAGCCTTGGGAGCACGTTGCATACTCTAAATTATAATGGCTCTAAAGATCCCAAACTTAGATTATGTATGGTTTATCTTTGGATCATCTTGTCTCTGTCCTGGGTGAGTGATAATATTTGCTATAAATAGAATATCAGTGAGACAAAGAAGAGCAAGGGGTGAAGTAGCCATGGGGGTGTGAGGGTGGCTTCTTACAAATGAGTCCGAAGGAGTGGGGCTGGATGGCGTGAGGTGCTGTGGATCAGAGCTGTCAAACAGGGTGATGCTTTACCTCTTCAAAATATGATAGTAAAACACGTTTTCTTTGGCAAAGAAGTTGAGGGTAGGGGATAAGAGGTGCTGAGGTTTCTTTTTGCTCTGGAGTTACTGTGGTAACAGTGCTCTGCTGCCTCTGTTGTGTACTGGAGTCCTTCTGTGACAATTACTTGCTAATTAGAGCTTCAGCCTTCCAGGAGATCACACTAATATTGTTCACGCTAATGTGAATATTAGATAGCAGTGTTTCAGCACTGCTGTAATTAGAGCTTATAGTGTATAGATGGATTTATATCTTGCTATGCATATTTGAATCTCCAGTGTCAGTTCTGCTTTTCCTTTGTTCCCAGGTCTGTTGTGTTGTGTTGCTGAGGAACAATTGTCTTAGACTCTATTGATATGTTCCTGATTTGGTTGTTTGTTATCCTGAACTATTTTTCTGGCTCAAAGGTATAGTTTTAAAAATAGTGCCAGGCATTGCTGACGCCTGGGAAGGCCTGTAGCTTTAAACACCGAGAGCTGGCGCTGCTCGGAGCCGGGAGCAGAGCTCGGCAGCGAGGAGCAGAGCGGGCTGGGGCTGGGCTGAGGCTGGGCTGAGGCTGAGGCTGAGGCTGGGCTGGGGCTGGGCTGAGGCTGAGGCTGGGCTGGGGCTGGGGCTGAGGCTGGGCTGAGGCTGGGGCTGGGGCTGGGCTGAAGCTGGGGCTGGGCTGGGGCTGGGGCTGGGGCGGAGGCTGGGGCTGGGGCTGGGGCTGGGCTGAAGCTGGGGCTGGGGCTGAGGCTGGGCTGGGGCTGGGGCTGGGGCTGAGGCTGGGGCTGGGGCTGGGGCTGGGGCTGAGGCTGGGCTGGGCTGGGGCTGGGCTGAAGCTGGGGCTGAAGCTGGGGCTGGGCTGGGGCTGGGGCTGGGGCTGGGGCTGGGGCTGGGGCTGGGGCTGGGGCTGGGGCTGGGCTGAAGCTGGGGCTGGGGCTGGGGCTGGGGCTGGGGCTGAGGCTGGGGCTGGGGCTGGGCTGAAGCTGGGGCTGGGGCTGGGGCTGAGGCTGGGCTGGGGCTGGGGCTGGCCCGGCACTCAGCCATGCCCCTGCCCTGGCGCTCGGGCAGCACGGCCGGCGCTCGCTCCAGCCGCTTGCCACAGCACTGCCCATGGCTGCACCGTGATGTTCATGTGGTGCTGCTGCACCTGCGTGTGCTGCAAAAGGGACTTCTGCGAGCCCACAAAGGTGAGGAGGTTGTCGGGGAGCACTTGAAGCTGTCATGTTTGGCTGTTTTATTTAAATCTCTAGTAGAACTTGACCTCATTTTGTGCATCAGCCTTGGAAGCACTGCATTTTTCCTGTGGGCACTGCTGTTGAATTTCAGTGGTTGTTTTTTTAACATAGCTTTGCTTTTGAAGCTGGGAAGTGCAAAAAGGTTCCTGTCTGAATGAGTGTTGCGATCCATAAACAAGATCAAATGTGGTGCTGCATTTTGGGATTTTCTGGTTTTGTTGTTTTGGGGTTTGGTTTGTATGATACAGTGAGTGATGAAAGAGGTGGGAGATCCAGATGCAGCAGATGCAGCAGATGCAGATGCGGCCCGGTGTCAGAGAGAAGTATTTGCATTGGTAGCTTTTTTTTTATGTGACCTCTTGTTTTGCTGTTTTTAGCTGTGCAAAATGTATTTTCAGGAAGTAGTAAACAAACTGCAGAACCATATTCTTCTCCAGGTAAAAAATGAGTAAGTGTGCTGCCTACCATAGACCCATTGACCTTCAGAAATTATTAAATATTTTTCTTCCATTCCATTAAGCTGTGTAGCTCATCATTGCCCTTTTTCAGTCCGAGTTAACAGTAAACTGTATCTTCCTCTCCTCCCCCATTTATTAAACACTGAAGAGAGACAGTAAGGTCTTTGATGCTCTGATCTGCAACACAAAATAGAAGCTATTTCTCTTGAATTGTTGCAGTTAGTTCTCCCATGCCCTGTGGTCCAGTGGTTGTGGAAAAAAGAAATCTGAGATCCAAACTGGGTTTTTTTTGCAATAGCTGATGGTTTACCTGGGATCTGTTACAGTCTGCAGAAGACATGGTTGAGAGGTTGAATAGTATTCCTGTTGTGATTGAAACACATATGTCTAATGCATTTATTTCATTAACTCACAGATTTTCACAAAGAAAAATACTGTCTTCGATATGTGTACTTTGTCTCATTGTATTCATCAATCTTCATAATAAAAGTGACACACAGGTGGCTCTCATGAAAGATGCCTGTTGCTGAGTTGCAGAGGTACAGACTGCAGTGGTACAGGGCAGCAGGAAAGCCTGGGGGAGTTACAGATATTCCACATTGCAGGTTGATAGATCTGCGTGCTTTGCATCTTGGCACACCTAACATCAGGCTACTGCATCACCTCTTGAGAGCTGAGGAGAGGAGCAGTGAGCACAGGATACCATGTTCTGTGCTCTCCAGGCCAGGTCAGGATAGCCTGAGCAGCTTTCCACTGCACTGAGCACTGTTTCTGAATGGACTTCGCAATGAGGATTCTTTGCTTTTGCGAGAGTACTGAAAGCAGCACAGTGATTTCGGCATTTACCTGATTCAGTGATCCCTGTGGATTTCTGGACAGGCACCCTGTTGCCTGACCCTGCCAGGTGCTTGCCATCCCTTGAACACATCCTCCTCTCTGACGTCTTGCTGCTCGCTTTCTTTTCCAGGTTTCCAAAGGCATTGGTGCCGTGTTCATGGGCTGAAGGGACTGCCCTGACTCACGGTGTCTTGTCCTTGACAAGCTGTGTTTGCCACTTGGAGCAATCTTAGAGATTTAGTTGGTGCTAATGCAGAAGCACCTGCAGCACTTGGAGCAAAAAAAACTGCTTTTGAACAAAGCAGCTATACTTTGTAGCTGTTAAAAATGTGATCTTAGGTGGTACTATGTGTATGTTGTACTACAAAGCCTTTAAATAAGGAAGCAATATGTCAGGAGATGCTCTATGGGAATGGCAAAGCAGTATATTCACAGGCAGCATGAATCCTGTTGCTTTGAAATACTTAATATTGTATGAACTGTTGATTTGATAAACTTCAGGGAGGAGTTTGGTTATGGTCACACTAGGTGTTGTACCTGCAGAAAATGCCATAGTTAAAAATAAAGAAATGAAGGAAGTGTAGAAGTACAGTTGCTGGAGCCCTTTAAACACTTGGAGGGGATGTGCCCATTAAACCTCAGCAGAGGCGCATCCCCCGAGAAAGGGAGAATCTTTGCTCTCGCACAGGGCTGTTCTGTGCAGAAGGATCATGCAGAGGCATTTGTCCTTCCAGAGTTCAGACCCAGTTTGCTCCAATGCCTTGCAAGTCAAAGTTAACTTGCAACCATAAAATTAAACTCTGATCTTTGCAAATTAATATATAACATGCAATAATAATCTCTATTCATCAGATAGCAGCTTGAAGCATAAAAAACCAATACCAAAACTGCTTTACTCTCTGGGAAATATTAACAAAAATTTTGTCTCTCAATGAGATGTGACTCAAACACCGGGGAAAATAGGATGAGACAAAAAAATCAGAACCATACGAAAAAACCACACATCGTTTTACATAGTCACTTTCTCGTAAAAGCTTGTGTAAACTTGTTTCTTAATCCACCCTCTTCTGCTAGCTCCTATGCTTAACTTTTGCTCAGCTTTACCTCATTTCCTATCCTTATTGCTGTAACTTCTGGCCTGACTGGCACTCCTCCCTTGATAAGGAATCAGGAGCTGCTAAAATAAACATCCATGGATGTTATTTTGGCCGTATCTTTTGCTGTGTCATCCCTTATCACCTCCTACGAGCTCTTGTGTATAATTCAGTTATTTCCTATTTTTCCAATCAGATTGTTGTATCTGTTTTCTTGGACTTCCCTCACCCTCAGTGTTGTCCTGTTTATTCAGTCAACACTGATGATTTTCTGCTTGATTAGTCTAGCTTTAGGAAACCATTACTGAATTGGGCCATCAAGCCTTACTTTTGCCATGCTCAAAAATAGCTTCTCTCAAGATTTCAGAAATTTGAGGCCAAGAAGGTGATGTCTTTGGCAACAATGCTTTTTCTAAAAGGAATAAAGGGGCTGTAGACAATCTCTTAAGGGTGATGTTAGACTGCATCGTGTCAGTCCCTTCTGTCTCTGAGATGTCAGTAAGTAGTTATGGGCCAAGCTGGTGCCTGGTCCCATGCGTTCCAGTCCTGCTGGAGGGAGCAGCTTGTGCAGTGTTTCCTGCCTCAGCCCACCACACTGGGCTGGTAGGCATCAGGGATGCATGTGCCTGAAGCAGAGCTGGGAAAGGGGGAGGTCACCTTTGTAGCTGTGCCCTGAGAGGGGCCAGGGGGCCCTGGAGTTAAGCAGGGGGAACATGTGGAGCCCACTGAACTCCCTTGTGCTGACAGCAAGGTGCTGTGGGGAAGCATCTGTGACCAGCAATTGCCTGTGCTGACAGGGCTTCGCTGGAGCTCCCCTGTGGAAGGTGCAGTGTTGATTTTGACAGAATCTGCCTCTGGCACAGCAAGCATCATGCCGTGTGGCAGCAGCATCTTTCATCCTTGCTCCCAACACCAGTGAAGGCTGCAGCTGAATACTGCTCTGCTTTGGGAAGAAGAATTTCTGCTGCTTGCAGCTCTGAGGAAAAGGCAGCTGGCTGCTTTACAGCTAAACTATTTCTGCCACTTGATGTGGCACATGAAGTCATATCTCCGTTTCATATTGAATTAGGTACAAGGCCATGGGCAAGTCACCCTGCAGCTGGCTTTACAAATCCCAAGTTGTGGTTGAGGATTTGTTCGTGTGCCTCAGGCCATTGTTTGGGGGATGCTGCTCTTGGCACCAATGCCAAGTGAAGCAGTCCCAGGTCACCTTTCCCTCCAGTGCTGTTTCTGCTGTCTGTCTTGGGCCTGACGTGAACCACATTTGGGAGAGCAGTAAGAACATCCCCAAGCACCTTATTGCTTGGTTCCCAGTGAGCTCGCACCTTGGCTCTAGAGGGAGCTGCTGTCCTATCTGTCCCCAGGCTGTGCCAAGGCAGGGTTAGGCAGGGAGCTGCTTGGCTTGCCTGCCCCAAAGAAAGGGCATGCCCAACTGTATGCACAGAGCTCCAGCATGTGTGAAATGTTGCCCCTTTGTGGTTGCCCTCAGCCCTTCTGCCCCCTCCCCTCTCTGCAGAGCGAGGCCTGTGGGGCTCTGGCTTCGCAGATGTACCATTAGTGCATTCCTGCTGCAGCAATCATCACTCATGACTGTTTAACTACTGTGAGTAAGGTGTAAAGCCATTTCCTCTTGGTCTCACAGTGTTGGTTCCCTGCTCAAGCTGTTGTCTGAGGCAGGCAAAGGCATTGTACTGGAATTTTTAATTGGATATTTTTCAGAGTAATTTTTCTTTTTTTTTTTCTCACTTTTTTTTTTTTACCCATAACCATGGTGATCTTACCACCATTTTGAGGGTTAATTGCCAGTAGGCAAAGGATACATAACTTTCAGAAACCCACATTTTATAATCTAGACAATGAGCTGTGCTCTGGAAAACACACAGCAAGACTTCCTTGAACTGTCCATCTGTTTGTGTACTTTCCTTAGCCAGGTTTAATTTGGATTTGGATTTAGGAGCATGCTAGAGACAGCTCAGAAGAGTTGCTGTCAAGGATGACCATAGGTTTCCATGGGTGAGTAGCTGGAGCCTGTTAAAAAGCAAAGCTGCTGCAGCTTCTGAAGGTTCAATCGGTCAATACAGTTTTGCAGGATAACTGCAGTGTGTCAAAAGGAATCACACTGGACCTGTTCTTTGTTTTTCCTTTTTCTTTTTCTAGACAGTAAAGCCAAGGCAGATGTTTTGTAGAGCAGGAGCATATATGCACCCTGAGCACTTGCTGAGGGAAGGTGGATTCATAAGTGAGCCCACATGTGAGTGACAAGTTGTCTCTAGGGATGGTTCAGTGCAGCAGTATTTACATCTTCTGTCTGTATTTACATGAGAGATGAATGAACAGAAATATTCTCCCTTACATACGCTGTTGCACAGGATTTGCACTCCTAGAAATATGTAACTATAAATATATAGTGACCCATAAAGTTAGTGGTATCAGATGTGTGGCAATGTTGCAGCAGACAGATAGATCCACAAATGAAGGATGTGGAAGTAGTATCTGGGAGATACTTAAAAGCTTTCTGGACATGGTGCTGAGCAACTGGCACTTGGTGGCCCTGCCTGAGCAGGGGGTTGGACCAGGTGAACTTCAGAGGTCCCTTCCAACCCTAACTGATCTGTGATTCAGTAACAACCTTTAAAAAGCAAAGCATTAGAAAAGAAAGGCTCTTAATTCTCAATCAGCTGTAGGTCACAAAGAGCTTATTGCATCACCCAAATGGGTGAGGCAGGGGAGTTTGTGACACTTGTCTGTTTCCTTTGGGACCTGTGGTGGGTTGTGCCATATACAATGACTGTGCTGGATCCAGAGGAACAGGGTGGTGACTGCTCATGAGACAGTGAGGCTGGTGCCACCTTGACCCGTGTGTTTCAGGAGTCATGTGCTGCAGGTGGCATGCAGGGAGGTGACTTGTGGCTGTTGATGGTATTTAATATGTTAAGGTACCTCATAGTAATTTGAGATGTTTAAGTATCTCTTCATTGTACCTGCCGGGGATTCTGTGTGTGTTTATTCAAATGTGCACTTAGGTGTTCTAATGCAGATCCAATGAAGTGAGGCCTGGGGGGGCTGTTACTCTGCAGAAGTGGTCAGGCACAGAGAATGGTGGGTTCTTTCTCCCATGATTTTTACTTCTGTGAGGCATTCATCAGAGATCTTACTAACAAATAAACTCTCTTGTAACTGTTACCAGAGATTTTGAGTCTCTGCTTCCGTGCCTGCCTGAGGCTGGAGACCATCTGTCCACCTAGTGTGGAGGGGTTGGCCAAGTCCCTATGCCCATCTCTGCACCTGCCAGGCACTAATGATGCTGTTAATGAGTGGTATTTCCAAACAGGAAGTCTAAAACCTATGACTTTCTATGAGTCTCATAGATCTTTCTGTCTGTGTGACTCTATTGCCTTCAGCACAATGGGAAAAGGAAGCAAAACACCTGAATGTTTTCATGGTTAGTTTTAGCTGCAAGTCAGGTGTGCAGTCACTGGGAAGGTGATTAACCCAGGCACCTCAGGTGCTGTTAGCTCCTTCCTGGGGCTGTGCAGTCTCGCTCTGAGCTCCCCTGTCTCACTTTGCCCTCTATGTGTTTATTGTAAGTAGCACAACAATTTTCAATTACACTTTTGAAGCCAAGCTTCACAAGGGGAGGGAGGAGGAAGCAGGAGTTGCCCCCTTCCAGCAGGCTTGCTCTGAAAGTTGCTGTTTGTTCAGGCCAGCTGCCCTGAGTGTTTAAAAGCAACAATCCATCTTCTTTGGGAATGGCCGGTGCATACTTTTACTGGATGAGTTTTAGGAGGGTGAAATACCTTTAAATGAACTGCTGTATTTAATCTTCAGCAGCACCAAAGACAGAATCATGAGGTGGTTTTTTGGGCTGAGTGCTGCAGGGTAGAGACATTGGAAAGCTTGTATAGGAGGGAAAGCCTGAGAGCATTATCAATAGAGAATTTGGTAAGATCTTGAGAGAGAGAAAGCATAAGGCCCTCACATGATTTCATCTGGTTTGTGGCATAATGCCAAAGCAGTTCTCCTGGTGGCAGGGCACACAGCTCCCCTTAACTGGACTGTCAATATAATGGAAAAATGTATTGCAAGAGAGATTGACTTTTGAATTGTAACCCCTATTCTTATACAAGCATCAATCATTATAGTATTTAATTTACCAGCATCTTTTCAGGACAGATTGACCATCATCTGAGATTGAATAATATGTCATCAGCATTTCCCAGGGACCCAGTTTGTGCTGAGTCTTCCCTTTACAAAGCCTTGTTGATATGGACAAAGTACTTAAAATTATCTCCGTTCTGTTCCAGAACTGCAATTCGCACAACCTTTTCCTTCTGAATTGGAAAGAACCCTTTTTGTTATTTCACGGTAATATCTACACAGCTGGTAATTATAAAGCAATTATCCCAACATGGTTTATTATATTCCAGTTCATTTTCTACCACAGGTATAGAGAGATAACCTGGGCAGATTTGCTGAAGTTAGCAGACTTTAAAAGCAGGGGAAGAGAAAGTTTCTATCAATTTTTTTTCTCACAAAACTTGTGAGAAGAAGAGTGTGCTATTAGTGTAATTTATTGTAATTATCCATACACATAGACTAATTAGACCAAACCTGAAGTAAATTAAACTGATAGAAACTCTTTACTGCAAAGTAATGTTGAAGCCCCAGTAGTTCTATGACACTGATCTGTGCAGATTTGAGCTCAGAATTTCTGGGCTGCAGAAGAACTGGTGATGAGCAGTTGTTTGGTTCTGGGATACCAGGTCAGTCCCATGCTCACTCACCCTTACCACTGCCAAGAAAAAAAAAAAATCAATTATGGGGGGAAAAAAAAAAGTTATATTAAATTAATTTTTGGAAGTTTTGTGTCAAAACTGTGGATCTTTCTGGTTTTCTTCATCTGCCATTAAGTACTAAAATGTCCTTGCTCTGGAGGAGGCAGAGATTGTTAAGAGTGGATTCAGAAGGCCTTGGTTCATAGGCAGTTAACCAGTAATAAGATTGTCTTGGTGTGCTGCACAGACACACTGTGCTGTGCTGCTGTTGGCAGAGCTGCTCTGTGGGTGAGGCATGGACCAGCTGTGCCATGGGTGCTGGGTGATGCTCCCATGCCAGGCATGCCCTGCACAGGCAGGGTCTTTGTGTTCGTTGAGGCCAGAGGGAGAAATCTGATCGCTGACAGCCCTGGAAAAATCTTAATGAAATTACAAATTCCAAGAAGAGATATCTTTACAAATGTGTATTACTTCCAGGTACATGTCCGTACATCTCAGAGACAGCATGTTCTCTGCCTAGTATTGATATCATGCATAGTGTTGGTCCTGCTGATTAATATTAATTCTTAGCACCAGTTTTCCATTGATCTATCCAGAGCTCCAGGGTTTCTACAACTAAACCCTCTTAAGTGAGCAGTTGATATTTCATGAGTCACAACAGACCGAGAAACTATATTCTGTGGTTTCCAGCAGCTGAATTCCTCTGGAACATGAATCAATTGCTTTCCCAGGTGTCTGATTTTCCTGTTGATGGGATAGTGAACGGAGAACCTCAGGGTTGTGGGAAGGAAGGAGCCTAGCTGACCCCCGGCGCCAGCCAGTGTATTAAATACGGAACGATGAATCGAGAAAGAGGGCACAGTTAACTGGAACAGCACTTTTTGTCTTGTAAAGCGCATATTCACAAGCACGGGCGCGGTTCTGCGTCTGGGCAGTGGCTGTGGGTCTCAGCGGAAGGGCCCGGGGAGCTTACGGGCAGCGCTTGGGGCCGCGGGGTGCGAAGACCGCGGGACCCGAAGGCCGCGCTCGGTTTCACGCTCGGGAGCGGAGGTTCCCGGCCCGGCGAGGCCTCCCCGCCGCGAGGGGGCGGGCGGGGCCGGGCCGGGCCGAGCCGAGCCGAGCCAGGCCGGGCGGGAGCCGCGCACGGCGGCGGGCGGGCGGCGGGAGCCATGCACGGAGAGCGGGCGCTGCTGCCCCGCCGGGACAAGGTAGGGCGGGGGACCCGCGGGCGTTCCTCCGCCGGGGACCCACCGTGTCCCCACCCGGGGCTGGCCGCGTTCGGAGCGTGCTCGGCTCCAGGGAGCAATGCCCGGGTCAGGAGCGGCCGCACCTGCCTGCCCGCTCCTTGCTGGCTTCGCGGCGGGTACTTGGCGGGTTGGATTTCGCTGAAACAGCGTTTAACTTTTGTTTGTTTGTTTGTTTGTTTGTTTGTTTGTTTGTTTGTTTGTTTTGTGTTTTGTTTGTTTTTTGGTTTTTTTCTCATAAGCGCGGTTTGTCCTTTGAAACTCGCTATTTTCCTGCCACTCGGAGACACCTGCTCACAGGGTTTGCCGCGGCAAGGCGTGCATTGGGGTGCCTCTCAGGCTCCGTTTTTCTGTTAAAACACTGACCGTAGTAGATCGTTTGTAGGTTTTGATGTTGCTGCTGTTCAAACAGGTGAAGCGCTAGGAGTGACTCGAGTGTGCTGTACTGTACACTTAAACCGTGTGGCTTCTGCTCTCAGTTACCTTCTCGGTCTCTTCACTCTCTAGCTATTGAGCCCCTGCCCTTGTACTTGTTATAAATGAGCTTGGAGTGCTTGGTCTGCCAAGCTGGGGTGCCCTGTTGCACATTTGTGCTTGAGTTTTGAATTGTTTGAGGCAATTGAGTCAAGTATGAGAGCTTTTGTATTTTCTTCAACTTATCGCTGGATGTCTGTAAAATATATGAAACTCTCTTGATTGATACTGCCCCCTGGGCAGCTGAAAAAAGGTACATTTTTTCAGAATTATATCCATTTGCCAGGTTGGTTGGCATAAAGGAGGAAAGCTTTTCTGTTGGTGAAGTTGCTGATTAGCACTCATGCTTCTCTCTCTCTGTGCTTAGATTGAGCGACTAGAAGTCAGCAGCTTGGCGCAGACCTCCAGTGCCGTGGCCTCCAGCACTGATGGCAGCATCAACGCAGACTCCGTTGATGGGACCCCAGATCCACAGCGGACAAAAGTGGCCATAACACACCTGCAGCAGAAGATACTGAAGCTGACAGAGCAGATCAAAATTGAGCAAACAGCCCGTGATGACAACGTGGCAGAGTACCTGAAATTGGCCAACAATGCAGACAAGCAGCAGAGTGCCCGCATTAAGCAAGTGTTTGAGAAGAAAAATCAAAAGTCAGCTCAGACCATCTTGCAGCTGCAGAAGAAACTGGAACATTACCATCGAAAGCTGCGAGAGATTGAACAGAATGGGATCCCTCGGCAGCCAAAGGATGTCTTCAGGGATATGCATCAGGGTTTGAAAGACGTTGGAGCAAAAGTCACAGGCTTCAGTGAGGGAGTGGTAGACAGTGTAAAAGGTGGGCTTTCCAGTTTCTCCCAGGCCACACATTCAGCAGCAGGAGCTGTGGTTTCCAAACCCCGGGAGATTGCCTCCCTCATAAGGAACAAGTTTGGGAGTGCAGACAACATTGCTAATCTGAAAGACTCATTAGAAGAAGGCCAGGAAGATGGGACAGGAGGCAAGGCTCTAGGTGTTATTCAGAACTTCCAGTCAAGCCCGAAATATGGCAGTGAAGAGGATTGCTCCAGTGCCACATCAGGCTCAGTGGGAGCCAACAGCACAACGGGGGGCCCTGTGGGAGCTTCCAGCTCCAAAACAAACACTCTGGATATGCAGAGCTCAGGGTTTGATGCAATACTGCATGAGATTCAAGAAATTCGAGAGACACAGGCAAGACTGGAAGAATCATTTGAGGACCTTAAGGTTCGCTACCAGAGGGATTACACGTTGATCATGCAGACCTTGCAGGAGGAGCGCTACAGGTATGTGCTGTTGTACTTCATTTGACACTCCAGTGCTGTGATTGCAAAGCACCAGAGCTGGGGATGGCAGTGCTCGGTGGGCTGTTCCCAGCAGCCTGACTCAAATGGGTTGTTCTGTGATCTTCTCAGCACTTTTCTCTCCCAGTTCTGCCTTTTATAAATATTGCAATTTTGCTGCTCACCTTTCTCTCTGTACACAAAAGAGATTGTCAAAGTGTTTTCAAGATAAAAAGTGAAGCTGAAGAGGTCTAATGAGGTGTCTCAAACCCAGGGGTACATTGATGCATTACTGTTATCAGACACTGCTTTGCTGTGCAAAAAATCCTGGAAAGGTTTGGATCAAAGCAAAGGACAGGTAGCTAATATGGACATGACTTGATCCTGCCTTATTCAACACTCAGATCAATATCTACCAGAGAAAGAAACATTCCAGCTTTCTTCAGGTTCTCTAAAAGCATGTGATCTTGTCCATGTGCCAAAACTAAGATATCCCTTCCCTTCTCTGCTCAGCCCACAGTGGCACTTAGGGAAATTAAGTTGAATTAAGTGAGATACTGACAGTTCTCTTGTCATGGAGATTATAGGACTCTGGAAGCAGGTAACCCATGTTTCCATCAGCCTTCCCCTCACTGGAAGGAATGGAAAAGTGGAGCAGTTGATGCAGTACTGCTGACCCCTGATGAAGTCACAGGAGAGAGATGACAGTGGCTTCAGTAAGGCAGCCTGGCTGGCTGCCCCCACCTCCCTGCTGAGGAAAGCTGCCTGTGGAGAGATGCTGAGGGAATACTTCCTTTTCCTTGCTGGGTGGGAGAGGCTTTGCCCTGTGTTGTCCTGCAGAATACCTGACATCCTCCCCCTCACATGCTGGGAGCAAGGGCTTGACTCCAGGCTCTGAAGGGAATAGTTACTAGCTGCCCTTCTGCAGGCATCCAAAACAGGATTCTTTAAATAACAAATGCAAGGCCCAAGCCCTCCTTCTGGTGAAGGACAGCAAGCTGTTGTCATGAGGTTTTTATGGCCTTCATGACTTTCAGGATGTGAAGCACAACCTGAAAGGCACAGCAGAGCTGCTGGGGTTGTGTACAGGCTTGCTGAAGTGTCCTGTGCCACTTGCTGCACTGGTTTGTGCAGCATAACATGGAGTTGCCCTACAGCTCTTTAGACATGCTGATGCCAAATCGTTGGAAAAACTCTGGAAAAGGCTAGCCTGCTAGGACTGGTAGAGACATCAGGCTCTCAGTGTGCCTTGCAGAGCTCGGGCAAACAAAGCCAGACCAACACCACTTTCTAATCCCGCTTTGCAACAATCAGCAGTTTGACTGAAACCAGCAATCAGCACAGCAGCTTTGGTTCCTAGTGCCTCATTGTTATCAAGTCATCCCAAAGCAAGTGGAGCTGGATTTTCTGCTCCCAGCAGAGAGGTGCTGTTGTCTGTTGCTGTGTAGGTTGCTGTTTCACACATACAGCAGCAACCATTCATGCTGGAATGCTAAATGCAAGCACTGCACAGCTGAAGGAGTGGCCTGAAAGTACAATAGCAGACCTGATGTGTGCTGTCAGCTAAAAGAGCTGCTTACTGCCCAGCACCTCTGAGCAAGGTTCACATAGGTCCCATATTAGCACACCATGAATTCGTATGGGTCATGTGCCATTAACAGCACATCTGCTTTGCAGAGCACTCCCCTGAGGTCAGCCCAGACCCCAGCCACTAACCAATGCTGCTTGGAGTCAAAAGCAGGAAGAATCTGCATTTGGCTTATAAAAGCTTAAGATAGTAATTTAGACCTATCGTTTGGAATGTTGATGCAAATTAATTAAAGGTGTGACCTTTAAAGAGGACCAGTTAAACCACACTCAGTGCCCTGGTGTGTGTGGGTAACTGCATGATCAGCAAGAGCTCATGGGTTAATCACGGTTAAATGACAACGTGACTGTAGAAATGTAGATTCTTGGTTTTATAACTTCTGTATTTTGAACTGTTACAATGATAAAAGCCAACATCACCTTAGAAGTGGAAGGTGACGTGATATGTCCAAAGGCAGAGGTTGCTGCCACCTTGGCAGGTTCGGGTAGCACCTGTTCCTCCAACTGGAACCCGTCTTGCTCCTCAGCTTCCTTCAGAAAAAAAACTAAAAGAGAAAGGAGATTGTGGTTTGATGCTGACAGGCTGGGGACTCAGATTAATCATAACTGGCTTTAAAAATTGTAAATGCCTTCTAATTCTGCTGTTTATGGGAACCTTTCAAAAATAAACACAGAGTTGAACTGGAGCTTAAAAAAAAAGTTTTTGGAGAAGTCTTTTGCCTGTCAGGTGATACTGAGTTTTTACATTGTACCTGGAAGCAGGAACAAAGAACAGGCCATTTTCTCACCTGGTCTTCGTCCATTTCCTCTTTCTTAGATCGTCTGCTGTTTTGCAGGTTCTGATCTTTTTTTCCCCTTTGTGTTTGTGCAGTTTCTGATTATCAGCCATGATAAACACAGGTTATCCATGACCTCCCTCATCTCCTCCCTCCCTCTCTCTGCTTCCCAATCTTGCCTGTCGGTCCATGTGGCTGCCGGTTTGCTAACACTGGTGTCTGAGGCAGGGACTCACCTGTCCAGTTGCTCCAGTTCTCCCGGCCTGGCAGCACCGTGGTGAGGCCAGGGTGGGCTGTGCTGCCCAGCACGTGCTGGCCCTGCAGCACTGCTCTGCTCTACTGGGGCTGAGCCACTGAGGAAGGAAAAGTCTGACTTGGCCATCATTGTTTTCTTCTGCACCGGGAGCAGGTGCTGAAATGGCTTGTTGCTTATCTCATTATTGGAAGGTGGCAGTTGTTTACTGATACAAGCAGGGACTTTCTGTGCTATTGACATTGAAATTAAGTTCCTGTTGAGTATTTTCATCTTGCTTGTCCCTTTAAGAACCTGTTTGTACATGGCAAAATCATAAGCTCACATATTTGGAGTGTGGCCAGTCTAAGGTTTTGGGTTTCTTCCCAAGCCTGACAGCCTTAGAAAGAGCATTTAGGTTTCCCATGCTCCTGTCAGAAGGAATCCTTCAGCCAAAAGGCTAATCACTGGTGCTTCCATTTGTCTGGGTTTTGATGCAGTCCGATTGTTACACTTCAGTCTGTCCTCATGATGTGTTTTAAAACAGATCAAAGGAGCTAAACCTTGGTTTGGGAGGGTTGGCAAGGGTGTTCTGAAGTGTTGCCGGGCAGTGGAGGAAGCGTGTTGGGCCAAGTTGGTGCTCACCCAGGCAGGACAGCACTGAAACATCCCTGCAAAGCTGTCCGTGCTCCTTGAGGGAGGCTCGGAGCTGGAAGTGTAGGGTTGTGTGCAGGTGTCAGGAGCAGCTCATGCTCGCTGTCGGGGGCAAGCTCTGTCCTTCATGTATCCTTCTAGGTGGGAGATGTGGAGCATACTACAGGTAGTTACTGGTTTTAGTTGTTTACTCCACTATTGGAAGCAGTGTGTTCAGTAGCATAAAGATGTATTTAGTGACAAAGTTCACATGAAGGTTTGTATGACATAGCTATAAAAAGAAAAAACGTCCATCTTGAGAGACATCTGAAGACAGGTACTAAACTTCATTCAGGCTACTGCAGATGTCTTTGTAGCATTAGTTTGATCAGAGTTTCTTTACTCACCATAGCACTGAGTGCAGATCAAATGTCTTTTTTATCACATCTCTCTCTTGTATATGCTGTGTTAGCTCTGTATTTTGCAGCTATTACTTTAAAATGCCTTAAAGCTTTTTAAAAAAATGAGATGGTCATAACTGTGTTTCTCAGCCTTTTTCAGGTTTTCCCATTTCCACGCAGTGAGCCTCAGAAAACGTGTGGAAATCCTACATGGCTATTTGAAATGAAATGTCCCCATATCCCACACTTGAGCCAAGCACCCCAGCTGTTTACTGTGTCCATAGGAACAGCTCTGATGATCTCTGTGATGCTTGTGACAGGCAGCATTGGTTTGATGCACAGAGAAGTTTCTGGGCTGGAGCTTGTTCTTTTAATGAGAAATTTTACATTTTAACTAGTAACAAAATAGTATTTGAACTCCAAAGAGGCATTTTCCATACATGAAGTGAAGTGGGATTTGATTATTCAGGGCACTGCTGTATTCACAGACAAGTTTAGTTTGTTCAATAGACCCTGGCACTAATGAGTTAGAGGGATGTATTTCATCTTAACCCTCTTGACAGGTAGCCTATCCCTTTTACTTCTGTAATACTCCCACTTGAATGCAAACCAGCGTTCAACAGGGAGACTCTGGTTCTGGGACCTGCAAGTCACATAAACCCCTCCTTGCTTTTTAAATTTGAGCACCAATAGAAAGCAGCTGGAAAAAAATAGTTTTCTAAATTGTAGATTCTGGGACAAGAAGCGAAAAGAAGCTGAATGGAGAATGTGTAATTTCAAAAATAAGTCAGGGTAGGTTAGTGGGAACAGGGTTGTGTTTTTTTAAATAACCCAATTCTAGTAGTTGCCTAACACAGTGAGTTCTGGAAGTGCAGGTGATTCCTGGATGCAAACTGCAGCAGTTCTAGGGTTAAGCAGGTAGTGAAGTATGGGTTAGGAACCATGTGGTTGTTTGTTCTGCAGTCTTCAGGGCAGGAAGATTAGAGCCAACCCTTCTGCTAATCATGTTCTGTTTAAACTCTTAACTATACAGATTAGCAGGGTTTCCTTATGTTTCCTGTAGATTGAGGTAGTTTTGAAGTTATTAAAATACAATTGTTTCTTGTTAGAGAACGGGATTTAAGCTGCTTGGCAACAGCTGCTTTATGAAAGGCGTTTATGTGAAAGGAGGTTAAAAAAATCATGCTATTTTCAGAAATGCTTAAGTTTTAAAATAAACACACTAGCAAATTTTGTAATATTGTAACAAATTAATATATTTCAAGTAATTGATGCTGCCTTTGGGGCTTGGAGTGGGTTTAGTTGTGATTTTTTTGGTTGTTGGCAAGTTGTTGGTTTTAAATTGTATGAGAACAAAGGGCAATATTAATTATCAGGGCTCCTTCTTCATTAGCTGATCTTCACATGGCCATTCCCTTGTCAGTCTTGGGAAACCAGTTCTCTGGTGTGTCCTGGCACCTTTCTGAGCTGAGCCATGTCAGCCGGTTGTCTTGGTCTCACTGCTGGTTGACCACGTGTGCTTTACTGCTGCAAATTGTCATGCTGAGTCTGACTCCTCCTTAGTTCAAAGCAACATTGCATTGGGAACATCAATGAAAATTCTTTTCATACTTGTCTAATAACAACAAAACCCCAAGACTGTTTTTAAAGGCTAGCTTTTGACTACAGATTCTGAAACACCAAAAAAAATCTTGAAAAAAAGAGAAGCAGGGTTTGTGACTTAGTTTCAGAACTTACAATTAAATTCTTCATTCTAGATAAATATTGCTTATTTATCTTGTGGTTTTTTGGTAGGAATTAAATTCAGTGGAGTCAGAAGAAAACTAAAATTTAAACAAGGAATTATCTCTCTGGTTAATTCCTTAGAAATGTCTTGGTTATTAGTATCAAGATTCAGATGCTAAGGGCTCTGTGGCAAGCTTTTTCCATCTGTTACAATGAGTAGACAGTGCAAATCAGAGTGGAAAAAGCCCAGTGGCCATCATAGCTGTGCCCATACCTTTGTTACCAAGAGCTACCATTTCAGTTAATTTGAAACTCTCTTAGGGAGAAGCAAAACTTTATCTCTCAGAATTGTAACTCAGATTTTTTGAGCAACCCTCTTCATCAGGACTGCTCCTGGTCCATTCACCAGGAGCAAACTGAAAAATAAGCCTACAGGTTAGTGATTCATGTGTCCTTACAAATAATATGATGGTATTTGCTTGTTAAGTTGCGTCATTCATGGGAGATAAAGGAAAAACAAATCAAAGATTCATGTGACCTCATGCAGAGATCAGACAGTTAACAGCCTGTTCTCTGAGGCATCAGTCACATGTCATTTCTGTGTCATTTTTATGCTCATTACTGTTGCAAATGTAGATGAAAATGCTTAAGAGTTTGTGGTATTAGAAGGAAACTCTTTGGTTTACACAGAAGTTTGGTGAATACCTCATTCTATTCTCATTCTGTCCTCGATTTCTTGCATCACTCAACAGTTACCATGTAATTGTGGCTTTCTCCGGTTTAAGTATCACAGAGTCTCCCTACCTGGTAGAAAGAGGGCAGTACCTCCCAGCAAGAGGGCATTGGTGCTAGAGTGTGCTGTGTGCTGACTGAGGCAGCCGTGCTGGGTTCAGTACACAGGCATGGTGTTCATTGCTTGGTTGTCACTGGTGCCATCCTCTTCTCATTAAAGCCATTGTACCATGTGTTGTCATTTCTAGATGTGAAAGACTTGAAGAGCAGTTAAATGACCTGACTGAGCTCCACCAGAATGAGATCCTCAATTTAAAACAGGAGCTGGCCAGCATGGAGGAAAAGATTGCCTATCAGTCTTACGAGCGAGCCCGGGACATCCAGGTGGGTGACAGAAGCAGGGACCCAAGTCCTGCCCTCTGCCTGCTCTTTCAGGAACTCACTCACTCTTGAAGTATGCCTGCACTTCAATATTTTATTTTAATCCTTGTAGTTTTATTGCTAAACTGCTGCATTCCAAAAAGTCCTTATTCCATCTCTGACCTGTGGGTATCTCTCCAGGGAACCTCCTCTGTAAAGCAGGACTGTGCCCCACACAGAGGGAACCTGCTGCTCAGCTGGAGCAGAGCAAGAGCCAGAGCCCACTCTTTGTGCAGGCCTTTGTATTAGACACTCAATGGGCCATGACCCAAACACTTCTTTTACAGTCATGTTCCCAGTACACAGGCCCTGGGGTGTGGTTCTGTGTCACTAATTTTACAGCGATGGTCACATACATCTAAGGAAAAATGGCTTTGTGTGTGCACTGCATTGACTCGGGAAACAATTCTTTCTGTTGGCTTTGAAGGAAAAGGAGGTGTTTCTAAAAGAAAAGTTTCTTTTAGTATGTATGAAAGGCTATGAAAAAGACGTCTTGAAGTTGGAGGCCCTTCTACAAAGCAAAGCAGCTGCTGACCCTTACAGAGAAAAGCCTATTCAGAAACAAGTCTCTTGACTATTTTACATATTGCTGTGGTAGTTTTAAAAGAAATATCAGTTCTGATTGCTGATGGGAGATACTTGTAGTGTGAGCAGAGAGTTGTAGATTAAGAGTTTTTCCTTTTTCTTGCCGAGTGACTTCAGTCAGGTGATTTCCTCTGGAGACCAAGCAGACTGTCCTGTTCACACACTAGCTGCAACTCCTGTTGTCAAAAGTTCTTCCTGGTCACTGCTGTTTGGGGCAGCTGAGCAATTCTGCCCTGTGCTTTCAGGGGTCTTAACCGAGGAGAAGCCCTCATGTTTCATTGACCCCCACAGACATGATGCAATGAGAAATGTAACAGGTGTCAATGACCTTTAAGTTAAATTTAATCAGTGTCTGTGGACAGTGGTACAATGGCCCCAGGCAGTGTAAGCAGGAGGCTCTCCCTTGGGGGAGTGTTACAACGGTCAGGTTTTGTTCTCCTCTCTAAATTCAGATAGCAGGAAGATTGAATTGAAGTGGGGATTTCTCAACAGCTTTTGTTAATCTTCATTTTTTGATTCAGTGTAAACTTAAAAGTTGGGACAGCCAATTTCTCAGCACTGCTGGGGAAAAGGGAAGTATTAAGTTTTGTTGTATGAAAAACTGTTTAAGAGCATGGGCTGATGTTGCAGAGGAACAGTCCTGGTTATTTTTTTTGGTGATCAGTCTGGGAAGGGGTGCTGCGGACTTGTGTATCATATTTGCAGTTGGCCTATGTGTCTGGAAAAAGTGACTCGGAGGGAAGATAAGTGGAATTATTGTAACTTGGTATCTTCAAGAGCAGAAGTTTGTCTTGGTGTTAATAGCCTGAAAACCTCTCTCCTCCCTAGCCCTCTGTGTTGCATGTCACTGATGTTTCAGTGCAGGTTGGCTTGGTCCAGTTTGGGTTCAGCCCAGTAAAAAGGTCTGACAAATCCCCCTGAGTCAGTGGGGCTTTAGAGAGGTGGATTTGTGCAGGATGGTCTTTTACTTCCACCTCCTTTTGTTTTGCCTCTTCTTGTAGACAGTTCCGTAAGTCTCATGCTTCTTTCCCTTCTAGCTGTCTGTCCCCAGCCCTCACAGAGTCAGCTGGAACTGTGCCAGTGCCACAGCTTGCTGCAGTCTGGAGAAGCTCTTCTTCCTGCAGTGGCAGCTGTGCAGGTGCCTCTCAGACCTTTCCCTGAGCTCACAGCTCACGAAGCAAGCAGAACACAGCTGAGCCTTTGGTAGTTGCTTTTGTTGATGTAGTTTTCTGCAAAGGGGTCAGATAAGCACAAGTGACTGCAAGGAAGGTGATGGAAGTTGAGGTTCTGGGAATGCACATCCCAGAGAAGGATGAAGATTTCTGGCTAGGCACAGCACCTTTGTCCTCTGAGTGGCCTCTTGGAACCAAAGCTGAAGTGACCAGGTGGCTGGGCAGCCCCTGCTTCTGGGCAGAAGCCGTGGGGTTTCCCAGCCTGGCATCTCCGTATCAAGCCTTGTGGGTGTGGTGTATTGCAGACTGCAGTGCCTTGTCAGCAAGGGGCTTCTCACCTTGGCTGTGGGAAATGGCACTGCTTTCTCTGCTCCCACTGCGGGGAAGGAGCTGGGTGCGTGAGCAATGGGAGGGTGGGGATGGTGGTCCTGGCCTGGCCTGGTTGGTGAGGTCACAGCTATGAGCTCAGTGACCCAGGATGTGCTCTTGCCCACAGGAGGCACTGGAAGCGTGCCAGACGCGCATCTCCAAGATGGAGCTCCAGCAGCAGCAGCAGCAAGTGGTGCAGTTGGAGGGGCTGGAGAATGCCACGGCCAGGAACCTACTGGGGAAGTTCATCAACATCTTGCTGGCTGTCATGGCTGTCCTCCTTGTCTTTGTCTCTACTGTGGCCAACTGCGTCGTGCCCCTGATGAAGACTCGCAATAGGACGTTCAGCACTTTATTTATAGTGGTTTTCATTGCCTTTTTGTGGAAGCACTGGGATGCCATCACCGGCTACTTGGAACGATTCTTGTCTCCCCCCAGATGATGGTGGCAGGAATGGGCTGCGCTGCTCCCTCCTGGCGCTCTTGGTGAGCAAGTGTGGCAAAGATTAGTCAGCAACTACTCCGCTGAAGTTTTAAAGTGTCCGAGTGAATTTGTTTACATTTAGAATAACGTTTTTTCTCTGCAAGATGCATTGCAATAGTATTTTTTAGATTTTATTCAAGAACTCTTTTGGCGAGAATCCTGGATAATTTTTATGTAGCATGGTTCTCTTTGGATGCAAATCTTAAGATTCTTTAAAGTGTACAAAAGAAATGAATAAAATACAGAAATTTGGAGCATACCAATGGGCAATTTAAATTGTGGCTTGAACTACTGTACTAAACCTGTCAGGAAGAAGAGAACGTGGTTAGCTTAAGATGAGCAAAGCTCAGTCTAGTGCGCAGCCTTGAATGATGGTACCGCAGCAAACCTGTAACACTAAACTTTTACTGTGAAGTCTGCTCACATTCCATGTCCAAGTGTATGCGTTGAGTGATTTCTTTCCTTAACAAGAGAAAAACAACGTGTGGATCCCTCTCCCAGCTCAGCATCTGGGTTTGCCGTTTGTGCTAACCTGACTTCAGTAACTTTCTGTAAGGCTGGCTAACTTGGCTGATTATATGGAGTGGAAGCCTCATGCCATACACATGCACAGTAACTGCGCAGTTGTGCTACAGTATTTTGAAGTAGTCCTTGAAATACTTATCTTTAAGCAGAAGCCCTTGGTCGCACTTTTAAGGTTTTTTTTAATATATATATATTCACAATTTAAAAAAAATCCAAACAGCATACTTGAAGAGTGTAATACTCAAACTCTCAGTGCTTCCTTATTGTTTCTAATAGGATTTTTTATTATTATAATTATTATTATTATTATTATTGGGGGTTTTTTTGGAAGGGGCTTGGGAGGGTCATTACTTTTTTTTCTTTCAAATAAAAAGTGATGTTTTTAAATGAAGAAATGCGTGAATAATTGTGAGCCGTCTTGTCCTGAAGCAGTTCTGAGGAGGGCAGAGAGTAGTTTCTAGTGTCATCCTGTCGAATGCAGCACTGTCCATATGCCATTTGTCTGTCCTTCTGAACATAAAGATGCAGCGTCATGGAAAACATCTGTCTTCTCCACACCTTTTTATCATGCAGGGCTTTTTTTCTTTTTCCACATGTGAAGGATGGTATGTTTATATTTTTTATTTGCATGTCATCTCTCATTCCTGGCCTCAGGATAAGAGCAAGGAATTTCTGTTCATCTCTTCCTAGAGACAAGACAGGTTCTTTTGAGGAAAGAAATACTGACTCAACAGTCCACGTAATAGAATGGTTATCTCAAAAATAGTTCTAATTAAAAAAAAAAAAAAAGCCTGAAAAGTGAAACCAAAGTTTTCCTCCTGTCAGGCTCTGGTGAGGTTGTGCTCTGTGGTGTGCCATCCTCTTTTTAGCCACAGGGGCCAGCACTTGGTGCAAACACTTTTGCAAATCTCTAAAGGGAATGTCAGTTTCAAATGTAACCCCAAGTCCTCACAATGTGCCATTGCTGGTGGCCTGTTGGTACAGGCAGGCAGCCCTCAAGTCCAAGGAATCTGCGTTCATTCTGTGCTGGTTTTTAATTGCTGTCCCTTTCACCATAACAGTGCCAAGATTCATCTTTTGTCTTTGTGAAATCTAAAAAGAGACTCCAGGATTCTGTCAAAACCATTTATGGTGTTTAGTTAGGTCTTACTGTTTTCCTTCTTTCCAAGATCAGTTTCTGTCTAGGAATCAGATGTTGCCCAAGTGACCTAAATCAGCTGAAATCATACATAGGCATGTATGAGACATGTACAACATATATATGCACACATGGGCATTGTGCTATGATGCAGATTCCAGGTTCTGAGAAATTCCCTCAAACAAGGTTAATACCTTGAGTGTTTTCTGATTGCCAGCAAAGGCAAGCCCTCCACTGTCCAACCATCCTTCTTCCTCCAGGGGTTCTTTTCTTCAGTAGTCACAGGAAACTCAGGTGCCCTTTTCCCAGGGATCCCACTACACCTCTCTGTCACCATGTGTGCTAATCTGCCCCTGCCCCTGTCCTAATTAAAACACAGGTTGCCATTTGCAGCTGACTCAAGCCAAAACTGCTTGTGCTTTCTGCAGTGTCACAGCCAGAGCAGAGGTGCATGTGGCCATTCCCTCTCTTGCCCCTGGCTCCAGTGAGGCTCTTCTCTAGTGTCTCACATTCCTTGGGTAACTGTCAGCTTCCCATTATGCAGGTTTTGTCAGAAACAAATGTGAATAACAGTAGAATTGATTTGGTGCATAACTGAAATGCTTTGTTGCCTTTTTTTCTGAAACCTGGTGTTTGTACCTCTTTTTCTCAGTCTTGTTCACACTAGAATTGCTTAAAGTAGGTTTTTATGTGGTCAAATCAGGAAGGATTTAAAAGCTAGTGGCTCTGGACACTCAGTGTCTGTAGTACTTAAGGAAGTGTTTGTCCCTCTTTTTTATATACCAATTTTGTTTATTGTCTCAACTCTGTCATATTGAGTAAATACCATTTGCTAGCTTGCCAGAAGGTGTGGGCTTAATAAAAACTGACATCTCGGAACTCTTTGGTGAAGGCCATATACTTACGGGTCTGAACAAAGTGTCTGTCTCTTTCTCTCTCAGCAGTTTCTTCCATTCCAGAAAATAGTCTGCAGTAACATCATGTATGATGCTGCATCCACTTCTCATATCCTAACACAACTGCCATGTGTTTTGCCTTTTGCACTAGCAGAACGTTTTGGGGTTTTCCTCCCTCTTCAATTTGAAAGTCTGTGATGATTTCTGATAGCTTAATGATGATGTTGTTGGAAATGTGATTCTAGCTTTAAAGCTCCCTTTCCTTGTACATGGTTGTGTTTGCTTTCCTGATGGAGTGTTTCTGGATGATGCATAGACAGCTTCCACTGTGGATGTGAGTGCGTGTGTGAGTACCTTTAATAGTCTCCTTTGTAGATAAAAATTTTTTAGTGACTATCTCTGAGTTGCAGAATGTTTCCCAAAACATTTCATATTCAGAGTTGAAGTGATTCAGAAATTGCTTAGATGTGTTTAGTACATACTGCCTTGGCACATAAAAAGGGAAAAATATAATGGACTGTGTAAGTTCCAAGAGCAGCACCTCCTCATTAACACTCGAGGGTTCAAGTGAAGTTCATCTATTTCCCCCATTTCCTTCAATATAAAGAAGAAAGAAAATCTTGATGCAAAAGAATTTACGTTAAAAAATTTGATAAAGTTCTTTTTTCTCTCAGCCTTATTAGTTTAGTTCAATTATACTCAGCATGCTCCCAGCAGTTACTCTGTTGGTTTATTCCAATCCCATGCGTGCTTAGGTGAGATCAGATTAACTGCTGGCTTACGTGCGTGTTACACTGGGACAGGAAAGCACTGTCTGTCAGCTTTGAAAATATGCATTTTTTAATGAGAAAAAGAAACAGCATTATAACAAAAGAAGCCAAGCTACAAAGGGTTCAAGACTGGGTAGTTTTGCCAGTTTTTAAGTGAATTCTGGAAGTGGCTAAAGAGTTACAAACCCTGTGTGTCTGTGTTGTGTATGCCAGGTGGTATAGTTGTAGGCAATTGACTTAGCTGTAAGTGTGTTTTAAAAGTGTAAAAAAATAAACAGAAAAACTCACTTGCACGGGTTGAAAAGTACAGAAATGACACTTGTGAACGTAACACTGTAGTTTATAGATCTTAAGCTGCTAATTGTTGAGAGAGATTTACATTTGTCTTGTCTGATTGTCGCAGATTTATCTGTGGCACTTTTACTGTATATAAAAAACTTTAAATAAAGACCTCAGCTATTAACACCGGTCTAGTTTGGATCTTTCCAGATGCAGGGACAGGGGGAGGGAGGTGCTGTCGTGGAGAAGAAGAGGGGTGTTTCAAAACTGCTGAGCCCTAAGAGCTCAAAATGTGAGCAAGTTTTCCATAGCTCTGATTGTCAGACTTTATCCTACACAAGATATCAGCCACACACAACTAGTGTACAACAAAAATAAGCTGGTGTCAGTGTCTGGTCTTTGCAGGTAGAGGAAAGGAGCAGCAGCATTGCATTGTCTTCATTGATCCCTTCCAGCCCCCTTGTGCCTGGGACAGCCTCTGGTAGTGTCCCTGCAGGCACGCAAGGGCTCGTGCATCACAGTGTCTGTTTTTGCCTCCTGCCACACTGGCTCAGTTTGCAGGTGGGTGCAGCCAGGTGACACGACTTACCCAAGAAGTGTCTGTCTCGGAAGGACCAGAAGTTGGTCCTGTATTTTCCCACTGCTGGTCTTGTCCCAGATGAGAAGGGCCCTTGCTTCTGTGGACTTTGTCCTTAAGGGATTTCAGGGCCCACTCTGTGTGAGCTGCATGCTCAGAGGCAGGTGCAGTTGTAGTAGCATCACCCATGTGTCTCAGGGAGCTTGTGATGGAGCAGTTCCAGGCCTGCTCAGCTTGGATGAGGAAGGCTGCAGCTGGCAGGACAGCACTCCTTAGCAGAAAGCTACCTCTCCCTGAGCAGAGGCAAGAGACTGCAGAATGTTGCTTATGCCACTGCTCTAAACAGAGGTATTTTGGCTACCGTGTTTCATACAAGAATTTCTGAATACTTTATTATTTGTACAAACTGAAAGTGAGCAGATTCCTCACTGGTGTGGAAGAGATACTCTCCAAGTCCCTCTTGTTTTTTGGAACAAGAGGGTATCAGGAACAAAGAACCAAGAAGAGAATGGAAACAACATTTTAAGGAGAAAGGTACCAAGTCCTTCTCTCTGTTTTCACAGAGATGCAAGTACTGTAAAACCAGCAAGAGATCAGAAAGCAAAAGCAGCTGTTTGCAGGATTTTCCCCTCTGTAATCTCACAACCAGAATGCAAATTCCAGCAGTTTATGGATAAAACGAGTGCATGGCTGCTTTCGCTAGAGCTGTCTGGCTCATGGGACACAGCTGTGAGGGTAAATGGTTCTGCATTCTTTTGGGGTGGTCACCTGAGAGGTGCTGGCTGTGGCTTGGGACCAGAAGGGGGGCATGACGACCAAAGGTGAAAGCACTGGCCTTCTACTCCCATGTCAACATATTTAATCTGATAATTTAGGGGATTAGATGGTGTGACTCAGTATTTTGGTTAGTCTATGGGAAGTGGTTTAATAGCTCCACCCAGGTCCTGGGGAACAAACAGGGATATGGCAAGGGTACAGCCATGCTGGGGTGCAGCATGGAGGTGGAGGTGAGGAATTGGCTGATGTTTCTCACTAGAGCATTCTCCCTGGCTAAATAACACCACCTTGATGTGTCAATAGTGGAAAATTTTGGAAACAGCCAGCTCCCTACCACAATATACTCATCTTCAAGTTGTTCCTTGAACACCAAATCCACTGGTGTTTAAGTGTTGGTGAGTGGTTCATCAGCCTCAGTGGATCCTCCCCCACTGACTGGAGTTAGGAAGAGAGTTCTCTGCTGCCTGCATTAGCATGAAATAGAACTTCCCAGGGCAAACCAGCTCTGCTGAGTGGCTTGTACTGTAGCCAGATCCTCTCTGAAATTAGGAGTAAGAGTCACCTCATATGTATTCTCTGACTTTGTACCAGCCTTGTGCCCACCCTGGCCAAAGGAGAAAAAAATAAATAATACTGCTTGAAGAGAAAGGCCAGAGCAGGGAAGATGCAGTGTGTTTTCACACTCCTTTCCTCCTCCTCCTCAGTGCAGCTGTTTCTGTAGCCCTGCCTGCTTTCTGCTGATACTCGCCTTGTCTGAAAGGTTCCTCCACTACACACAAAACAGCATTCTCAGACTGGGGTCACCTATCAGACCCTGTTGTGACAGCCTGAGGACACCTCTGGCTCCCATTCATTGTTCGAAGAACACCATTACACCTAATCCTAGCTGTGATCTGTAGGGAGGAGGACCCCTGAGAGCCCGTCTGGCCAGGACAGAGAAACAGATGGGTGTGACACCACACTGCTATATCTGGTCAGTCAGCTCCTCAATTCCACCTGATTCTGGCACTGCTGACACACCTGCACATCACCGACATGCTCCCCCAGTCCCTGAGGGTGAGCAGGAGCTCTGGGCCAGGCCAGCTCCCGCTCCCCCTCAGCTCTGCTGAACGTGTCCCTGAAGGGGATGGTGCTGACACAGATGAGCAGACTGAGGGGGAGGCAGCTGCTTGGTTTGCTCTGAGAAAGAGCTGTGACCAGAAAGTATGGCTCATCCTTGTCTCAGGCACACCCTGAGAACTAAATGGGATCTTTTACAAATTGACATCCTGCTTACCTGACCAAAGGATCCTGAGAAGAGAACAGGGATTTTATGAGGAGCAGGTGACATTTCACTGGTGGACCAACCACTCCTCAGCAGAAGACATCTTCAAGGAAACAGCATCCCTCGACTCTCCTGATTGTTGTTTTGCACATCTTGAACTAGTTATGATCCTTGTGATGGGTAGAATAGCCCTGTCCCACACTGCTCAGGAATTTGGGGTATGTTCCTCAAAAAATATTTCTCTGAAACATAATTTGCTCATTTCAGACCAGCTCTCCTCCTCCATTGGGCTCCTCGGTATTGCCCTCCACCTTTGGGAACAGACTGGCAAGTAGGTATCAGCTGGCATCCCACTGTCCCGTCCGTCGCTTTCCCAGCTGGCAAAGGCCGATTGCTGCTGGGAGCGGCCAGACCGGCCCAGGCGGGCCGACTGCTCGCTACCCGAGTGCACAGAGCCGGGCCAGGGTTCAGGCGGGGCCAGCTCCTGGCCTGCGGGGATGCAGACAATCCTGCCCCTTTGAACTGGGGGAAGGGCCGTGTTCTCCGCCGGAGCAGAGGCTGCGGCCGCCGGGAGGGAGCGGGTCCGCTGCACGGCCCTGGGGCGCTGCTGCTGTGAAGTTACAGGGATGGGATCTGGACCGGCTGATGGAAACCCTTTTGTTCTCGGAACTACCGGAGAGGCCCTGACAGCTCCGACGGCTCCGACCCGAGTGACCGGCCGGGCCCCGCGGCGCCCTGAGGGGACTCGCGACGCCCTCGGCTCTGGCGCCGCCTAGCGGCGGTGCCTGGCTATGCACGCGCGCGCCGCCAGCGGTCTCCGGCGACCCCTGGCGGCCGCGTGAGGGCAGCGCGGGCAGCGCCGCGGGACCCCAGGTGTGACAGCCGAGCCCCGCCGAGACGTGCCGAACCCCGCCGAGCCCCGCCGAGCCGTGCCGAGCCCCGCCGAGCCGTGCCGAACCCCGCCAAGCCCCGCCGAGCCGTGCCGAGCCCCGCCGAGCCGTGCCGAGCCGTGCCGAACCCCGCCGAGCTGTGCCGAGCCCCGCCGAGCCGTGTCGAACCCCGCCGAGCCGTGCCGAGCCCCGCCGAGCCCCTGCACCCGCGGGGCCGGGCTGCGCCGGCAGCAGAGGGAAGGGGCGCAGAGCCCTCCCGTGGGAGCGGGCACCGGGAGCGGGGCCGCGGGCACGGCTCAGCCGCCACTCGCAGGCGCCGCCGGAGCGCCCCCAGCTCTGCCCCGACTGCCGGGCCCGTGCTGCCGCACCCGGAGCAGCGCTGTGCAGCGGGAGGGGACGCGAGACCCGGAGCTGCTCGGTGACACCACCACCTCCGGGGCATCCCGGGCGTACCAACAGCCCTGCTCCATCGCCGGGCCGCGGGCAGCAGCTGCAGCAGCACTTCAAAGCTTCTGCACTGGTTCTGTTGGGCACGACCCCTCTCCCCCACGGTTCAGCATCACTACAGCAGTAACTCAGCGGTTATTACTGCTCGGACCCGGTCCTGTATCGTGCTGCCTCAGGTGAGGAGGAGCCTCTCCCTGCTCAGGCTTTGCGGTCCCTCTCCCAGGCCTGGGCTCAGCTGCGTTGTCCGCACGGAGAGGGAATGTGCAGACACAGCTCTGCAATGCCTCGTTGCTCCCTGCTCTGGAGGGAGCCATTCCGAGGGGTAATTGTTCATGGGACATGCTTGATGGCTCTCAAACCAGCAGTCACATCAGGCTGAATGCTCTGCTTCTGTTGTTAAGCATGGCTGGCTCTGTGATTACCGTGAAAATCAGTAATTTGTCTGATCTGGACCTTTCCTCTCCCCTCCTGTAAGTGGGGCTGGAGTCTACAAAGATTTGCTGACAAGCTCCTCCCTGCTTCATCCCCTGCAGCTCTGCTGGGTGCTCAGGTCTGATCTCCTGCTGCTGACTCTCCTCTTCCCATTCCCATCGTGGTGTCTTTGCTGGCAGTTCTGGCTCTAGAGGCTTGGTGTCCCCTCTGGCTCCCAGATAATGTGCTGTTTGCTGGCTTGTCCCAGAAAAAAAGGGGAGACCATGCTGATCAAGGCTCCCCAAGGATCAGCCCTTCTCTGCTGGAGTGGTATCCCCACCTACAGGGCTCACGCACAAAGGAACTCGGACGCAGGGTAGCTTCCTAAGAGAAATTGAAAAACCATATGAGATTTTGAGGTTCTTTGAGAAGAGAACAGAGAGAGAATGGGAACAGTGGCTACGTCAGTAAATTCCCTATTTCTGGACGCAGGCTGCAGTGGCAGCACTGCAGAGTGATGGGGCACAAGGTGGCAGACAGCCCAGCTCAGCAGGCACAGACCTGGCAAGGACAAACTGCCTGTGTCCTATGGGCAAGATAAACCTGCAGAGGTTCAGCCTTAAGATGTTCTGTCCTATTAACAAAATGCCCATCATCCTTGTGCCACATCCCCCTCCATGGAATTGCCAAGAGCTGCACCTTTTTCCAGGTGTTACCTATGTCATTAATTACTGGGGGCAAGGTGTGGCTCCATCTGAAAATGGGGAGGCTGCAGAGCAAGGACTGTGGGGGCAGAGCACAACTGTGAGCTGGGAAATGCAGCGAGCTGGCTGGGAAAAGGCTTTTAATTGAGCTGCTGAAATCCTTCCTTCTCTCCCCATCAACAGAAGGAAACTGGGGGTTCTGCTGTCCAAGATAACATGTTGTTTTGCTCTGGTGTATGGACAGTTGTGGGAGCTGCTCGTGGAAACCCATGCAGGAATTCAAGGAATGAAAAGGCGAGTGAGCCGGTGTGTCCCATCCCATCAAACAAGCCAGGTCCTCCTGTGGGGAAAGCTCAGCCCCACGGCGGGTTGCCCCACAGCAGAGACGAGCCTGGGGCTGGGCCTTGGTGGCTCTGGTGGCCGCGGTGTGCGAGGGCACGGCGGGCGCAGTGCGGGGCGCTGGAGCCGTCCCTGCTGCTCGCAGGGAGCCTGGGGCCAGGTGCTGTGCAGGGCTGGAGCCTGGGGACAGCTGCTGTGCAGGGCTGGAACACGGGGACAGCCTCGGCTTTTCCTTTCTGCCGGCTGATGAGCACCAAGTGTGTGCCAAGGAGCAGTGCAGTGGCCTTGCCTGGTCCCCCTGCCCGGTACAGAAACAAGGCACAGCCTGCAGGTCAAGATAATCGCCCTTGCTGGGCTTAAACGTGCTTTACACACGGATGTACCAGTGAGCAGGAGTGACAGTGGCAGTGAAGCAGACGGATTGCTACTATATGGGTTACAAAGGCCTTATATTTAATTATGCTCAAATTTCTTTCCCTGATGCTGAATTCCTGTGCTGGTGCAGGGCTCACCAGTGCCCACAGCCCCAAAGCAGCAGCTGGCAGCAAGGCAGCAGGTGCCTGCTCCCCAGGGCCCTGCCCAGGTGCCACCCTGGGGCGGCTGAAGCAGAGTCATGCAGACATCAAACCCAAGCTCAGTAGTAGTGCCTGAACGACTCCTCACACAACAACCAGCTTCCAGGGTACTGTGGGTGGGTGAAGCCCTCCCAGCTGGTTTGGCTCACACCTCACTGGTTTGATTGTGGCTGTGGCACCCGGCAGAGATGGTCCACGCTCTACTGCCTTCTGTTTTTAAGGTTCCACTTGGAGCATATGCATGGAGTATCTGCTGTCCCTGCAGAACTCACCAGGGTGCTGGTGAGGCTCAGCTGGTGGCAGAGCACTGCCTCCCTCTGGGGTGAAAGCATTGAGAAAGGTCACAGGTCCAGAAATGGCTGAGAACTATAGTGATCCTCCTGGCTACACCACTTAGACCAGAGGCATCACACTGGGGCTTCCCCTTGCTGAGGATCTCCCTGTAGTGAGACCAGGGGCAGGGTGGGACAAGGCCAAGGCAGGGGAGCCAGCAGCCCTGCTGAGGCCCCAGTGCTGCATCAGCCACCAGCAGCTCGGGGGGCTGGTGCAGGTGTGGGGCAGATAGTGCTGGTGGCCCAAGTGCCTCTCCCCAGTGACACCAGCCCTCATCCAGGCTGCAGGCGTGGGCTGAGCACCAGGAGAGCTGTGGTGGCCAGTGGGGGGCCCTGAGACTCCCTGCCTGCTCTGCTGGCAGCAGCATTCAGAGCCCCAGCGGACGAGATCCCATTCTCACCCAGAGCTGGGAGGTCTGGTGCAGCCTTGGGCAGGGACAGGGGACAGAATGGAGCAGGAACTGGCTGCATTTTCTTGCCGTGCTTCCAGTTTCCACTGCCTGTGGCCACCATCCCTCCTGCCTGAGACCAGACCATGGTTTTAAGGGTGCTGGTTTTCTTCTGTGTTAGGCTGTTCCAGCCCTGACTCACTTCCTTTCGCACTGCTGTGCCACTGGGAGTGCTGGAGGATGTCCTTCTGTGCGCCCCCGTCCTGGAGGCTGGCGGGGCAGGGACTGCTGTGCTGTGCTCCGTTTCCTTCAGCACAAGCAGCCCCATAACTCAGCTCACCGACAGGCTGAGGTTCAGGACATGCCCGATCCCTGCTCCCCCACAGCCTCCCGGGGAGCAGCGAGCCAACACTGATCGGTGATTGGGCTTTTGCTTATTGCTGGCTTTCAGCTCGTGGGCTCTTGCCCAGGTTTGGTCTGTTTTTGTCTGGAGCATCTGCAACCCCCAGGGAATTTCTGACTGTGCAGGTCGTTGTCACAGCATACAGGTTGTGACCACCCATCCCTTTCCGGGGAGGTTCTGTGAAGGCCTGAAGATTTTCACCAAGTAAGTTTCTAACACATGCTTGGAGGTCTGACTAAGAATGTGTTAATTAATATTCAGGGTTCCTGCCAAACAGCCTGGGAAGTCAGCCTTCTTCCAGCCAGGCATGGGGAGGTGAAATGACAAGGTCTCTGATGGCATTGCCTAAGGTCTCTTGGAGAGGTGGGAGAGATATTGGAGCATCTGCCATCCTCCAGTGCATCCCCTCTGTCCTCTGAGGGGCAGATTGGTTATTGTCCTCCTCAGAAAAAAACAAAACCACAAAGCCTGCTTGCTTTTCCACCTTGAATTACTATCAGCTTTGACAAGCTTTGTCTCTTCACTCCCAAGATGCTGCCAGCTGAATCTAATGCTGTTGATTTGATAATATATCTAATCTGACTTTCTTGAAAATGCCCAATGTATCATAGCTTCTGTTTTTCTACTTGAACCATCTTCCCTCTTTGCGTTCTTTCTCTTTCCCAGCTGGGGCCAATCTGTCCGGGAAATAGTCCAATTTATTTCCATCTGATGGGAGCAGATCCCAGCTCCATTCCTTCCGTCTACTTTAGAGTTGAAATCAGCCTAGGTCATTATTTTGAAATCCCTCATTTTCCTGCTCTGCATTTTTGCTGCAGCTTTTCTCCCTCATCAGAGGCATCAGTGGAAACACCTCTAAATATCTCTTTCTGAGGGGCCTTCCCAGAGCAGCCCTCATTCAGTCAACATGACATGGATGATTGAGGTCCAGACAAGGTGTTCCCCACATTTTAGACCTTCCTGTGGCCTGAGCAGAGGCATGAGTATCACGTGTTGGATAAAACTGAAACTAGCAGGTCTGGGCCAGGCCTTGGTCTTCCCACAACCATTCCCTAAGGGTGGAGGCACGCAGCACTTTCTGTCTTGTGGCTCTCGTGCCACCGTGGGACAGCCAGGTCTCCTTTACTCAGCAGCATGTGGTGGATGGCCCTGTCTGCTTTTGCTCCTGAGGGGTCCCCTGAATGGGCCCTGGACCTGGCACGTTGGCTCTGCCAGTCTGGGGCCACCAGCGTGCTCCCCGTGCTCGGGGTGGGGAGGGATTTGCTGTTCTGCTGCACTGCCACCCTCCACGTGCCATGGTGCCTGCCTGGGGCTGCAGCTGCACCTCTGACACAGGCCCTGAGCTGCTCCTAACTTTATTGTGGTGACAAGAGAATCACGGCTCAATTGTCCAGTTATGGGTCCCCAAGTTAATTAACTGTGATTGATAAGCCACTGCCAGAATGAACCACACTGCAGGTTTATCTATGTAATCTCTGTTAGTGTGTTTAAAGACTGACAGGAGAGCCAGAAAAAAAAACATCCAGACAAAAAGATAAGAGCTGAAGATGCTGGGTGATGTCTTGAAAATTTCATTTAGCAAAGAAAATATCCCTTCTAAAACCACATTATTAACTGCTGTCAAGTGACAGCCATTTGGCCTTCATGTGCTGTGGATGAATTCAGGCAAGTTGTGTCAGACTGCTCTGAAGTGTGGTGTGTGCCACGACCCAGGCCCTTCCCTGGGCTCTTGGGTGCATAAAATCTGCATGATTGCTCTGCAATGGGGCTTGTCAGCAGGGACTGCAGCTGGGTTATGAATCACTTTAATTTGTCATGTGAGCTGGTTTCACACCAGCATCTCTGGAGGGAAAGTGCTGGAAAACTGGGGGAGGGAGGAGAGGGGGAATGTCAGATGCTACCTCCCTCTTCTCCCCTGCCCTGGTTCTTGATGGAAATTATTTTCCCTCTCCACCAGCTAATGACTAGTCCTAATTTAATAGGAAGGAGAGAAGTGGCCAATATAAAATGTATGTGTTTTGTTTTCACTTCTGAGTCTAACATGGCCACAAGTCAGTCTGTAATGATGGGGGGTGTTATCAGTCACACAATCTGACATTTTGCCAAAAGGTCTCTTTTGTCTCTTCTCTGAAGTGTGAAAACAAGGGATGCTATTTCTTGTGTTCTGTAAAGAAAAATGTGGGTTGCAGAGCCTTAAGGAGCCATTAGATGAAGGAAACTAAAGAAGGAAAGAAAAGTCAAGACCTCTTTCTTCAGATAATTACTTGAATACTGGACCTCTAGGGACACTTAATGGAAAACATTTTTGGAAGCACCTGAAAATCTGCCATGGAAATTTCCCATCCTGGCTATCCCACTGTCTCTTGGATCCTTTATTGGGGTAATCTTAAGAAAAATCAAAGATTCAGATCATAATTTGATTTTCCCTTTATTTTGTATTTACTTATTCAGCTGATGTAAAGGACAATAAAAATGAAATTACCTGCTCCTGACTGAGTTCTCTCAACACTTAGGTAAAGCACAGAATTATACAAAACTTGTAGATTCCTACTGCATGTTATCCTGACCAGCAAAAGCATAAACTAAACATAAGCTCTTCCATGGAGACAAATTATTAACCCACCAAGAGAATTACTCACTCTGGGCAAGTAGACTTTTACAAGATTGATTTTTAAGTGTGCAGATGAATGTTACAGCTGGTAAGAATTCATTAGTCAATGAATGCCCACCAAAGGAAAAGATAACGAGGCAGATTGGCTTTTCCTGAGTGGAAAGGGTTCCACAGTGTGATGCTGGGAAACGAATGCCCCGATCTCTTCCTTTCTCAAATCAGAAAAGTGTTTGGTTGTCTGTTTTACCTTTAAGTTCACAATAAGATCTCCTGAAATTACAGAATTACATGTTTTCCTCGGTAGACTAGTATCATTAGACATCTTGAGAGACAGCTGCTCCCTGGAGAGGAGCAGGGAGTGCAAAGGTACAGTCCAACACCTTCCCAGTGCTCCCTCAGCACTGCCTCTCCTCTCTGGCGTGCCCAGAGCCAGGGACCAGCGTGGCCACTGCACAGCCTGGCTTGTGGCTTTGGGGGCACCTGGCAGCATCAGGGCTGGCTGAGAAACCAAATCCATCTCCTGCTGCTCGTGCAGCCAGCAGTCTCTCAGCTCTGCCCACCAAACTGTTAATCTGCCCTTGCAACAAGCAGCTCTCACAGCAGCAAGCTGCAATCCTGGTAAACAACATATGTGAGAATGAGCTGCTGGAGCTGCCATAAAGGTTTTTGCTTCTTCCAAATTCTGGCTCCCCCACCACACACAGACCTGCAGTTTGAGCAAGCAGAGCCCACCTCCTGCCAGCATGAACGGGGAGGCTGAAACGCAGCGTGTGGTGCCTGTGAGCCCCTGGGGAGGGGCACAGCTGGGTGTGCCCGCACAGCTGGGTGTGTCTGCACAGCTGGATGTGTCTGCACAGCTGGGTGTGCCCGCACAGCTGGGTGTACCTGCACAGCTGGGTGTGTCTGCACAGCTGGGTGTACCTCTGTACCACAGGACAGAGAGCACCAAGAGGGAGATGAGAAGATTAGGAGGTCAGATCCAGGCTACAGAAATCTCAGTGCCTCTGTCCATCCTGGGAACCTCTGCAGGGGTTGCAGGGGAGAGGCTGTGATGGTTCATACCTCTTCTCCAGGAACTGACCCAAGCCTGTCAGCTAATTCCTGTGTGCCAGCAGCTCTCTGTGTATAAACGAATCTTGGGTACTTAGCTGCCTGGCCTTGCTGTTATGGAGGAGAAAGATCCCATATTTCATGGCACATCCTAAAGGCACCTAATGAACTGCATGTTTCCCGTTGTGACCCCTGAGAGATAATTGGTCACCTCCCCAGGTTGCCATTTACCAGGGAGCAGTTAAACAGCCCTGGGCTGGGACTGATGCAAGTCCTGCCCTGGCTGGAGGTTATGCTGGTGATTGCAGGAGGTGGGAATCCCAGGTTTGGGTCTTGGAGGAGACAAAAGCTGACAGACCCAAATCTGACCTGGTGGTGTCTCACAGGATTTGCCTCCCTCCAGCCTCGGGTGAACAAACCCTGCTGATGCACAGCTCAGCTCGAGGCAGAGCAGCTCAGCCAGGCTGTACCTCCAGTGCAGCACCTGCAGCTCGCCAGCCCTTGCTGCTGGCTAGAACTCATCACTGCTCTCCAGGCAAACACCATGAAAAAAAGGGTTGCTGCCCTTGCCCAGCCTTTGCAGGACTGATGGGTTATTCAATTTGCTGGAGATATCACTCTGCACCCTGTGTAAGCAGTGCCGCTTGCACGGTGCTTGGTAAGATTGCAGAGGGATTTGTGTGAGTCCTTCTACCCCTTGTGGAGCAGAGTAGGCTGAGAAAAGGGACACCAGGGAACCCATGACTCCTGAAATACACTGCATAGCTGTGTGCACTGTGATGCAGAGATGTGAAACAGCACAAACACTACTGCTCAGACAGAAAGGTGGAACAGCTGAGCTGGCACTCAAGTGATAGAAGTACCCCAGTCTCTAACTGTGTGGTGTTTATACTTTAAAACACAGTGTTGAAAGGTCATTTTTACTGCTTAGGTCGTTTGATTGCCTTTTCCACTCTCTCCAGGCATATCAGCTGTGGTTGCTCCATCTCCCTTTGCTTTACCACTACTTCTGCTCAGTTTCAGGGTCACATTCACTGGTGGGTAAAATATTTTGTGTGCTCATTCCTCTGGGTTATCTGGATAAAAGAACTGGTTTCAGGTGTATAAGGATTCATGTGACTGTTTCCATCAGCACACTGCTAACATCACAAATTTTATGTCCTTGAATTAGTGATGAATTCAAACACAAATACATATCTGTGCACAGAAACATGTGGATTGTGCAGGGACAGTATATTTATTTGCAAGCTGAGCTGGAACTATCTGAGAACTCTCCCTCTGTGCTACAAAATTCAAAATGTAACCAAGTCCAGCATGGGGCTTGCTGACATTTTAAATGTGTACATGCACACAGGTCGTTTTTATACACGTATGTGTTTGTGTGAGACTTTTGACTTATCTCAAAGATTAATGAATTTATTTTCTGTACCTGAGCAATGTGGAAGCTTTTAAAACCGTTGGGGTCACCAGGGAAATGTTGAGAACGAGATCACACCATCTGCAGTGATACAACATATCCAAAAACATACAAGCCAGCTCAGTGCAACATGGTATATCCTCTAAAGCAACATGAAACATTAACTAAAAAGTTTAGGATTGCATTTAGCCGTACAAAACAAATAATAAATTTACCATTAACTGCATTTAACCCCTTCACTTCAAAGCACAAAATGAGCATCAGCACTGAAGGCTCAAAAAGCTCAGTGAACATGGAAGAGTATAACACTGAAGCCATTGAGGTAAGTCAAATTGGTTGGAATTAACAAGGGTACTATGGGCTGTAATAATATATTTACAGCCTGATGATTATGCTGTGGGAAGGAAGGGAAGGGGATTAAGTTCCTGCTTAGTTTAGGCTGCATTTTAGTGTAGCTTGTTCTTCAGTAGTACACAGTTAAAAATGTGGTCTGTCAAATCCCACTGACATATTTTGGCAAAAGAAATATCCTCTAATTGAAAGCAATTGTTGTGTTGTAAGCTTTCCCCTTCTCCCATTTGTTTTGGTTAAGGAGTGGTGGTGGCCTGTCTACTTAAACACGTATTGAGCAACTGCTCACAGGGAACTCAGCATATTGCAGAGCACGCAGCACGATCCTGCCTGACTTCATAAGGAAAACTCCCTCCATGCTCTGGTGGAGGATGTTTGAACAGAGCTGGTAGGATCAGCCTGGCTGGCTGTTGTTGCAGGGCTCTGCTGTGTGGGTCAGCTGGGGCTGCCGTGTCTGAGCCCTGGGGTGGGAGTCAGGCTCCCTCCCAAGGCAGCCAAGCTTTGTTTTGAGCATTCAGCATGGCCCCTCCTGGGAATCCCACAGGGGGATGTTCTGCTTTATGCTGGATTAGTTTCCTTTGCTGGGAGCCAGGCTGTGTGGCTGGCAGGCAGGCAGGGCACAGGGCTGGCACGGCTGGGACTGCCTGGCCCCCGTTGTGCTGTAGGGCTGTGGGCAGTGCCCCGCAGCTCTGGGAGGCTGAATGAGCCCCTGCTCCACCAGCCCAGGCTAATATGAAATGTGGAAACCATTGGTACCCACAGAAACCCCCTAAGGCTGGGGCTGGCTGGACCCAGGGCCCTGCTCTGCCAGCTGTGGCTGCTTGTGATGCCCACGTTGGTAAGAGACAGGAATGGATGAGAGACTGTCAGTGTAGCTGGGAGTGGAAGGGACTGGATCCACCTGGACACCACCTCAGCACAGGCTGAGCTTCCCATAGATCAGAACTGGAGCTGCATTTGAACTCATGAGCCACGTGTCCAGCCCTGACCCGTGTGAAGCTGGGATAAGTGAGTGCTGAGTCCTCCCTAAGCCTCTAAGGAAAATAAAAGCAACAGGTCACCAAAGAGGTCTGGGGAAAGCTGGGAAGCCTGCTGCTCTTGCATCCAGTTAGGGCCCAAGTGGTGAAAGAGCTTCTGTCCACCCACAGGGCTCAGGTCAAACTCAGCACAGGCTACCAAAGACATGTTTTTACTGCCTTGTGATAAACCTCCCAGTCCAGAAAGTCCTGGCCTTATTGTGTGTGTGAACTTTCACCATCACTGACTGTCATTAACCCAGAAAGAAACCTTTTTGTGCTCACAATCTCTGTCTGCACGGCTCCTCTCAGGAGGCAAATCCCTCATGGTGAACACGTCAGCTGGCTGCATGCTGCAGACAAGGTTATGACTGCATTACACATTCTGAGGAGAGCAAGACTCTATATTACACTGGGAAAGGCTCATCTTTGAAAACAAAGAGGCTCCAGGAAAAAAAAATGCTGTTTTTACTCAGAAAGTGGCTGAGGTGCCCATAAATCCCTCTCACCCTTGCTCAGACAGGGCTGGAGGCCAGCAGCATGGTGGCAGCAGAGCGTGCTGTGCCCTGCAGTTCCTGTTACAGCATCTGCAGCCGAGCCTGGGACCTCACCGGAGCATGTGCTCACATTGAAGGATGCTGGGGAAGTGACTTTGCCCTAGTCTCTCTGCTAAGCACCCAGCAGACTCCCAGTGTGCTAAATCATTAATAAAACCAGTAATGACAACCTGGTCTCATCCATGAGCAGTGCCTGCAATACAGATTAATAACAATAAAATGGGGTCTCAGTCCATGCTCATCCAAAAACACACCGAGGATTGCTGATCAGTCTGTTTCCAAGCCCACTTAGTTCTGAGTGCCCTGAAGTGCCTGAGTGAGCACTTGGTGATTGGTGATTTGGGAGACTAACAGGTGACAGCATCAGGGCAGGGTAACAGGCATGGCCGGAGAGCATCTGCCAAGGGTGGTTCAGGGAACAGCTCTAGCTCAGGCAGCCATTTCTCTGTGTCCAAGTGCTTCTTGGCTCCTCCTCATCTCGCCTTGTGTTTCCCTGGTGAATGGCTCTTTGTTCAGAAATGCTGCTTTGGGGATAGCTTTGTTCTGGCTGTCTCTGGGACAGTGGAGACCAAGAGGGCCACCCCACTTTCTCCTACCTGTTACTCCTGTTGGATAACCATGCATGGCCTCGGACAGGATGGGGAGCAGGCAGGGACTGGACTCTTGCTCTGACGCAATTCAGCTATCCAGTGGCCATTTTCTATCAGTACAGGTTTCTCAGATGGAAAGCAAGTGGCTAAAAAGATTCAAAACGTGTCTGCAAGTGTTTGTGAATTCACCTTGTAGTCGGCTGCCCACCTGCTCTGCAATCATATAGAAATGACCCAAATTGCACACTGGAGTGTGCCAGGGAGCAAAGGAAATGAGAAAAAAGGGGACTGGCTGCCTGAGTCAGAGCAGAAGCACCTTCTGACCACGGCAGTGCCAGAGCTCTCCCACTGCAGCTCTGGGGTGCTGGCTCCTCTGCCAGGGTGCCCTGTAAGGGTTCAGTGGTGACTGGCCCTGGGCTGCTCTCTGCAGGGACACAGAGGGGCACAGAGGGGCACAGAGGGGCACAGAGGGGCACAGAGGGGCAGCTGCCCCGTGTGCCAGCGTGTGCTGCCCAGGCAGCCTTCTGACACACTCCATGTCAGACACAAAGACATGAAGCATGTTCTTTTCTCTCAGGTCCCTGGTGCAAGGGTAGAGTCCTCCCCAAATCCACAGGGCACCCTGTACCTCACAGATAACCCCTGCTAAATAAATAGATGTTTATACTCTCTGTATAAAGCAATGAAATCCAGGGGTTTGACAGTGTTGAGTCAATATAACCTGAGTAATTGCATGAGTAACTCATGTTTCCCCTAAAGGGAAAGTGTTCTTGTGTAAATATATTTATCAATAATTAAAGCAGTTCTGAGTTCTTGTGTGCACAGCCCCTCTCCCCCTGCCCCAGCTAAGAGGTTGGTATCCTCAAACCTGCACAGGAGTCAAAGAGGGAGGGATTTGTGAAGGGGTGATGCTCTATGGCAAGAGGCTCGTGGTTTATTTTTGACCTTTTTCTCTTCCTGAACAAAAAATAATGGTGAGATCTGTGTATGAGAGATTTAAAAACCTCTACTACTCCATTAGGAGCATTATCCTGAAATACTCGCTGGAGCTTATAACAGCCCAGATAATAGGGGTGGGAAATCATTTCTGGAAAATATTCCCCTCAAAGCATCTTACCAGAAAATTGTTTCCTAACAACAACAATAACAATAAAATCTTTGTCAAATAATCCTTGAATACCACAAATATTTTGTCTTTAATTGTATCAGTGTAGATAAATGCTTGGCATAGGCAATAGGAGCCAGAGTTCCTGGTTTTTTTCTTTTGTTTTGATTTTTTTTTAAATTTTTTTTTGTATGACAGAGCCAGTACTGGATACCTTTGGGTAAGTCACACATTTTTCAATGTTCTTTGGCCTATTTTTTTTTTTTTATTCACTGTAATCTGGAACCTAATTTGATATGCTTTAAAAGGCTGATTTCACATGGAAGATGCTCTGCTATCAGGGTAAGAAGCCATAAGAAATCCTAAAATAGGCAGATTAAGGGCTTGGGATCATGGGGTTTTATTTCTATGCAATTAAAGACATGATCACATTTAAAAATTGCTAACTTGTAGTTTAAGGAAAAAAAAAAAGCCACTAACATCAGGGAGTCCCACATTTAAAAACAGCTAATAATTCTTAATTAAGGATATGATTAGCAGAGACAATGAGTTAGATAGCAAAAAAGCACAGCATTTAATTCAACATAGATTTTCAGTGGACATGGGCATGGCCAAGGCAGTTGTGTATTCATTAGTGCTCTGAAGAGGGTGAGGAGACAGGAAAGGGAAAGGAAAATTGGCAGGTGTAGAAATGAGATTAGACAACAACAGAGGATTTTTCTTTCCAGAACAGAAGTCGTGCAGAATCCCCATCAGCCTCACTAGCACGTTTTGTGTAACTAAAGTTCCACGCCACAGGAATGGGCAGGGGACTGAGGCACAGCCGGGGGAGAGGGAGAGGGAGAGGGGGCAGCTCTCCAGGGCTTGCCTGTGCAGCACTTCCAGGCAGCTGCGACCAAACCCCGGCCTCCATTTCCCAGCCTTGTTTTAAAGGCTGCCAGGTCTCCGTGGATGGTGAGATGCCTCCACGCTCAGCCCCAGCCTTGTGCTGGTACAGCTGCTGCAGCTGCACCGCCAGACCCAGCGCTGCTCCTGCAGCGCACGGCTGCTCAGCCAGGTCTCTGCTGCTGGTGGAAGCCCGGGCTGGCGGCTGCGATGCTGTGCCCACATCCCACAGCCACCCCTCCTGCCTGGAAGCTCTGCCTGGACGCTCCAGCTTGAAGCCTGCACACAGCGCAGAGCATGTCATGACCTTGGTGTTTGCCATGTCCCGCGTCCCCTCCTGCGCGGGGACCCGGGTGTGCAGCCCCCGGGTGACCTATGGCTGTGCCCTGTGTCACGACACGGTGGCAGGAGGCCAGCTGGGCAATGGGCCGGGTAATTGCTGAGGCAATTTCATGAAGCCTGCAGGGAGGGACGTGAGATACAGGGGCAAACAAACTATCTGCTGCAGGATGCGCGGCGCGTCTGCCCCCATCCCGGGATGGAGCTTGGCTCTCGCACAGCCTCGCCCAGGAGCGCTGCTCAGTCTCGGGTGTGTCCCCTCACCACGGGCAGCCAATTCACACACTGCGGGGGAAGGCAGCAGGAGCGAACCCGCTCAGGTGGAGCGATCTCCGGAGGGGCGGTGGTTCAGGGGCTGTCCCCTACATCATCCCAGTGTGTAATTTGGGAAATCACTTCTTTAGGTCTTTCTTGTTCAAGTGGCACCCGTTGGAGGGCAGAGGAGACGCGCAGGCCGGTCTGCGCTCCGCTTTTGACGAGTCCTGCGGGCAGAGCCGCTCCGGAGCTGGGGCCCCGTCCCCGGGGAGCGAGAGGGGGAATTGCGGGGAGGATGTGTGGGCTGCGGGGGGCTGCGAGGGGGCTCGGGGGCTGTTCCGGCTCGCCGTGCTGCTCCGCAGCTGGGAAAAGTGCTTCTTCCCCCGCCCCTTCCCCCCGGCCTGTCCTGCTCGAAAACGCGAAGAAGGCAGAGGAGGGAAGGGGGATAGCCCGGAGCAGCCCCTCAGGCGGCGGGGGACGCCCTGTCCGGAGCCGCCCGGTGCCGCCCGGTCAGCGGCGCGGGAGACATCGGCAACTTCCCGGCGCGCACACGGCGGGCCCGCGGCCCCGGGACGCGGCGAGTGCCGGTGCGGGGCGGGCGCGGGGCGGGCGCGGGGCGGGGGCAGGGAGGGGAGGGGAGGGGGCGCGGCCGCTCGCCCCGCCGCCCCGCCGCCCCCGCCGCGGCCGCCACTTCCCGCGGGCGTCGCTCGGCGCGGGCGCTGCCTCCGCAGGAAGCGGCCCCGCGCCCGCCCCTCCGCGCCCGGCCGCGGGCACATGCACTGTGCGGCGCGGGGCGGATGGCTCCTGCTCCTGCCGCTCCGGCTGCTGCCGCCGCCGCCGCTGCTGCTCCGGCGGCGGGCACCGAGCCGCGGCCCCCGCGCTGCTGCCGCTGCTGCTGCCGCTGCTGCCGCTGCTGCTGCCCGCCCGAGCCGCCGGCCTGGAGGTGCAGCGCAAGTTCCTCTCGCCGACCCTCACCAACAACTTTGCGCTGGACGGCCCCGGCTCCCGCGTTTACCTGGCGGCCGTCAACCGGCTGTTCCAGCTGTCGGGGGGCGACCTGGCGCTGGAGGCGGAGGCGGCGGTGGGGCCGGTGCTGGACAGCCCGCTGTGCCACGCACCGCAGCTGCCGCAGGCCTCCTGTGAGCACCCCAGGGTGCTCACCAACAACTACAACAAGATCCTGCAGCCCGACCCGGAGCAGGGCGTCCTTGTCGTCTGCGGCTCCATCTACCAGGGCCTCTGCCAGCTGCGCAGCATGGCAAACATCTCGGCGGTGGCCGTGCGCTTCCCGCCGGGCGGCAGCGACTCGGTCAGCGTCGTCCCGAGCATGCTGAACGTCGCGGCCAACCACCCCAACGCCTCCACCGTGGGGCTGGTGCTGCGCCGCGGCGGCGGCGGGGCGCGGCTGCTGGTGGCCGCCACCTACACCGGCTTCGGCAGCCCCTTCTTCCCCCGCAACCGCAGCCTGGAGGACCACCGCTTCGAGAACACGCCCGAGATCGCTATCCGTGCCCTCAACGCCCGCGGCGACCTGGCCAAGCTCTTCACCTTCGACATCAATCCCTCCGACGACAACATCCTCAAGATCAAGCAGGGCGACAAGGCGCGGCACAAGCTCAGCTTCGTCCGCGCCTTCTTGCAGCACGGGGCCGCTCCGCCCGCCCGCCGCCCGTACGCCTACCTGGCGCTCAACAGCGAGGCCAACGCGGGCGACAAGGAGAGCCCGGCGCACAGCCTGCTGGCCCGCATCTGCCTGGGCGAGCCGGCCGAGGCCACCCTCAACGGCAGCGGCGAGACCAAGAAGCTGACCGAGTCCTACATCCAGCTGGGGCTGCGCTGCGGCGGCGCCGCCGACGCCTTCACCCGCCTGGTGTCCGTGTTCCCGGCGCGGGCAGCCTGGCGCGGCCCCGCCGCCGCTCCCGGCCCGGCCCCGGCCCCCGAGGAGCTGCTCTTCGGCGTCTTCGAGCGCGCCGGGGCCGGCGGCGGCCGGGGGCGGCCGCAGTCCGCGCTCTGCGTCTTCCGCTTCGCCGAGATCGAGGAGACGATCCGGGCCGCCCGCAACTCCTGCTTCGTCAGCCCGGCCGCCGGCATGGTCACTGTGCTGGACAGCGTGGTGCAGGGCACCGGCCCGGCCTGCGAGAAGCGGAACATACAGGTACGGCGGGCACCTGCCGGGCGAGGGGCGCGGGGAGCCGGCGGACAGCGGCCCCATCTCGTGTCCCGTCCCGCGGCCGCTGCTGTCGCTGCCTCCCGAGCTGGACCGCATCCCCGCTTCCCCCGGGCGGGCAGTTGAGCCCCACACCTCTGCTCTCCCCGGAGACCCTCCCGGCTGCTCGGGGGCAGCACCGTTCACCTGGGCGCCGGTACCCCGCTTCTCGCGGGTGCCCTGCGCTGCTGGATGTCTGTGGGCATCGCCTGCCCCGTGTCCCCTCCCGTTCCGGGCGCGCAGCCCTGCCAGGGACCGCACACAGGCTCCTTGTGCTCCCCGCGTTCGTGGCAGAAGTTTGCCATTGTCACAGTTTGCTACTGAGTGGCCGTAAATGTTAGCGCGACACAGAGTCGTCTGTTTCCCTTTTCACTGAAATTATACGATGCTTGGGAAAAAAGAGAGAGAAAAGGGCTGCTTTAACGCTGCATTTTTTTCCCTTCCTCTGGGACGAGCTCGGCTCCATCAAAGATTGTGAAAACATCTGTTTGATTTCAGAGGCGAGATAGAGCATTTGGGCTTGGGCTTCCCTGTGCAATGCCAGTGGCAAAGAGAGAAAGGTTTCCCATGGTAACCGGAGTGTTTAGTGTGGCATCTCCACTCTGTGGTAAAATATGTAGTCTTAATGCACTTGGTTTATAGACCTACTGTAGCAAAGTTGAACAGTTTTTCCCTGGTGGCAAAGTACAAGCTGCCTGACAGCCAGCAAATGTAGTAGTTGGAGCTAATTCCACAAAGACTGGGTGTGTTAAACACTGGGAGCTCAGTCCTGACATCTTGGCATGGTCACGGCTCTCAGAGGACTCTCTGGGAGTCGGGAGTCCTATTTAGAGGATGTGAAGGCACCCGCAGCTCTTTCTGGCTGTGGCTGATGCTCAGCATCCTTGTGCAGCCGCCCCTCAGCCCCGGCTGGATTGAGCTGCCTGCCAAACGGCAGCACCGGGGCTGGGGATGCTGGAGGCACCTGGGCAGGGAGCAAACAGCCTCGTTCTAACTGAAAGACAGTGGCAGAAGCACCCATCACCCACTCCAGGACTGCCATGGAGATACAGATTTTTCTATCTCTTGTTCAGTAAAGAAAAGAATCATGACAAGCACCAGTCTGCTGATGTCCAAAGTATCAAGTGCCATATCCTGTAAGGTATTTAGGCAGCTAATTCATGAGTGTCTCAAAGGAGACTAGGCACAGATGAGATTTCACTCCCTCTTGGGTCCCGGCCTGTCACACTGTTCCACGGTGATGTGTGTTCCTGGTGGCATCTTCCTCTCCAAGTACTACCTGGGTAGGCAGGGAGGGTGACCAGGAGCCTGTTGTCACTGATGCCATAAAGGCTGAGAAGAAGGCTGTGTTCCCAAAACAGGGAATGTGAGGATCAAGGGGATGAGCTGAAATAACTGAGCACTGCCAAGCCATTGGGAGTCAGTGGGAACCCTCTGTATTTGCAGCCACAGTGAGATCAGGCTGCAAGAAAATTTGTTCATGTGGAGAGAGCAGTAAGAGCGGTGGTGATATGAGATGGATCGGGAGACTGAGTTCTAGTACCAGCTGACATTGCTGCTGTGCCACTGGTCTTGAAGCAGTCATTGAACCTGAGGTGCCTCAGTTTCCCACATACTCCCATATTTATTGTTATTCAGAAATCCAACTAGTGTAGTGTCAGATTGCATTTGTAAAGCTGCTTTGAGATCCTTTGATGTCAAGTACAGCAGGATATAAATGAAGCATAACATTAATATTTGTTCATGCCTAATATTTCTACACTTCCCACTTATTTGAAGCATATTCCTCTAAAACTGTTGACCGGGCCTGCTGGGAAGCCATCCTGCTAGTCAGGAGAGCCTTTCTTTCCTTTTTTTTTTTTCTTTTTTCCCCTTTTCCTTAATAATTAGAATTGCTAACAAGTTAACAAGCTGTTTTTATTTTCAAGTCCCAAAGTGGTGGTGTCAAGAGAAGAATTGTAATAGTGTGTTTCTTTGTGCTGCAAAAAGCTAATATCAATTTCCACCTTCAAGACAGTGAAATACTCTAGTATGTTTTGTGTCCCAGACCTGGAAATGCAGCAGGAACATGTATTAAAGCAGCAGCTGGTCTGGCAGAGCAGATCAGTATTTATCTGTCTTCCCATTGTGAACTCCACTTCTCCTGCTAGTGGGTTTCCAGTTTTCCCATTGCCTGTGCATCACTGATAGGGGCTCTGGTGTTAGTAAGTGTGGCTCATTAGTTCTTCCTGAGAACCAGAGTTTTAATCTCCTTTTGGAAGAAAAAACCCTGATATTGGCCTGATTCATTCCAAGCATGTGTTCAGCTGAAGTAGTCAGTTGTTACAAGTCTGGGCCACGGTCAGGTGTAATGCAGTGTGAAAGGAAAATCATTGACCCCTTGTGTGCTCTCTGGTCTAATTGAATGCTCCTCTCCAGCAGTGCTTGCTTTGACTCAGCCAGGGAGCCCCAGCTCCAGCACAATGAGGGGTTTTGGGAGTGGGCACACACCCAGCCATCCCTTCAGTGCCCACGGCGTTTCTGCTCAGAGCTGGCTGACGTGGGGCAGGGCTCCTCACCATCCACTGCTGTGCTGTGAGCTCTGAGTGGGGCTGGCAGGGAATGAGGGGCTTTGTCCCTGTGCAGGTGGGTGTGGTGGCAGCCACTTGCTTGGCTCCTGTTGTGGCCATGTGGGGCCAGGGGGCTGGATGGGGCTGTGTGGGGCAGTGGGGCTGGATGGGGTGTATGGGGCAGTGGGGCTGGATGGGGCTGTGTGGGGCAGTGGGGCTGTATGGGGCAGTGGGGCTGTGTGGGGCAGTGGGGCTGTGTGGGGCTGTGGAGCTGTATGGGGCAGTGGGGCTGGGTGGGGCAGTGGAGCAGCCCCTGCCCTGCTGCCCTGCATTCCCCAGGCTGGGCAAGGGCAGCACAGCTCAGCCTGGAAACAGCCCCTCTCTTCAATGGAAATGCTTGCCTGCAGTTCGGCACATACTCAACAGCTTTGTGTGAGACAGGAGAAAATGCTCAGAGGAGGATGGTCCAGGTCAGGAGTGGGGGCTGTCAGCTCTTCTCAATGAGGGGCTGGAAATCAGGCACGGAGATGGATCTGCAGCAGCAGCTCGGGGGAAGGAGGATGTGTGAGGGAAGGTTTAGGTTGGTTGGCTTCTTGCACCGACACTGAGTGGGTGAGCTCTAGGTTTCCTTCCCCTCAACCGAAATAGTTTTTTATAATGAGTTTTGTGTCAAATGCAGCTAAATCAGAATACTTGTATGGAATCACTGCGGTGCTTTGCCCACTCAAAGCCCGTGTGGAATTTGGACTCGAGCCCCCAGAAGGGAAGAGGAGTAGGAGCTCTCTGGAGCAAACTGCCTGTAGCAGTATTTGCAGCAGTGTGCTGACAGAGCTTATCAAATTCTTGGGACACTGCGTGGGTTTCTAGCTCATATTTAGCTATTCTGCCCCAGGAGATCATGGCCCAGTGGGTTTGAAGGTTATGCTGGCTGCATGGCTGGAGTGTGACACAGCTGTGGGATGCTGAGGCCATGCTGAAAGCAGAGCAGGCAGGAGCCCATCCCCAGCTGCTGGCTGGAGAGCTGTGGTTGTGTGGGGCAGCCAGGGGTGGCCCCCAGTGCCACTGCAAACAAAGGAGTGCCTGGCTGTTCTTTGGTCACTCTGTGTCTGTCCCAGTGCAGCAAAGCCCCCACAGTGTCCTCTTGCCACTGCCCCGTGTCCCAGTGGGCATTCTGGCAGGGGACACGGCCAGGCACCTTTGTGTGCACACTTTGCTGTAATGAGCAAGGTCATTTGAGAAAAAGCTGAACTGGAAACCCCCTCCCAGGCTCACAGCTGTGCCAGGCTCAGTGTCTGCTGTGGTTTCTGCATGAGCCCCATGATCTCCTAAAAACTCCTGGAGAGATACAGAAAGCAGACATATTCATTAGGCCTAGGTTTGCTGGCCAGGCAGCTACATCTCTCTTGGGAAATATTTTAGGGTCTACAACTCAAAAAAGGCTGAAAATCCAGTTTGTTTCCTCTGCTGAGGAAACATAGGCATAGTGGCATGGGATAATAAAATGTTTCAGCATTAATTCTCAAGTTTCTGGCTCTTGTGGCTTTGTGTCAGATCCTACATGGTCACTGAACACCGTGTTTGGGGGTGTAATGATGAGATACCCACCAGTGAGCTGTACTATAATGGGTTGTTAAATAAAATGAACTCCTTGGGTAGACTATATAAACAGTCTCTGTATAGATGTGTGCCTGGGCGTGGAAATGTGGTTTAAAACCAGTCAGAAAATGTTCCCAAAGAAAAAAATCTCATATTTTTTTATGGGAATATGACAAAGCATCTACTTACTGTCCAAATATACTGTGGCATCTCCATGGGATAGGGTTTTATAGGAGCTGAGTTACTTTGAAGTGCTGGTTTATACTAATTTAGAAATTCCAAACATGAAACTAAATGTGCTCTAACCCTACATCTACTCAAATCAATCCAGAGGATTAGCCACAGAAAGGAAACTGGGAATTTACACTTAATTTCTTCATTAAAAATGAGGCAGGAGTTGTTGTAGTAAGCCTAATTTCTGTCTTTTGCAGTGCAGGCTGTTCAGAGTTGCTGGCAGCACGCCAAGGTGTCACTGCCCAGGTGCTGCAGAGCTGCACCGTGGTTGTTCCCATCAGCTGTTTTGCTCTGGGCTGTGGGTCACAGGCAGAGGCCAGTGTCCCTCCAGCTGCCCTGCACTGGAGGGGCCAGGGGGACCCAGGGTGCCCCCATGAGAGGTTTCAGCCCCCGTGTCAGCTTTGCCTGGCTTTGGGCCCTGCCCAGAGCACTGCCTACCTGCTCTGTCTCTCACCTGGTACTGTGGTCAGCTGTGGGTTAGGTTTCCTTGGGAATTTCTGTGCAAACAGCACCTGCTGCTGCAGTCTGGGTGCACAGAGGAGCTGTGTGAACACCAGCCCTGCTGGGGAGGCAGGCTCAGCTCTGTGCCTGGGGGCTCTCCCACTGCCAGGGCTGGCGTGGCCCCATGCCCTGCGCCGAGCAGGGAGGCTCCTGAGGAGCTGGAGGTGGGAGCTGGGAATGCTTTCCTGGGGGCCCCAGGGCTCATCCCTGCTTTGCATCTCGAGCTCAAACAGGTCCCAGATTGCAAAGGAAATTCAGTCAAAGTGGCAAGAGTTTCTGTGCCTGGGAGCAGGAAGCTGTGCTGCTTTAGGGAACAGAAACTGGCTCCTGGTTGTGGCCCGGTGCCTGCTGCTCTGGGAGCCCAGTGCTGCAGGCTGCTGCTGCCTGGGCAGGCAAAGTGGCAGCCCCTTGGCATGGCAGGGGGCTCATGGGCAGGCTGCTGCTTTCTGAAGGGCTCTGCCAACAGCTGGCTGTGCAGACCTAGTTATTCCTGGTACCTGGATGCTCAGACCAGATTCGATCCATTGAGCTCATCAAATCTCCTGTAACTAAATGTGTATTGGTAAAGAAATTATTTTGTTTTCAAGTTGGGCTGTAACACCCTGCAGCAGGTGGAGGAGGTGGCAGACTGTCTACAGCATATCCCACTTTGAGAGGCCAGTAGGATTTATTGCTGTTTTTGAGCAGAGGGAGCAGTTCTTGCTGCTGACATCTGGAGAGCAGCTCTGCTGGCAGCTCTGGCGGAGCGAGGCTGCAGGGGCGTGGGATGGTTTGTGCCTGGGAAAGCCTGGAGCAGAGGGGCCCAGAGGAACCCCTGCCAGCAGGGATGTGCTGCTGAGCAGGGTGGGCAGCAAAGCCCACCCTGACCTCGCCTGGACACCTGCAGTGTCACTGGCTGGGCCAGCACGGGGGGAGCGCTGGCTCCATGCAGCTCCCTGGGAGTCGGGATTGGATCCTCCCAGGACTGGGGCTGTGCTGGCTGGGGCACCCTGCAGCAGCAGGGCTGGCACACGGTCTGACCTGCTGCTGGCCCTTCCTGAGCCTTCCTCTCTCCTCATCAGACCTGGGGGTAAGCCTTGCAAGGAGGGACAAAAGGCTCCTCAGTGTGGACAACACCATAGGGGTTAACTTGGACAGTCAAGCTCTTTGTTAGGGGGCTTCTTCTGCTGTGCCCTGCTCTGAAGACAACGTGGCCAGAGCCACAATCAGGGCTTTGCTGCTGTGCTCCCAAGGGTGTGCTGTGGGAGCTGTGGAGCTCTGCTGGGGTGGCTGAGCCCAGACACAAACCCCTGTGAAGTCCCAGTGTCCAGGGAAGCTGCAGACTCGTGTTTGCACCCGCAGCCATGGACCCTGGCTGATGCTGTGCCAGCTGCTGCAACAAGGCTGCCTGCTCCTGGGCCTGAACCACTGCAGGGCTGTTGCTGCAACAAGGCGTCTGCAGGTCATGTACTGTAAGTGGAAATGGAATATAAATCTTTCAATTCTAACGTATAAGCAAAATTTCTGGAAAGTCTGGATTTTGAAAGCCTATACCTCTATTATTTGGAGGAAATCTGGAACTTGCCTTTTCATTTCTGTCTCATCTCTGTTTAATTGGGAGGGGAATGGGGTAGGGGGTGAGGACCTCCAGGTGGAGATGTCAGCAGGCACAGTGCTTTCAGAGTGATGCCTGGAGAACACCTTTTGCTTTGCTCAGGTGCTGCCTGCCAGAGGAGATAGGGTGTGAATGTGAGGGCTGGCCACAGGCAGGAGGAGCCTGGCTCACATGTTCATCCTTTGCACTTCTATAACCATCTGACAATTCTCTTCCCTTGAATTTCTTCTGTCCCAGCATGAGGGCAGGGGTTAGAATGGAGGAAGGCTGCACTGGTGGTCCAGGGAAGTGATGTGTCTTCTGTAGACTACGTCTGTATAGCTTGGTTGCTTCTGCATTTGGAGTGCTCATTTAATGAGCAAAGGGGTTTGTTAACCTTTCCATGAGAAGCTTCCTCTGCGGGCTGGGTGCTCAACCGAGGGCTGGTGGTTTGTTTTTGGGCTCTGGTGCTGAGGCTGTGAGCAGGTGATGCGTGGAGGGTACCCAGAGGGGGACAGCACTGCAGCACAGCGTTGCTTCTCAGAGGCAGATTTTACTTGGGATGTGTAAAAGAAGGGTAGAGTTCTGCTCATTATCTCGAAGCTTAATTGATTCAGCAGAACTAATGAGGAAAATACAGGAAAACATTTACTATAAACTTTTGCTAAATGAAATAGATTTGAACTGACACATGCAAAAGACCAGTTTTGCTAGGTAAGAAGCTGTTACTTTAATGGATGCTTTTTTCAGCCCTGACTTGCACAGATGTGCCTTCAGAGCACTCTGAGCATGTGAAGTGCTAAGTGTTAGTACTAGCAATAATAAAATAGTAACGACCAAAGATCGAGGAGCCAAACTCATGGCTCATCAGGGACTCTTCCCTGTGGATGAGTTTGAATGGTCTGAGGTTGGTTACTGAGCCCAAAGCTTAGCGTAAATGAGAAACACAGGGTGAGCGGTGGAGGGGTAACAAGGGAAGAAAACTAAGAAAGTACAACCTAAATAAACCAAGTGCCTTACTGTGAGCAGTTTCGATGGGGGAGGTGTCTGCTGGGTTTCTGAGCAGGAGTGGGTGTCCTTGAGACGAGGCACGCTCGGCTGCCCGGCTCAGCCCCTCATCCCCAGGGAGTGGGAAGAGGAGCCGAGTTTCCAACAGGGGTGCATTTAAAGGACATTCAAGCTCTTGCTGCTCAAACACGTGCTGTTCTGACTGTGACAACCCCTCTGGAGCCTGTTTGTTAATCCCTCTGCTTGCCCATTCCTGGTGGATTTGACTGTATAATCTGAAGTGTTGTATTTAATGCAGGATGAAGGCTAACATAATAGGCTTGACCAGTCTTCCTGGCGGCATGAAGGATGTGCAATTTCAGTTTAAAAAGTGCTTCTTTTTCATGTTTCTCTGCTTTGAGCAGTTCCCCATGCAGTGGCACTTGCTGTTTCAGTGCCCTGCTGGGGAAAGCACTGGTGGGTGCCAGACCCCTGACTTGTGTTTTGGGGGAGGGCTGTGAATGTCCTGCCAGTCCCCTCAATGCATTGCCTTCAGCTTTTTTCTTCATTTGGGATTAGCATGACAGGGTTGGGGCTGATGGAGTGATGGTGGCCACGAGTTGGGCCGGTTGTGGCTGGAGGAGGGAGCAGAGGGGACTTCGAGGGGAATCACAGTGTCAGCTACAGGAAAGGACTGTGGTGCCACTGCTGGAGCTGAGGCTGCAGCCTCTGAGGACTCACAGCAGCAGATGGTTGATGGCAGTAGGGGCCCGTGGCTGCTCAAGCAGTTGTCAGGCTTTGGCCCCACTGCAGCAGCCTGGCTGTGCCTGCAGCCCAGCAGTGCCCTGAGCCTGCCCAGTCTCTGCCCCCTCCTGTTGGGGTGGTTCTGGCAGAGTCTGGGCAGAGTCTGCCCAGGGCTGCCACTGCCAGAGCAGCAGATGGAGCTTGGGTTTTGCCCTCTGCAGTGATCTGGGACACTGAGAGCCTCTCCCAGTATTGTCAGTGTCACAGCTCTGGTGGTTTGGGGTCTGTGGCTGCAGTGGAGGTGAGCACGGCTGCTGCTGCTGAGCTGGCCCAGCCAGCCATGCCCTTCTCCAGACATCAGTCCTGTGCTTGCTGTCCTTCTGTCAGTGCTCTGTGCTCTGTCCCCTTCCTTACCCAACCACCAGTCCCACGTGGGGCTGCCAAGAGTGAAATGTAGGAGCTGGCAGGAAAGAAGAGTTTGGAAGAGTAGAGAGAGGGAAGAATGACATTTTTAAGAGTGACAGGTCCCTGCAGGCACAAGGTCCAAGTGGCTGCTGGGAGCAGAGGGATGTTGGGATAGACCATGACTGGTGTCACATTAGTGGCCCATGAAGTACCCTAGCCCAGGGCTGGCATTGTGCAAACGGGCAAAACACAGCAAAACTGCTGCCTCCTCACTTGAGGAACTTGTGGTCTAAGCAAACAGTGAAACCAGAAGGCAAGTCTCACTTTAAGCCTTTTATTGTTTTTTTAAGAATGTCTGCTGTGCTGCATGGATCCTGTGCTCTTGGTAATTATTGAGAAAAAATTGTCCAGATTCACTTTGCCAGAGATTCTCAGCCTGAGTGCCTTTACTGGCCACGAGTGCACATGGATTTGCCTCTTGATGCCTAAAAAACTTGATGGGAAGTCTGTGCTAATGCCTGCCCTTGAGCAGCACTGCAGCTGGAGACTGCTTACATCTCAAGTGCCTCAACAGTGGAGTTCTCTTCTGAGGATGACATTTTCCTCCAGGCATCCCAAAAAGCCTGGTTTTGACAGGTCTGGTTGCAACACTGCAGCAGATAAATGAGTGATTGTGTGTACAAAAACTGCTGGGGGACAGGGGAGCTCCGGGGGGAATGCTGGGGGTGTGTGGTTGATCTGGGCTCTGCCTAACACAGAGCAGGGCTTGTACTTTCCCTTAGCCTAGTGCAGCCAGGCTGGCTTGGCATCACTGGCTTTGTCCACTCTCCTATGCAATATTTCCCCACTGATTTTTAGCCTGTCTCTACTGTTCAGTATGAACCTATGTCCTGCTATTCTCTTCAGACAGTATCCTAATTATTCTGAATATTCTCTCTGCAGTCAGAAATTTCCCTGAGTCATACCTAAATGTTAATAAAAGCCTAATGGTTTATGTTAAGGAAGGCAAGAGATAAAACTAGAGCCCTTTTATCACAGCCTTTAATGGCCTGAAAATGTCAGTTGTGTGGGAGCAGCTGCCAAATTTTGAGCCTATGAAGATGATGGCTAAGTCCCACAAATCAACAAGTTTGGAGCGGATTATCCGATGCTGGCTGTGTCATTTTCCCAGGACTCCAGGCATGCTGGAAGGCAGCGCTTTAATCCTCTCTGATACGAAGCCTGAGAGGGGCTGGGCTCCCCTTCTCACTCTGGCTCTGGAGCTGCTGCAGCACAGCCAGCACAGCTGGGGAGGGCAGGGGCTCAGGGCTTTCCTCTGTGCTGCTTCTGAGTCACAAATTAGCTCCAGCTTTGCTTGGGAACTATTTTTAAGGTCACAAACACAGGATGCAGAAATCAGCGCATTTCATGGTTTTCCTGAGAGCTGCCTCACCACTCCTCTTCCTCCTTCTGTTTCCAACAGACTTCCTTCCCGAAGGGACATCCTGCATGCCCAGGGTTGGGGAGCTGTAATGGAAATTCTGGGAAATCGCTTTTTATGCCCCTTCTAGGCCTGGGATAAAGAACTGAACTCACACTGTGAAGGCAGCTGAACTCTTGAGCTCTGATGTGGCTGGAAATCTTTTATCTCTGTCCCACTTTGTTTCTGCAGTCACACTCAGGGGTTAATCTGAGTAACCATCCTCTTAGCTGTGGCCCCTTGATTTGAATTCATTTGCATCACTTGTGAAGTTCTGCAGCAACATATTGCAGTGTGCAGGGGCACAGCAGCGTGGTCCCCTCGTCCTGCTCAGCTGCTGCTGCTGTGGCTGTGCCCAGCTTGGCCCAAGAGGCTTCTCAGCAGCAACAGTGGCAGAGTCAAACCTTTTGTGGGCAGCAGGTTTCAGATCTAAAATCAGCCCACAGTTCTGTGAGTTACCGAGTACCCAGAGCATGTCAAAGAAAAATAGAGGCAATACAGTAAATGCCCACGGGGTGTTTTATGCAGATTATAGAAAGAGATTGGTTTTGGAAGAAAACTTAACATTTGTGCTTTTCCTACTTCAGGATAGGGCAGCTTGATTTAAGAAGGAGTGAGATTTAACCCCTTCCCCTTGGAGATGGCTTTCTATTCCATTAATCCAGTGCAATTCCCCAGCTGTGGTGGCTGCCTGCAGAAGGATGTGACTTGGCTGTATCCTGTTTACTGTACAGTGATGGAGTTACTGTCCTCTTGGTGCTGCAGGGTAGCAGCAGCAGCACAGCATGTCATCCCTTCCTTGGCCCAGGAGAGGGAAATACCATGAGTCTCCTACCCATCCGTTTGTTGGAAGGTCTGATGTCATTTGAAGAAAGGTGTTGCAGAGGAAGGATGTCTGCAGCCAAAATAAAGCTTGGCCTGGGTTAGAATAGTTACATCCTGTTTACTGTGGAAAACACTTTGCACTGACATGAGCTCTGAAATGCATGATTTATAAACAGGCAGGCGCTGCAGATAAGGGACTTCCCGTGATTTTGGCCACCTGTGAGAAGAAAGGGCTGTGTCTCTCAGGCTGGCAGGCAGTGGTGCCGGTCCCAGCTCCTGCACAGCTGCTGTAGAGAGGAGCTGAGCATCCCTTGGGGTCCCAGGTGGCAGGAGGTGCCTCTGTGCCTCAGTTTTCCTGCAGGAAAGAGCCTTGTAAGCTTTAAGTGGTGATATTCTTCAAGAGTAATGGAGAGGAGCTAGAGATAATCATCCCTAAGATGAGTAAATAAACCCAAGTGAATTTCTAAATATTTGTTTGTGAAGAGAAGGAATCATTCAATCGGAAACATGAATGGGTTGCCATGCCCTCTGTATAGTATAAACAAAGTTGTGTGGCCCAGTTACAGGGCAAACATACACACTTAAGTACTTGGGCTGTGATTTTACTTTTTACTAGAATGAGATGCAGTAAAACTGCAAAATGCATTTAGCATTGCATCCACAAACTTGATCCTTTTGTCTTGGTCCCCTAAGCACAGAGCTGCAGCTTTGAATGTGCTGCCCTGTTTGGCACTCACCTGAGCAGGGGGGTTTTTCACATCAGGCTCTGTTCCTCCGTGTCTGGCACAGCCAGAAGTGGCCACGGTGTCTGGTGGGGCACAGGGGACCAAGGTCAGGGTGGTTTTGGGAGAAGAGCCAGCCTGTGTCCAGCAGCACTGTGGCTGGGCAGCCCGTGGTGTTTGCTGAGCACACCGAGGGCTGGCTGGCTCCCACAGCTCCTGCTGGGCTTTGCTGTATCCTCTGCCATGCAAGGAGGAGGAGTGGGCAGTGCCATGGCCTGCAGTGCCCGTGCTGGCTGCTGCCTGGGCCAGCTGTGGCCATGACAGGGAGGTTGCCAGCCCCTCGTGGGGGTCTGTCTGGGGCTTCTTTTCTTTTGGGTGCAGGGTCACCACCACTGCTTATGCCCACACAGCACCATTGCTTTATATTCCTTTTGGGTTTTAGCATGTTTCTTCCCTGCTTCTCCCCAGGAACGTGTTGCTGTTGTGTGGCACCAAGACACATGGTGGTGGCTTGGGGGAACATGGGCATGAGGAAAGAGTTGCACCCCAAAGCAGGGTGACCTTGCAGAGAGACCCTGCCCAGTCTCACCCTCCTGTTGCAAAGCCTAAATATTTGCTTAACCTTCTGAACTGTCTGGAGAGAGGAGAGAGGCAAAGCTTTAGCCTGGTTCCATTAATGGAATAGTAATGATGACCAGGGAATTAGCATCCAGGCCCCGGTGCAGCCTGGGGAGGGAGGAGTGTGCTGGACAGACTGGTGGTCAACTTTTGCCTAGTGGAAACTGCATTCCCATTTCCTGACAGATACAGCCTCAAATCCCTGCATTTATTCTGCTTAAATTCAGACTGCTGTCAGCTGCTGTGGCAGGGTATCTGCAGTATGGCTGGATTCAGAAAGGCATAAATGTGCTTTGTCCTTGGGGTGTGGGCTGCAGCCTCATCTCTTGCTGGAGTTTTGTACAGGAATTCCCACAGCTGGGCTTGGGTTGTGTGCAGGTGACCTGCTGATACCTGCTGCTGCTGGAATGCCAGCCCTGCCAGGGGGTGTGACAGTGTGGGCACAGCCTCCCCTGGGCTGTACCTGGGGTAACACTGGGTGCTGTGGTGATGGCCTTTGAAATGTGCCCATCATTTGAAGGGCTCTGGCTGCACCTGCTGCAGCTCAGAAAAGCTGCTGCAGGAGTGACTGCAGGTGAATTGTTGGCAGTGAGACTGTTGTGATGTTCAGGTGTTGTCAAATCCATCCAAGTTGTTTGAGCAGAAACTGCACGAGAATCTCGGAGGATTTGGAGTGAGGGGTTCATAAATCTTGGGTGTGTCTTGGCAAGGCAGTAGCAATATGAGGCTTCAGTTCCCTTGCAAATGCTGCTGTCATGAAGCAAATGCACTAATTAATTTAGCACAGGAGACTCAAGTCTGTTGTCTTGCTTTTGGCCAAACAAATTGAACGCCTGCCCATAGACACAGGCCAATGGCAAGTCCTTAAGCCCTGCCTTTGCCCCTTGGCACCTGGCAGTGAGTGGATGTGGGAGCCCTGCTGGCAGCCTTGTGCCCCGTGTGCCAGCCCTGCAGCTCAGCTCATGGGCCAGGGCCAGCTGCATTTTCCTGCTCCATGGCTCAGCAGAGCAGGGCTCTGAGAAGTCTGTCCCAGTGGCAGGGGAGCATGCAGATGTTTGTGCAGCCTGCAGATGTTTGTGCAGCATACAGATGTTTGTGCAGCCTGCAGATGTTTGTGCAGCATACAGATGTTTGTGCAGAATGCAGATGTTTGTGCAGCATAGAGAAGTTTGTGCAGCCTGCAGATGTTTGTGCAGCATGCAGATGTTTGTGCAGCATACAGATGTTTGCTTGTGCAGCATAGAGATGTTTGTGCAGCATAGAGATGTTTGTGCAGCCTGCAGATGTTTGTGCAGCATACAGATGTTTGCTTGTGCAGCCTGCAGATGTTTGTGCAGCATACAGATGTTTGCTTGTGCAGCATAGAGATGTTTGTGCAGCATAGAGATGTTTGTGCAGCCTGCAGATGTTTGTGCAGCATGCAGATGTTTGCTTGTGCAGCCTGCTGACGTGTGTCTCTCCTGCAGCTGCAGCCGGAGCAGCTGGACTGTGGGGCCGCACACCTGCAGCACCCCCTGGCCATCGTGAACCCCGTCACAGCCTCCCCCATCTTCACCTACAGCCGCCTGACGGCCGTGGCCGTGGCCAGCATCAACAACTGCACCGTGGCGTTCCTGGGCACGGCCAGCGGGGCACTCCTGAAGGCAAGTGGGGCCAGCTGAGCTGGGACAGGGGTGGGTTTGGGGCTGCCCCTCCCAGCACCTCTGAGGATGACACCTGTTTCTGCCTGGTTTGGGCACCTCCTTCCTTCAGGCAATGGAGAAGGAGTTGGGTACTGCCATAACCTGGACAGTGATACACACTGCCTGGCGCCTGCTGGCTGTTAATCACTGCTCAGGGCTGCCATTGAGCAGGATGTTTCTGATGAGCACTAAGCTGAAAATGCTATTGTACGGCATTGAATTATTAATTAATTATATTAATATAATTTTAAAAAATAAGATTATATACACAATGTAATTTTAATTACAATATTTTGTTATTATTTTAATTATTGAAGTTATTACAGTTATTAGAAGCTCTTCTAATAAATTGTCCCTTGGTTTTAAAGACTCCATGCAGACAGGGGAATCACAAAGAGATTCTTCTTCACAGCTGAATCCAAAGCAGGTGTGAGCCCATGGTGGAGTCTGTTCTCAATAACATGCCAGAGGTGATGCAGAGTGATGCAATGCCCCAGCTCTGCAGCCAGGACACAAGGCCAAGCTCTCAGTAGCCTTAGTGCTTGAAGTTTGCCAGGGAAAGTTTTGATTCCAGGCAGCCACAGCAATCTGGTGAGCTGCCAGTATCACAAGTCCATAGAGAGGAGGGGGAAGAGGCCTGGAGCAGAGACAGCTGATACCTGCTTTATCTGTGCCTGGGGGGACTGCTGCATAATGGGGAATACTGCATCCAAACACTTGCATAGAAGAAAACGTACCCAGTCTCTTCCCTTCCATCTAAGTGCTGCTGGCAGAAATGTGGGAACAATCACAAAGGAGCTCTCAGCTTTGATTTTTGCCCCGAGGGGCAGTAATTTGGGAGGGTGGGAGGGAGCTGGGGCTGGGCCAGGGGGCTGGGGGGCACAAGCCACCCGCAGCGCGGGCTGTTCACACGGGCTGCTCTCAGCATTCACAGCTCTGCTCCATCACCTCCCAGACACCAGCCTTATCTGCACTGCTCCATTAGGGAGAGCTCCTGGCTACCCTGTGCTGGGATAATTTGGTCAGATAGCTGTAATCTAATTCCACAACACAGCTGCACCACCAGAAGCCCTTCTACCTCTGGGGCTCCTTGCTCTTTGGCACGGGACGCGAGACACTTTGCGTGAGCAAATCATTCAGATCTGCTGCCTGAGAAAAGACAGCAGAGGGGCAGAACTAGTGCTTGCCCAGCTCCTGCCAGCAGCAATTAGGGTACCAGGGGCATGCATGGCGAATTAATGCAATTCTGTGGCTGCAGGCAGGCATTTGGTGAGGGCCAGTGGCACATGCAGCAGTCATGAGAGGGCCAGCAGTGCCTGGGCAGCATGGCTGGGGCAAGTCGTGCCAGGGCTGGGTGCCCTCGAGGGTAAGGTGGGAGGAGGGGTCTGTCCTGGTGTGCCCAGCTCTGAAGGGCTGCAGACAAGGGCTGTGCTGAGGTTACCCAGGGCTGCACTCTGCTCCCAGCAGACCAGGGCAGTACATGTCCTCCAGCTTGGGCTGGGGTCACTGCCCCTCCGTGCTGCTGGGGGGGCTCTCCCCCAGAGCCTGCAGCCCCTGGGATCAGGGAAGGTGCCTGGGTGAAGAGGGTGTAGGGTGAACATCCCAGGAGGCAGAGGGACCCAGGCACAGGTGTCTGTGAACAGCCACACGTGGAGCACATCCCAGCAGGAGGGAGAGGGGATGCACTGGAGAATGTCAGGGCTCAGTGCATGGACATCTTGGGTGATCCCAGGGAAATAATTCAGCTTCTGGCTAGCCAGATTTTAAAATGGACACAGTAATAGTTCCCTGCTTTTTCTGCATAGCTCTCAGTGCTTGCATATGTTTCTTAGCAGAGAGAAGCCTGAGCCTGAGCTGTCATACTGGGGTGTGTCAGTGCTGCTCTAGTGTACGAATTAATTAACCTATATTAATTAATTAATTAATTAATCCATATTTAGACAACAGAGGCACGCTTGGTCATTACAATTATTGCCTTCCCTTGCTAGCAAGGAGGCAAGAATTTTCCTCACTCTTTCAGTTTTAACATGAGAAGTGACTGTCACGAGAAATTGTGTGGCCCCATTGTTATTTCCTCTCAGCAATGCCACATTTAATTTACTGAATTTTTGAGTCAAATGCCAAGACATTCAGAGAACTGAAAGGCAAGCTGATGCTGTGCAGCCTCCTCCATCACCGCCAGCATTTGGGCTGGTGATTCACGAGGCAAGGTAGGGCTTGGCACTCTTGTGGCAGCTGCCATGGTCTTCTGGAGTCAGCAGGGATAGAAGCTTCTTCTGGCTGGGAGTGACAACACTTATTTTTCAAATATGCAGGGAGCAGGAGATGCCGTGCTGTACAGCCCTGTTGCTGATTTTCACTGTTTTTCATTAAGTTTTGGAAACTCAGTGTTCTCTGTCCAGAATGTGTGTTTGTATATGCTGAGGCCTGAAGGCTGCCACTTGCATGGGGGTGACACAGACAGTGCTGTGCATGCAGCTGTGCAGGCAGCTGTGCATGCAGCTGTGCAGGGGCAGAGCCTCCTCAGCCCCTCAGAGGCACCAGGCAGTGAGGGTCCTGCATCCCTGAGCAAGGCTGGGGCTCTGGGCTGTGCCTGCCCAGGGGCACACAGCTGCCTTGCCAGGACAGCTCTGTGCCTGCAGAGTGTGCAGACATCCACAGTGCTTTGTGACTTGGGGCACTGCTGTATACCACTGTGGTTTTTACTTATAAGCAAGGAGAAATAATCTTCTCCCCTCAGTGTTTGAAAATGGTCCAGTGAGTGGCCTCTTCTCTCTCCAGATTAACCTGGACAGTACAATGAAGGTTATTAGCAGGAGATCCATCTCGGTGGCTTATGGAGAGCCTGTCCATCCCATCATGCAGTTCGACCCTTCTGATTCCACCTACCTCTACCTGATGACCTCTTACCAGGTGAGATCTTCAGTCATCAACAAACCAGTTCTTGGAGCACAGCACGTGTTTGATTTAGCTCAGAGCTAGGAGCAGAAAGGGACAGTAAGGTTTTCTCTAAGATTAATGGTGAGAGCCAAGATGTTCAGAGCTTTGGCTGTCACTGGGCTTTCTGGGGAGGAGCCAGTCCATTCTCCTGTGCTGGATGGTAACACCATGCAGCCCAGCTCATCATGTCTTTGTGGTGGTCAGGTAAAAAGAAGAATGAAAGATGCTGAAACAAATTGCACTTAAGGGAGTGCAGAAATATGCAAAGGTTGTTCCTGTTCAGAAGCCCCAAAATGCCAGTACATTGTCTTTAGGGAGGCTTTCAGGAGAGCCTACAGACAAAAAGTCTGCCTGGTCCCTGGGGAGGTTTCTGCTCAGCTTGGCAGGAGGGCTCTGCAGGGACCTGGAGAGCTGCAGCAGGTACAGACAGCCCATCTCCATCAACAGAGTGGGAAGATGAGAGCTGAGTGCTCCAGGCACTGATGGTTTGTCCTGAATTACATTTTAATCTGTCAAAACAGATGCACAACCACAAATGTTACACGTCGCATTTGTATTTTCCAAGCTCTAATTCCCTGCAGATTGGTCATTATCATTTCACAGACCCCTCCCAGGATGCCTCTTTAGCTGATGGCTCCAACTGTGTCATCTCAGCCCCTGGCTGGGCTGTGCCCCCCACTCAGGCTGATCAAACAACTGGTGTGCTGCTTGTGGTGCCTCCTCTGACGGCTTCTTTTCCAGTAAATCTGATGAGTTAATTTTTCTTTGGTGGTGGAGGCTCCCCAGGAGCTTGGCAGGGCTGGGCTGGGGGGCAGTGAGTGCTGTGTTTGAAGGGGGCTCTGGCCAAGGAGCCCACAGCCTGGAGTGTGCTTGCCTGGTGGGAGCTCAGGGCTCTTGGCACCTCACGTTTTTAGTCCCCACTGTTCCAAACCACTCAGGTTTCCTTCCCAAATGTTTAGAGATCAAAGGAGGAGAGAGCAGAAACCAACACATGCTTTCCCTTCCAACTGCTCCTGCCAAGTGAGTCCCCAGAGGTACTTTGATTTTTTTACAAATCAAGGTTTCTAGAGTGGTGCTGCTTTCTGATCTTTGTGTAAACAGCCAGAGTGCTGGGCTCTGTCTGCAGAGGAGATTTCTGCAGGTCTGGGTGAGAGCTTTTCACAGAGAGGGACAAGCTGTGAAGTTGTGTCCATCTGACACCTCTGAAAGGTGCAGTGTCTCACTCTGTGACCTGGTCATCACATGGTTCCTGCCATGGCACCAGAAAAGGAGCAGCTCACCCAACCCAGCCCAGCCCAGCTCAGCTCAGCTCAGCCCAGCCCAGCCCAGCTCAGCCCAGCTCAGCCCAGCCCAGCCCAGCCCAGCCCAGCCCAGCCCAGCCCAGCTCAGCCCAGCTCAGCTGGCTGCAAATCCTGCAGGTTCCTGAGCCCCAGGGCATCCTTCCTGTCAGGGCTCGGGCCCCTGGCTTGGGCAGCAGGAAGCTGCTGGGGCTTGTGCCCATGCTGGGTGGCCATGGCACAGCTCCAGTTTCCAGCTGCTCCTGTGGTGCTGGGCAAACGTGCTGCAGGGTGAGGTGTCCCTGCCCAGGGTAAGGGTGTCCCAGGGAAAGGTGTCCCAGCCCAGGGTGAGGATGTCCCAGCCCAGGGTGAGGGTGTCCCTGCCCAGGGTGAGGGTGTAAGGGTGCCAGGGTGTCCCAGCCCAGGGTGAGGATGTCCCAGCCCAGGGTGAGGGTGTCCCAGGGTAAGGATGTCCCAGGGTGAGGGTGTCCCAGGGTAAGGATGTCCCAGGGTGAGGGTGTCTCTGGCCAGGGTGAGGGTGTCAGTGTCAGGGTGTCCCAGCCCCAGGTGCTGGGGTCTGGGTCTGTCTCCAGGTGCAGGTGCCCGTGCTGGGCAGGGCTGTGGGGCTGAGGCTGCTCTGGCAGAGCTGTGCTGTTGTTGCAGATGACCCGGGTGAAGGTGGCTGCCTGCAGCCAGTACCTGACGTGCAGGGAGTGCCTGGCTGCTGCTGACGCCTACTGCGGCTGGTGCACCATGGAGAGCAGGTAGGAGCAGCCCTGCCTGTGCCCTGCACGCTGCCCTTGGGCCCTCCAGCCTGCCCAGCAATTTCTGCTGCCTTTTCTATTTCCCCACACTACCAACAGTCTTTTTCCATTCCTTAAAAAATCCCTGCTGTTGGAAACAATTGCATCTGACCCAAAGAGTTGGGATGTTCTTCAGAGCCAAGATTTCACCATTGCTGCATTGTCACAGCACAGGCAGCTGCCAGTACAGAGAATCTCTTGCAGGTGTCAAACCATGGGACTGGGAGAACCCACATCTTGTGAAAGCCCATCTTTTGCCCCTGCAGATCTCATCTACCAGCAGAAGACAGTCACATGCAAAAGGGGATATTCAAAATTAGATTCCACATTTGCAAAGTGAAGATGTCAGACAAAATGTCATCCTCTCCTCCTGAGTTTGGGTTCAGCCTGGCCTTTTCCTGCCTTCCTCAGTCCTGCTGCTCCCCTGCTGCTGTGGGAGTACATGTTTTTATCACAGCAAGCAGACACTTTAAACAGCAGCAAATGTTAAGGCTGCATGGTGAAGGAGAAGGATAGAGACACAAGATTTTCTCGGGAGCTTCCCTCACAAGGAATTCAGCATTTTTATCACCTGTTTTAAAACTCCTCTGTTGGTTGCAGGTGTTCTCTGCAGCACGAGTGCACCAACTTCACAGGGACCAACTTGTGGGTGAGTGTGAGCGGAGGAGTGCAGCAGTGCCCTTCCATGACCATCCTGGAGCCCGAGATCAGCATCGACAAAGAGAACCCGGTGCGTTGGTGCCAGTCCAGAGCAGCCCCTGCAGGGACTGTGGAGCCACTGCCTGATCCTGGGGCTGGTGACATCCTCCTGTGGAGCTGCAGGGCTCCCCGTGCCCTGGGTGGGCTCAGGGCTGCTGTGCAGGGCTGTGGCTCCCGGGTGGGAGCAGGGGATGCTCGTGCTGCTGCATCAGGCCAGGCTCTCGGGGAGCTGGGGTGGGCTGGGGGGAGCTGGGGGGAGCTGGGGGGAGCTGGGGTGGGTTGGGGGGAGCTGGGGTGAGCTGGGGTGAGCTGGGGTGAGCTGGGGTGGGCTGGGGGGCTGGGGTGAGCTGCCCCTGCAGCCTGAGCCAGCTGGGGCCAGCCCTGTGGGCAAACAGCACCTGGAGCTGAGCCACGGGCAAAAACCACCAAAGCCCACCCAACTGCTGCCCCAAACACACAGGGCAAGGTCACAACATTTCAAATGCAATCAGCTGCACACAGCTGAGTCAGCTCATTTCCTGGTTTTGTATTGTCGCTATTTTAAAGTATTTCAATTATATTTTAGAGGTTTTCACCAAAATACTGTTTATTTCAAGACAGACCCTGTCTGTGGGCTTGCCTTGGAGTTGTCTACCTCTGAACAGCTTCTAAAATGTTGACAATTTCTAAATATAATTTTCTGTGGTAATAGCTGACTTTTTTGTCTAATATAGGCCCTGATAATACAAATAAATGGAACTATCCCGAACTTGAATGGAACAAATATTTCATGTGACTATGGAAACAACATCCACACAGTAGCCAGAGTTGCTGGGGATTATGTAAACCAATTTATTTATTGCAGTTTGCTTCCACATGAGAAATATCCAGCATTTCCTGATGACCAAGGTATGTAGAGGCAAACAAGCTGTGATCCTTCTAACCCCTGTTGTGGACGTAGTTTTTAATAGGCTTTATTAATTTTTTACGTTGTATGTGCAGTTAATGCATCCAGGGAAGAAAAGCCTGGAGCAGCTTCTGTTTTACAGGGCATATGACACTCAGTGCCTTTGGAGAAGTTTGGTGCTTCAACCCAGACTTGAATGCTTGCTAAATTTTCATCCTTCAAACCTGGTGTGAATGTGCTGTTGAAGATAGCTGACTTCATTTAGGGGAGAATTAGCTTGTCCTTTTGAAAATTCCGCTTTTTCTAGGCCCATTTGTAAAGCTGCATTGCTTTTCTCCCAAACTATCCAAAGAATGGGAGATCATTAACTGCTCTGTATTGTTGGTTACAGCAATGTCCAAATGAATTTCTGGAATCCAGTGCGCTGATTTATTGTCTGTATTCTGAAAGAGTCATTGTTTCTTCTCCCTGGTGCTTATATGGCAAAATTGCAAAGAAAAAAAAATCAGGCAATTTTGGGGGAAGGGAAAGTATGGTAGTATGGTGTAGTGAGCAGCCTAAAAAGGGATTTCCTCTCTCTGCAGGTTTGCTGGCACAGGGAAGTGAGCGGGATTTTAAAACATGATAACTAACATGTTTTAATTACCACTTTTTAAAAATTATAATTTAGCACCAACTGTATGTGAAGACAATAATTAAATCTGCTAATTAACACTTGCATAACATGCTGGGATTTTGTGCTGAAAGTCACCATGTTCTTTTCTGTGAGAGCAATGTAAAGAGCTGAATTAGGAGGGAAGAGCTGAAGGTCAGAAGAGAAAGGATGGCTGGTCCAAGTCCTGAAATGCAGCTCGGAGGAAGCCCTAGAGAAAACAAATCAGATTTAGCCCTTGTTTTCCCAAGGGTCTCCCTTGTCTACTGGTTGTGAGTGTGAGCAAGGGGCTGTTGCAACCCAATATTCTTTGGCTTGGTTTTCTCAGACCACGTGGTCGTGGAAGCTTCTCTCCGGGTCAACAACAAAAACATTATCCGAGCCAACTTCACCATCTATGATTGCAAAAGGATTGGGAGCATCTACCCACAGAGAGCGTGAGTGCCCGGGGCAGGGGGGGACACAGGGGGACACAGGGGGACACAGGGGCTGCAGGCAGGGCCAGCTAGGGCTGGGGTTTGCTCTGGGCTTAGTGGGGAGCAGGATTTGGCTGGATCCTGGGAGATGTGCTGCCAGAGGAGGGTCCTCAAGCCATCTGCATATGCTGGGTTTCTTTTAGACATGAATAATATTTTTATATAAGGCTTGTTCTGTTAACCCTTTGGCAACAGAGGGGGCCTCCCCAGCAATCTGTGGGGGCCTGTGTGGGGTGCTGGGGAAGGGAGGGTCACACTCTCTTGCTCTTGTGACTGTGGGAGCAGCCACATACCCCCATCAGCTTGGCTCCAGTGCCACACACCAAAACTCACCCAGCTCCCAGGAGCATAACAGCAGGACCTGACCATGCTCTCCATGTCTGTGTGAACAGCAGGGAGAGTCTCAGTCAGGTCCAGCATGCTGAGCTCCTCAGAGAGACAGAGCAGGGGAAAGAGCATTTTTTATTTGGGAAAAATGTGTTTTTGCTAAGCAGGAGAGGGTGGCTCTCAGTCTGCCATGGCCTGAGGTCAGGCAGGGATGCCTGGGGGTGATGAGCTCAGGACACATCCCCTGCCAGGCCCCAGGGGAGGAGAGGGAAATCCAGCTCCTGCTGTGGGTTTTGCTAGGCACTGTTAAAGGCTGAACAGTGTGAAGATGGGTGGCAGGGCTGAGCTGTGGCCCCTCTGAGCAACCTGTACTCTGCTTTTCTCACCTTGCCTTTGCCATTTCAGGTGCACCAGCTGCCTCTCAGCCAGGTGGAAGTGTCACTGGTGCCCCTCTGCCTACAGCTGTGTCTCCAACCACTCCCAGTGTGAGGATGCTCTGCAGGTGGAGGTGAGGCTCCTGCAGCTGCTGCTCGGGCTCTAAGCCTCCTCCAGCAGGGCCAGCACTCACTGGCCATGGCTTGTGCCCTGCTGGGGCTGGGGCACCCCCCCCAGCTGCTGTTCAGGAGGGGAGGGCTGGGCTGGACTGGGCTGGGCTGAGCTGAGCTGGGCTGGGCTGGGCTGGGCTGGGCTGGACTGGGCTGGGCTGGGCTGGACTGGGCTGGGCTGGGCTGGACTGGGCTGGGCTGGGCTGGGCTGGACTGGGCTGGGCTGTGCTGGACTGGGCTGGGCTGGGCTGGGCTGAACTGGGCTGGGCTGGATGGGCTGGGCTGGGCTGGGCTGAGCTGGGCTGGGCTGGGCTGAGCTGTGCTGAGGGGTGCATAGGAGCAGATTGCAGCTGGCTCAAGGGTTCACCTGCCCTGGTGCCTCCTGTGGGCTCCATCTCTTGGCTTTCCATAACTTCTCATGCCTGGAGCAATGCTGCTCCTTCTCCACATCCTGGGACACCTGGGTGAAGAAACAGCCACACTCCACCATACCCTTGGCTTTGCTGCATGTTGATAATGTGCTGGAGCACCACTGGGGTGCTCACTCAGAGGAGAAAATCACCCCTTACCAAATTGCAGCTTTAATACCCAGAGGCTCAGAGTGTTCCTACTACTGAAATTTAAATTGAAGTTAATTTAAATAAAATGGGCCTCTTAGCAATCAATCTGTTCTAGATCCAAGCCAAGCTTTTACTCTGTAAATTGAATATTCCTTTTGCACCTGTGCTCTGCTCTTAACTCAGGTCTGCAGTGTTCCCCTGTTCCCCCTGCTCCTCATGGAGAGGACTTTGGCCCCGTGTCAGATGTCCCCCTCCTCTCGGGCTGAGCCCAGGGCCAGCCTGGCATCCCCTCTCCTCCAGTGGGGAGGAGTTGGGGGATTCTGAGTGCAGGGCATGGAGGTGGAGCTGAAGCCACCATGTACAGCTGCAGATGCTGTAAATCCCTGGGAAAGGGGCATGGAGAAGGTGGCAAGGTGGCAGCAGCAGCACAGGGCAGGGAGCTGGGATCAGCTGTGCCTGCCCCTGCACACCCAGGGGTTTTGGGGAAGCATCCTCTTCTCTGTCCCCTTGGCAGGTTCCAGCGTCTGGCGTTTTCTCTGGCTGGGTGCTGGGAGGTTGAAATCCATCCTGGTGTGCTGTGCCAGGGCCTGGGGAGCTGTTTGAGCTCTGCTGTGTGTGTGTGATGCCAGGGACCTGGGGGTGCCAGCCCCAGCAGTGACACTGGGGGACATCAGAGCTGTGGGGTCACCTGGCACTGCCTTGGTTAGTCCTCAATTAGCAAAGGCCTAACTTTATCTGCTTGGATCACCAGCTCCAGGGGTACAGTTGGGCTGGGAGCTGATCTGCTCGGGCATGTTTGTTTTCTCTCTGTGCCTCCTGCTGATCTTGTGAGCAGCTGCAGGAGAGGTGCTCTGTAGCCCTGGAAACGAGCTTTTTCATGGTGCAGTTGGAGCTTTTGGTAAACAAAGCAGTGCTGGAGCAGCTGCACCTGAGCATGGCTGTGCAGGGAGAGCTGCACCCAGGGGTGCCAGCCCCATGCAGCATCCTGCACACCCTGCCCTTGCTGGGGTCCAGCTGTGCAGGATGCACTCAGCACACCCTGCCCTTGCTGGGGTCCAGCTGTGCAGGATGCACTCAGCACACCCTGCCCTGTGCTGGGGTCCAGCTGTGCAGGATGCACTCAGCACACCCTGCCCTGTGCTGGGGTCCAGGTGTGCAGGATGCACTCAGCACACCCTGCCCTTGCTGGGGTCCAGCTGTGCAGGATGCACTCAGCACACCCTGCCCTTGCTGGGGTCCAGCTGTGCAGGATGCACTCAGCTGGGAGCTGTGTCTGGTGCTGTGAACAGCAGGAGAAGGGGCTGCAAGATGACAAGTTAATCAATCCTCTAAAATGTATTTCTCTGGGAAGCTGTGCCTGCTCTGGTGGCATGCAAGGACTCACCAGGGCAGGGGAGGTTTTGCTTGAAATTGTAGCCATGCTGATTTTATTTTAACTCTTTTTATTCCCTTGGAAGAGGTTTGGGACTGAAACCTCTCCCCAGTCATTTGCTTTGCTGCTCTGCTTCCCTTATCACGTTCATCTCAGTGATTTAATCTCCTTGTTTAGGCAGCACCAACTGTGCTTGGTTAGATGAGTGTCCTGACAGAAGTGAAACACTTTTTCCACTGTCACACAGGCACTTCCAGGTATCTCCTTGACCCCTATCTAGGTCTGGGGAGGGCAGGAGAGAAACCTCCCCCTCGCTGCATGCCTGGTCTCAGGGGTGTGCCAGAACATCCCAGCCCTGGGAGGGCAGGCTCGGCCTCTCCTCGGAGCAGCAGCAGCACTGGCATCAGTGCAGCCAGAGCAGGATAACCTTTCATGTAAGCAGGAGGAAATTTTGCCTGCTGCAAAGGATTCTGCATAATGGACCAAGTATTTTGTTGTCTTTTACCCCAATAGCTGCCCTGTCACAGGCATTACTCTGGATGTGCCCTGGGGCCATGCACAATCTGGCTTCATTTTTGCTGTAGTTTCGCAGTGTGATTTACGTCTCATGAGAGAACAGGACGGGTTTGTCACACAGACTGGAATTCTGAGTCAGCTCCAGTGTCTGAGACATCAATTTAAAACAAGAACAAAAGTAGGGAGACAGATGACCTTTTAAAATCATTTTTCAGCTTCATTTAAGCTTTTCACTGCAGCTGCCCTGCTCCTGCAGCCCCCCAGCTGGAGCCCTGCAGTTCTCATACCCTCCCTGTGTGCACTCTGCAGTGCAGGATGGAGACCCTGGGACACTCTGCAGTGCTGCCATGGGTGGGACATGACTTGGGGGAGAGGGTCACTGCTAGATCTGCCATTGGAGGGGCTGGGCTCCTGACAGAGTCACTCTGGCCCTGTCAGATGGCAGCTGAGGCTCAGGCACAGGGTCACTGTACCGTAACTGCAGGACCTGCTTCCCAGTGAAATTAATCCTACCAAGGACCTTGGTGGTTCCTCTTCCCTTGTTGCTGAGGATGCTCAGCATGCACCCAGCTAACCCCTTTTTTCCCTTATTTTTGCACCTAGCAGAAGAAAATGGACTGTCCTCGAATAGTGCCTGCCCCTTTGGAGCCGATGCCCACGGGAGTATCTCGGAACATCATCATCTCAGTGGCCAATGCAACCTTCCCAAAGGTAAATGAGTTCCTAGGGGCATGGGGAAGGTTTGGGGGAAATAAACCTGCCTGTTCCCCTGTGGGTGTTTGCTGCACCATGGAGCATGCTGGTGTCCTGCTCTCCCAGCCCTGCTGCCTGCCTGGCCCCAGAGCCCACGCTGAGGAACGGAGGACACAGCTCTGAGTGCTGGGCAGGAGCCCTGTCTGAGCCACAGAGTATAGCATGGAAGCATTGCTTAACTTCAGATTGTCACTGCTTGTTTGCTGTGAACAAGTATTTTTTTGTGAAATTTTCTGGCACGCTGATTCTAACAGTGGAAAGCAGGAGTGGACATCAAATGGTGTCTTTGGAGATGTGCTGCATGCCAGAGACAGCCAGAGGAATTTGGGGCAAAGAGGCTGAGCTGGGAAAGTGCTTGAGTAAGCTCTGGTGTTTGTAGAAATCTGCCCTGAGTAATTTTGGCTCAGATCAGCAGGGCTCATGGGGCCAGGTTTGCCTTGCCCCTGCTGATGATTCCAGCATCTTGGGCAGCCAAGTGGCTCCTTGTTCTTCAGGAGAGGAGAGTTTTGGAGGTGCTGGTGGAGCTGTTCTGGTGTGCTGGAGGGTGCAGCTAGAGACTGTGGAGGCACCACTTTCCCACAGCTCCTTGCCCTTGGCTCAGGGGCAGAGCAGACCCTCGTGCCTGGATGGGGTGGCCTTTTCCTGCACAGCTCCAGCCTCCAGGAAGGAGGCTGTGACCTCTGCAATCAGCAAAACAGGGTGAGAAATCCTCTTCCTGTCTGGATGCTGGAGGTGGCTGAGGAGGAAGCAATAGTGCAGGGAGCCCACAGGAAACAGAGTCAGCAGGAAAGGGGCAGCAGGAGGGGCTCTGGCAGCCTGGCTTCCTTCCACCACCTCTGCTCACTGCCCCAGGGTGCTGGGGAGGATCCTGCCCCTTCCCTCTCTGCAGGAGCTCATGAGTGCTGCTGCAGCTGGGAGCCCCAGGGATGTGCCCCCAGCCCTCTGCTGCAGCAGGGCAGGGACATGAGGCCAGGGCTGGGCACAGGTGATGCCCTGGGCAAGATTCTGCCTGTGTGTGTGTGTTTGCTGAGCCAGCAGCTGCCTGCCAGGAGCCTGGTGCTTCCATCCATGTCTTTTATCAGATCTGCCATTTTTCAAAGGGTAGTTAGACCTCAGTAGTGGTGGAGCATCAGCTGCTTGGAGATAGGATTTTTTTCCTGCAGTATGCGGGCACAGCAATGATTTGGTGCAGGATATCATCCCTGTGTTATCAGGAAAACAGCACAGAGTCTGTCTTTGAACATGTTCTCTGCTGGGTCCTTGTTTGAATTAGAGATTTGCTCTGTGTAGATTTTGGGAGGAGGAGGAAGAAGGTGATATTGAGCCCAAATCACAGACTGGTTTGGACTGGTTTGGACGAGGTGGCCTGGGACAGCACTGGCTCTCAGTCTGCACTGCAGTGTGAGCTGCACACAGCCCAGCCCAGAGGAGCTGCTGGGGTTACAGGAGCCCAGCCAGGCTCATCTCCTGCTCTGTGTGTGCCACGGGCCAGGCACAGCTCCTGGTGCCTGTACTGATCTCCTGTTGGACTTGGGCAGAGTCCAGGGCCAGTGGCAGGATCAAGGTGGGACATGGACCCTGCTGCTTGACTGACAGACAGAGAACTGCACAAAACAGTTCTTGCACCCATTCTGCCTTGTGTTCCCTCTCCCAGGAGACAGCTCTGGAGTGCCATTTTGGGACAGACAGGACCTTTGAAGCCCGGTGGGTGAACTCCTCTGCCGTGGAGTGTGTTCATGTGCTGGTGAGTCGAGGGGGAGGCTGCCAGCCCTGCTCCCCCAGGCTGAGCATCAGGTCCGAGGGCAGCCAGGGTCTCACCCCCACCCTCCCACCTCTCTAAAACCCAAGGCATCATTTCCTCCCTCTCTCACTCCTGCCTTCGCTCCTCTGGCCTCTGTGTGTGCTGGTGCTGGCAGGGCTCACACACCTCACCAGTGCTGTGCTCCCAGCTCAGTGGGGATCTGCAGTGGCTCTGCCCCCACTCCCCTGGGGCATGGGAAAGAGCTGCTTGTTTACCTTTCTAAATGGGAAGAGTTCAGTTCAGGCAAAAAATTTGGCCACCTTTCAGGATTGCTGTTTCTGTAGCTTTTATTTTGAGTAAGGAATTGCCTGAGAAAATGTTGTGATGCTCACTGGAAAGCAGTGTGTGGTTGTCAGGGGGCAAATTGCACCTGCAAAATGCAGCAAACATTTGGGTTTTCACCAGTAGAAATATTGCAAGTGGAAGCTGGAGAAGAGCACTTTTCCATCACGTCACCTGTATCACAGCCCTGCACTGAGAATGTGCAGAGAAGCCAGGCTGTTCGTTTTCCTGTCCTTTTCTGCTAAAAATAGCAGCAACCCAGGGCTCTGTGCTCACCATGATATGCAATGTGCTGGTGCCCTTTGCTGGGACTCCAGCAAAATGATTAAAACAAAACTGTCCCACTTCTTCTGCTAAAGATCAGACCCTTGTGTGTAGAGGAGCAGTGGTCAAAGAAGCCTCACAAGAAAGGTCAATCCATGTAGTGTGTGTGTGTGTGTGTGTGTTTGTTATGTGTGTGTAACCTCCTATTTTACAAAATTTTGTAAGTTTTTGTTTGTGTTTTGTGTGCAGCTCCACACATCAGAAAAAAGCCATCGCTTCCCAGTGAACCTCCAGCTGAAGGACAAACCAGACAGATTTATCGACAGCCCGGAGATGATGACAGGTCTGAGTTGAAAAGATTTTTATGCTCCTCTCATCTGCTTGGCTTGAATGACACCCAGACCTGGGCAGAGTTTATGGCTGCAGGAGAGAGGCCACAGCTCCAGTGGGCACAGCACAGTTCCTTCTCTTGGGCACATGAAAAAAGGGTATTTAGCCAGAGTCACCCCATGGACATGAGCCCAGAGCCCAGACTGGCACCACCACAGCCCTGTCTCAGCCAGGCAGCTCAGGTCCCACCTGCCAGCTGTGCATGGCTCAGGTTCCCTGGTGCTCCCAGTCACAGCAGGGATGGGGGCTAGAGAGGAATTCCTCCAGGGGAGAGAAGGGATGGGGCAGGGCTCTTCCCCCAGCTCTCACAGGAATGTGGCAGCGAGGTCCCACACACTGTGAAAATTGAGTCCTTCTTCTTGCTTCCTCTGCTGAGAAGGAATAAAATGTGTAAGCACATTTCACCCCTGGCCTGTTCTCTGTCTCTGTGAAGAATGGCTGGATTCCCAAAAAAGCCCTTGCTACATCAGCAAACTGAGGGAGGCAGGCAGGCAGACTCGAAATGAGCCAGGCTCAGCCAAGGTAGGAGAGCACAGTGGATGAGGGCAGGGGGAGCCCAGTGGATCAGGGGAGCCCAAAGAGAGCTTTCTTTTGGAGGGTAGCTGTGACAGAGAGAAAGACACGAGCACCAGTGACCAGGATAGAAAGGTTTCCCCATGATAAATCCCTTGCAAAGTGAAAATACCTGGGAATACCAGCATGGGCAGGCATGAGATCTGGTTTCTCTGCAGAAAGAAGAGGGCACAATTTTGCAATACAGTGGTAACCCTGAGGAGGGGGGTGGGGCACTGGGTTTTGGCTGTGTAGAAGACTCAGTTCTCTGTGTGGGTGGTGCTGGGAGCAGGAACCACAGCAGGAAAAGCGTGGTGGAATTCCCCTCCTGCATGGAGAAGGAGCTCGTTTACATAGGCCATGTTTGCATCCATTGGAATTGGCCAGAATATTTGGAGTTCCCACGGGACTGTCAGGCTGCTCTGGCTCCTCCTCGCCTTGCTCAGGCTGGTGTGAGTCACATTTGAGAGACTGCCTTGCATCAGAGATCTGCCAGACAAACGTGGCCATCTTTTAAAATGTCTTTAATGAAATCACTCATGTTAGTGTTTATTATTTCAATATTTATTAGCTTTTATTGTACACTCTGTTTTGATAGTCCATTAAAGGAATACAAGCTCTGCTGTTGGTTGGAAAACCACCCAGTGTAACTCCCTGGAGGGACAGCAGATGACATGGAATAGCTTTTTTATTGTGGAGAACAGGAGAGACCCCCAGCAGCAGTGATGTTTCATTTAGCATGGCACAGGCAGAGTGTTGGTGCTGATGAAGTTTCATTAGCACAGCACAGCAGAGCGTTGAGGCTGAGGGACTCATTAGTTGCTCATGAAGTGCCTGAAGACACTCCTGTGAGCAGAAGTGCCAAATGTGTCTGTTTCTGTGTTTTATGTGTTCCTGCAAAGTCTCCTCTGGGGAAAAGGGTGTGAAAGCCATGTTTCCTGAGCGTTTCTGGCTGCTACCTCTGTGGGTACCCACACTCAAGTGGCAGAGCTGGAGAGGAAATGTAACCCAGGGCACAGAGTGTAAAGGCAGCGTAAGAAAAATATATGGAAGCTGAGCTGAGCAAGTCTGAAGGGACAAGAAGTCAGAGAAAGGGTCTGTGGTCACAGGGGGAAGGAAAGAACTGTAAACACTGTACAAAGCACAAACCACCCCAATTGAAATGTGATTGCTTTCCTGACAGGATGGGGCCAACTTTGCCCAGCAGCTTCCCGTGTGGATGCTGAGAGCTGGAAACACACAGCATTAATTGACAAATGTTCCAAGTTTGGGTGTTGCTTGTTTTTCAAGGGAGAAAATACGGAAAAGAAAGTGCTAAACTCAATTGTAGTGTGAACAAGTGCCCAGGCCTTCTGGGGAATCACAGGATGGTGGCCAAGTGCTGCCCTTGTCACAGTGTGTGCAGATGCTCTGCCACCCGCTGTGGTTAGGGGTGGCTGGGGTCAGGGGGGCTGTGTGTGTTTGGTGTGTGTGTTTGGGGTGTGTGTGTGTTTGGGTGTGTGTGTGTGTGTTGTGTGTGTGTGTTTGGTGGGTGTGTGTTTGGTGTGTGTGTGTGTGTGTGTTTGGTGTGTGTGTGTGTGTGTTTGGTGTGTGTGTGTGTGTTTGGTGTGTGTGTGTGTGTTTGTGTGTGTTTGGGGTGTGTGTGTGTGTTTGGGGTGTGTGTTTGGTGTGTGTTTGGTGTGTGTGTGTGTTTGGTGTGTGTGTGTGTTTGGTGTGTGTGTTTGGTGTGTGTGTGTGTGTTTGGTGTGTGTTTGGTGTGTGTGTGTGTGTTTGGTGTGTGTGTGTTTGGTGTGTGTGTGTTTGGTGTGTGTGTGTTTGGTGTGTGTGTGTGTTTGTGTGTGTGTGTTTGTGTGTGTTTGTGTGTTTGGTGTGTGTGTGTGTTTGTGTGTGTTTGGTGTGTGTTGGGTGTGTGTTTGGTGTGTGTTTGGTGTGTGTGTTTGGTGTGTGTGTGTGTTTGGTGTGTGTGTGTGTTTGGTGTGTGTGTGTGTTTGGTGTGTGTGGTGTTTGGTGTGTGTTTGGTGTGTGTTTGGTGTGTGTGTGTGTGTGTTTGGTGTGTGTGTTTGGTGTGTGTGTTTGGGTGTGTGTTTGGTGTGTGTGTGTGTGTGTGTTTGGTGTGTGTGTTTGGTGTGTGTTTGTGTGTGTTTGGTGTGTGTTTGGTGTGTGTGTGTGTTTGGTGTGTGTGTGTGTGTGTTTGGTGTGTGTGTGTGTGTGTTTGGTGTGTGTGTGTGTTGGTGTGTGTGTGTGGGTGTGCCCTGGTGTGGTGGGTGTGCCAAGGGCTGGGGCTGCACGGTCCTGCCTGCAGCAGGAGGATGCTGCACGTGTCCCTGGCCAGATGGGCAAGACCAGCATGTTTTTGCTGACTTTCTTGCTCTGCGAGTCACCTGAGGAAGGACTCTGCTCAGCGACAGGATCCAGTGTTCATCATGTTAGCGGGAGAAACAGGCAGCACAGCTGGCCAGCACGTGCACTGTAGATGGATGTGTGTCACAGTGGCCAGCTGCGGCAGGCTGCCAGGTACATGCCCAAGCGGTTGGGCACTTCTCCCAGAGGTTCAGCTGAGGTCCAAACCACGCAGCACCGGTATGGTTTCTTGCTGAGCCAGCAGGAGACCTGGGTGGGAGGCAAGCTGAGGTGATTTCGTCCAGGCTGGTGCTCCTGGACTGTAGCGGACAACCAGAGCGCTGGTCCCCCGACCCGCCTGTGGAGTGTCCACCAGCTGGTCCAGAGGGCTCACCAGCACTCTGGGCGCCGTGCGCGTGGGCGCCGTGCCCTGCGTGCCCCTGCCGCAGCGGTACAGCGTGTCTGAGACGTGAGTGGGGCAGGGGAGGGCACGGGGACCTGCCTGTCCCTGCCTGCCCCTGCCTGCCCCTGCCTGCCCCTCCCTGTTCCTGCCTGGCCCTCCCTGTCCCTGCCTGGCCCTCCCTGGTGCTCCCTGTCCCTGCAGCCAGGCAGGGCCAACTGCTGCTGCCCTTGCCCACTGGCACTGTGCCCTCTCTGCCCACTGGCACTGTGCCCTCTCTGCCCACAGGGTCGTGTGCCAGACCGGAGAGGCGCCGGAGGCGTTTTCGGATGTGGTGACGGTGAACGTGAGCCGGGAGGGGCGGTCCAGGGAGCGCTACTCCTACGTGGTGAGTGCCTGGCTTGTCTCCTGAGTGTTCCTTTGGTTATTCCTGCGCCCCTCAAAGTGAGCGTGCAGCTCCCCACGCCCTCCCCAGCTGGCTGAGAAACAGGATCTACAGCTAGATCTACAACTAGATCTACAACATGTTGGGCTCCTTAAGGAGCTGCTGAGGTGTCACCTCACCTGTGGTCACCTGTGTGGGGCATGGCAGGACCACAGCAGGATGCTGGCAGCACAGCCATGCTCCCAGACTCAGCTCCTGTGGGAGTCTGTCTCATCCCAGCTCTATTGACAATTCTCCTGTTACAAAAAGGGACTCAGTTTTCTTGTACCTCTTTTGCTGAAGTGCTGTTGCAACCTGTGATATTTTTTGAGACTTGTGAAGCCCCTTTGTGCTGTGTAAGTTACATTCCATGAACTCACATTATTTAGAGCTGATATTTTTGCTGCAGAGACTGTGTTAGTTTTTGCATGAAATAATGTGTTGGGGTTAGACTGAAGCTAACCCTGTGTCATTGTGCAATGAAAAGTCCTTTATAATTTCGTGCTGTGCTGTCTCACAAAGATAGCTTATATCTCTATAAACCTGAGAGAAATTCATGCATTTTTTCTCTTCCCTACATGAACCTTGTTCTTGGGCAGTATTCATGGGCAGCCATGCTGGGTGGGTGTAGAGGGCACATGGAGTGCTTGGAGCCTTGTGCCTCCACTGCAGCTCCAGCTGGGGCAGGACAGCTCATGCTGCAGGTTGCTGGCCTGGGAGGAGACTTGGAGCCCCAGAAAACACGTGTGCTGGGGAAGGACACTGCATGATGAAGGTGTGTCACACTGGAAGAGCTTTCACACCATTTGCAGACCAAGCAACACTGTTTTCTTGGCTCTCCTCTCACACCTGATGGCATGCAAATGGAGCAGCCTACACCATGCAAGGCTGGTTTTAGTGAGACTTGAGTTTGGGCACTGGTGCAGTTTGCATGGAAAGGTTTAAAAGACTTTCAGAATTGCCCTTCCAAAGAAGATACTTCATGAAATACCAGATATTGTTTGTGTGCTACACCTTTCAAAGTCGCCATTATACATGCCTAGAAGAGACAGAATTCAGCTGTAATTGTGCTGAGGAGGAGGGAGAGGCTTCTTCAGGACATTACAGCAGGCTGTGGATGAGCTGGATTTGCCAAAGCTGCAGAGATGGAGGGGATTGGTGCTGGCAGTGCACCAAGAGCAGCAGCCCCTGGCTCTGCTAAGGGGAAGGGCTTTGGGGAACAGCAATAATCCTCTCTGCTGATGCTGTAGCTGCAGTTATGAATATGTGGGTTAGGGGCCAAGGGCAGGAGACAGCTGCCTGCAGCCACCCAGAGAAATACAAATTAGCAAAGGGATCCGGTGGGAATGGGTGATGGTCAGGACAGGCAGGAAATGGCTGCAGGGGAGCCAAGGACAAGGACAAGGACAAAGGGAGATGTTAGCACAGGGTTTGTGTGGCACAGGCTGCCAGGCAGGGCATGAGCAGCAGGCTCACAGCACCCACCTGCGACTCTGCTCTGCAGGAGCGAGGGCTGGGCTGGGCTGGGCTGGGCTGGGCTGGGCTGGGCTGGAGGCCAGCCCCAGGCTCTGTCTGACCCTGGGAGGGTCTGCAGATCATGGTCTGCCCTGCCCTGGCTGTCCTGCTCAAATGGAGCAGGGATGTGGCCAGCAGCCTCTCCTGGGGTGTCTGAACAGACAAGAGGGCTCAGCGCCACGTGAGTTATCAAAGCCTCCAGCTCATGAATCTCAGGAAGATTTCCAGGGGCTGCAAACACAGATAACATACACACTAATTTCTGCTGCAAATGGCAAGAGGCAAAGTAACTTCCCCCGCAGTTCCTGTTGCCTCAAGAGATGCAGATTTGAAGCTTCCCTGGCAGGGGTCTGATATTCAATTATCTAAACCCAGGTGGCCATTTTACCCATCTCAAGGCCATCATCCAGAGGGGCTTTAACATTATCCTTGCATTTAGGGGAACATGGATCTGGAAGGGCTGAGATGGTATGGGGAGGAATGAGCGAGAAATTTCCTTTTATTGATAGACCTTGTGCTGTCACTAGTTCTGGACCTCCTGCTGGAAATCTGAAGGGAATGGTGGGATCCTGGGCTCCTGTTTGGCTCCATGTTTCATTTACAGCCAGTATTTAGGGACCACTGAGAGTCACAGAGGTTTTATATGATGTTACTCCTTAGTGTTTGTACCACTTCTCTTGTTCTGAAACCTTACCAGCAAAAGCTTTTGCTGTGCTGCTGTTTGAGCCTCATAGTGCTGGACACTTACTCAAAGTTCTGAATCAATTCCCATGGACAGTGTGGGATATCCAGCTGCAGATTTACCAGGCTAGAACACAGATTTCCCCTTTGTTTTTAGCTCCCCGTGGTGCAGTCCATATCTCCTCCAAACGGCCCGAAGGCAGGAGGCACCAGAGTGACCATCAGAGGCAGCAGGCTGGACGTGGGCTCAGAGCTCCGTGTGCTCATCAACTCCTCCAAGCAGTGCACGGACCTCAGGTGGGACAGGGCTGGGGCTGCCACGGGGCTGGTGGCGAGAGCCAAAGCATTAGGAAGGTTGGTAGTGTCCCCCAAGGAGTCAGGCAGAGCAGGGGTTTGGATGGGGGCACCACTGCAGGCTGGCAGAGCATCCCCCTGGCTGCCCTGCCCTCCGTCTGCTCGGGAATGGCCCAGCAGCAGGACAGTGGGAGCTGAGAGCTGCTGCCACCAGCCTGGAGGGACAGCTAGCTGCCTTGTGGCTGCAAGCTGCTTCTCACCTGTGGCTGCCACCTGCCTGTCAGGGTGCTCAGACCAGGCTGCAGCCCTGCTCCCCAGCTCAGCCCTGCTGTCCCCAGCTCAGCCCTGCTCCCCAGCTCAGCCCTGGCTCCCCAGCTCAGCCCTGCTCCCCAGCTCAGCCCTGGCTCCCCAGCTCAGCCCTGGCTCCCCAGCTCAGCCCTGCTCCCCAGCTCAGCCCTGCTGTCCCCAGCTCAGCCCTGCTGTCCCCAGCTCAGCCCTGGCTCCCCAGCTCAGCCCTGCTCCCCAGTTCAGCCCTGCTGTCCCCAGCTCAGCCCTGGCTCCCCAGCTCAGCTCCCCAGCTCAGCCCTGCTGTCCCCCCAGCTCAGCCCTGGCTCCCCCCCAGCTCAGCCCTGCCCTGTCCCCAGCTCAGCCCTGCTGTCCCCAGCTCAGCCCTGGCTCCCCAGCTCAGCCCTGCTCCCCAGCTCAGCCCTGCTGTCCCCAGCTCAGCCCTGGCTCCCCAGCTCAGCCCTGCTGTCCCCAGCTCAGCCCTGCTGTCCCCAGCTCAGCCCTGTCCCCAGCTCAGCCCTGGCTCCCCAGCTCAGCCCTGCTGTCCCCAGCTCAGCCCTGCTGTCCCCCCAGCCGCAGTGACAGCACCATCACCTGCACCATGCCCGCCGTGGAGCTCCCCAGCGCCGTGCCTGTCTGCGTGCAGTTCGAGAACAAGTCCTGTGCCAGCCACAACATCACCTTCAAGTATGAGAAGAACCCGGTTATATCAGACATCAGCCCCAAGAAGAGCCAGATCAGGTGAGCTCCTGCCCTAGCTGGGACAGCCCGTGAGAGAGAGGGTCAGTGCCAGGTGGGACAGGATGGGGAAGGGTCGTGCCAGGACAAAGGGGTTCTCTCCTGGGCTGGATGGGTGTAGAGGGTGCCTTAGCTTGCTCTTGGGGTGCTCCAGGGTAACCCCAGCTTGAGAGCAGAAGAAGATCTCATGCACCAGGACTCACACATAGCTTGTTTTGATGCATTTAGGAGTGCAAAAATGTCAGCCTTGGTAACTATACTGTGCACACCTGGTGAGTGCTTTGGGGAGGCCCAGGTGGGGCTCTCTGAAACCCTGAGGATTTTTTCTTGGCAGTAAAACTGCTGGAGGATAAGATGACATATGTAATTTTGGATTTCAACCTTCCCTGAGGTCACAGTATTTAATTTTTAAAGCGCATTGCTTTTAGTTTCACGTCTCGGTGGAGTTCTCAGTCTTCTGTTCTTTGGATACCGTGGTGAAATAGCACCCTCCTCACCTGGAGCTGGAAAACCCAGGGCTGGGTAGGAAATCTGGGAGGGCAGCAGCTGTGCCATCAGGACATCACTGCAAGCAGCACGCCCAGGGGCGAGCACGAGCAGGCGCTGGTGGTCTGATCCCCTTGGAACAAAGCTGCCTCTCTGTTCCCCAGCACAATGCCAGGGCTGCAGGCTGTGGGAATGCTGGGGAAAGGCAGAGCCATGACTCAGCCAGGCACAGCCCCTCGAAAGCTTCCAACTGCTGAGTGGGGAGAGCAGTGTCTAAAAAGACACAGGAGGAACGTCCTGCCTGGAGTCACAAAGGAAACCACTGGGGTCACCTTAGTCACCTTAGTCTGCTTCCTTGGCACTTAGAGCAGCTCCCAAATTTCAGAGAACAGGGATGGGAGCTGCAGGCTCTCTCCAGCCTCTGGTACAGCTCGTGCAGTCTGAGTGCTTCAGCACATTGCTGGGCTGCTGACCACGAGGTGCCAATAACTGCTGTAAAAGTTAGCTGGGTCTGACTTCTCTTTCCACATTGATGAAATAATCCATATAACCAAAATCTAAACCAATGCAAAAGTTGTACACTAGTCTGCAGATGTGACAGGCTCCTAGTTAGAACTTGGATCATAATTTCCTAGTGATATCCCCAGGCTTCAGAGAACCCTGGGGCCTCGTGCCAGAAGTCACTGTGCCCAGAGTGCTCAGTGGATAACAGGAATTTTGAGTCCTGCCTGTTCCCTGGCAAATACTCCAAACAAGTCAAATGTGATACAGGGGAAGGTTGATCTAGGGTGCAGATGAGTGGTGCTGGTTCTCCAGCCATTGCTCTGCCTTGTGCACATTGGGGCTGGTCCTTATTCTTGTTAGTTGACTGCACAGTGAGAGGCCCCTGTGCTGAATTCCCCCCCAAGCAGATTCAAAACACAGCAAGTTTCACATTTTGATCTAAATCAGAAGTTCCTGGAAGATGCAGGATGAGGGACATTTCCTTCTCCAAGTCTCACAGTTCTGTGTGGGTTGTGCAGGGCAGGGACAGGGGCAGGGGATGTCTCCTGGCCATCCCTTCACGTGTCACTAGCACAGCCAGTGGCAGGGTGCCTGCTGCATACCCTGGCACGTAGGGGCTGCTCTTCTGGGCAGTGGGAGGAAGGGGGACATCCACTGATGCTGGAAGAGGCTCACTCCTTTCCACCAGAGCATGTACTCCTCCTTCCTTCCATCCTTTCTTCCCTGATATTGTGGTTGCTCTGTGGATCTCTGCTGTAGGTAGGAAGAAGACTTTGGCTGCTGGGTCACATTTTCTGCTCAGGCAGCTCAGAGACATCCCTGAGAAAATGACAGGAGGAAGATGCAGCCACCACATGCCACGGCTGCACTGTCCTCTGCAGTGACCCTCTCTTTCTTCCCTTCTCCAAGCGGGGGCAGGATCATCACCCTGGAGGGAAGAGGCTTTGGGCTGGTGCAGAACGTGTCCATGGCGGTGCGTGGCATCGGCAGGGAGCACACGGTGGGTGTCTGCTGGGGCTGGAGCAGGGCTGGAGCAGGGCTGTGTGCCTGCTGCCAGCACTGCCAGCACTGGGCTGGGGCTGGCCCATGCCTCAGGAGGGCTGTAGCCCAGGTAGGGCTGTAGCCCCAGTGGCACTGTATCCCTGGTGCACTGTATCCCCGGTGTGGCTGTAGCCCCGGTGTGGCTGTAGCCCCGGTGGCACTGTGGCCCCGGTGGCACTGTATCCCCAGTGGCACTGCAGCCCCGGTGGCACTGCAGCCCCGGTGGCGCTGTGGCCCCGGTGGCACTGCGGCCCCAGTGGCACTGTGGCCCCGGTGGCACTGTAGCCCTGGTGGCACTGCAATCCCATTGGCACTGTGGCCCCGGTGGCACTGTATCCTCGGTGGCACTGTGGCCCCAGTGGCACTGTGGCCCCGGTGGCACTGTATCCCTGGTGGCACTGCAGCCCCAGTGGTACTGCAGCCCCAGTGGCACTGTGGCCCCGGTGGCACTGTATCCCTGGTGGCACTGCAGCCCCAGTGGCACTGCGGCCCCGGTGGCGCTGTGGCCCCGGTGGCGCTGTGGCCCCGGTGGCACTGTATCCCCGGTGGCACTGCGGCCCCGGTGGCACTGTATCCCCAGTGGCACTGTATCCCTGGTGGCACTGTATCCCCGGTGGCACTGTGGCCCCGGTGGCACTGTGGCCCCGGTGGCGCTGGCTCTGACGAGCCCCTCGCTGCCTGCAGCGCTGCCAGGTGCACACCGACACCGCCATCACCTGCCCCTCACCCGCTGCCTCCAACGTCACGGCCAAGCCGGCCCCCGTGGATTTCTACCTCAACGGGCGCCTGTACACGGACGAGCGGCCGGCCCTGGACGAGGAGCTGTACCCCGAGCAGGCCCTGCCCACCAGCAAGTTCAGCCTGGGCTACTACGCTGACCCGCAGTTCTCCACGGCCAAGAAGGAGAAGTGGATCAAGCACCATCCCGGCGAGCCCCTGACCCTGGTCATTCATGTAAGAGGGCAGTGCTTACAGCTCTGCTGCTCTCTGGGTGCTGCCACCTCCGCCCTGGGCAGCTCCCCAGCCTAACTGCCAGCACAGGGACTGTCCACAGGCACAGGGGACAGGAGGGGGAGGATGGGAACTGGAGAGGCAGGAGCAGCTGCCAGCATTTGGCTCAGCCTGCAGCTTCTGCATCTCTCTGCCCCGGCTCTGGGGATCCTCCTGAGGCGTGATGCCAGGGAGCTGCGTGGGGAGGGTGCTTAGCAAGGGGCTGGGTGAAATGCTGCACATGTGGAAAACAACTGCAATGTCCAAAACCAGGCAGGTGCTGCAGAAGGGCCTGACAATAGGTGTTTATTCCTGCAGAAACAGATCATTCATTCTTCTCTTTTGGCTACTGAATTCAGCTCAGCTCACAAGGAAGTTGGGGTGCAGAAGCTGAGTGGCCTGGACAATGAGCAATAGTAATTCAAAGGCCATTGTTTGCTGCAGGATATCCTAATTGTTTGCAACGTGCTCCAGAAAAGTGCTCCCCCTCTCTCAGGTTTTGCAGGCACATCCCCTGGCTGTCCCCTGCACTGTACATCCTTCCCCCTCCCAGATGGGCACTCACATCCTTATCTTCCGTGCACAGCAGGCCCCATCAAAAGCAGATTTTTCCAGGTTCCATGAGGGGCTTGTTCATCCTATGCCCCATGCTGAGTGAAGAATGGGAAACAGGAAAATGGGGAATGGCCTGGTTTTGGCTTTCCTGTGGAGTGCTGGAAAAATGTCCTTGGTGAGGGAGAGTCTTCCCAGGCCTGCAAACCAGCAGGGAATATGGAAAGGAAAGCAGGAAGATCGATTGCAATTCCAACTGCTATGCTGCAGCCTGACATCCTGATTTTATTTCTGTCTTTAGAAAGAGCCTGACAGCCTGGGCCTGGAGAGCAATGAGTACCAGGTGAAAATCGGCCTGATCTCGTGTGAGATCCAGATTGTTTCCGACAGAGTCATCCACTGCTCCATCAACGAGTCGCTGAGCTCCTCGGAGCGACAGCTGCCCGTGACGGTGAGCGAGGCTGGGGTCCCTGCACTGGGGGTCCCTGCACTGGGGGTCCCTGCACTGGGGCACCCTGCACTGGGGGACCCTGCACTGGGGTCCCTGCACTGGGGTCCCTGCACTGGGGGTCCCTGCACTGGGGTCCCTGCACTGGGGTCCCTGCACTGGGGCACCCTGCACTGGGGGACCCTGCACTGGGGTCCCTGCACTGGGGTCCCTGCACTGGGGGACCCTGCACTGGGGTCCCTGCACTGGGGTCCCTGCACTGGGGGACCCTGCACTGGGGTCCCTGCACTGGGGGTCCCTGCACTGGGGGTCCCTGCACTGGGGTCCCTGCACTGGGGCACCCTGCACTGGGGGTCCATGCACTGGGGACCCTGCACTGGGGGTCCCTGCACTGGGGTCCCTGCACTGGGGTCCCTGCACTGGGGCACCTTGCACTGGGGTCCCTGCACTGGGGTACCCTGCACTGGGGTCCCCTGCACTGGGGTCCCTGCACTGGGGTCCCTGCACTGGGGTACCCTGCACTGGGGGTCCATGCACTGGGGACCCTGCACTGGGGGTCCCTGCACTGGGGTCCCTGCACTGGGGGTCCCTGCACTGGGGGTCCCTGCACTGGGGTCCCTGCACTGGGGGTCTCTGCAGGGGCTGCACGGGCAGGGGGAGCAGCAGCTGTGCTGGCACAGCTGGCCAGGGCAGCAGGGTGCCAGCATGGGCACAAGGATCCTCTGATGCCAACTCACTGACTGGGCTGTCCAGTTTACTGGCAGCAATCTGAGGTGCATGAAATTCTCTTGCAAACTGGAAACATGGAAATGCAGAAGTAACAGGATTTTTTGAGTCATCTTAACAGGAATTTTAAACTGGGTAATTTTTACTTTTTTTTCCCTTTTTTTTTTTTTTTTTTTTTTAAGTACTGAGAAACAGGGAATCCCTTTGTGGAAGAAAAGGAATTTTTGAGTTTGCTAGTCTTGATATGACATTAACCAATCAGGGCAAGTCCCCAGGAAGCAGGAGAGTCACGAGGCTGTTCAGGCTGTACCAGCAATGAAAGTGCAGCTAATTAATCTGCTTATATTCATACCTGTGCACCCTTACTAAACCCACAGTGTGGCTGGGGCCCTCTCCTCTGGCCGTTCCACGAGGGGCTGCTGCCTTATCCCTCATGAGAAATGGCTGTGGTGACAGGGCAGGCACGTGCAGGAGCCTTGCCTGGGTCACACTGAGTGTTGGGTAGAGCTGTCCAGCTGCACAGGAGAGACTTGTCAAGTGGGATGGGACAGAAGGCTCAAAGCACAGTGAGGAGCTGCCTCATGGCAGGGTCAGAAGGCAGAAGTGCAGCTGCTGAGGCTGGCATGTGGCTGCAGTGCTGTGCCTCCTGTCCCTGCCCAGCACCCTGGCTCTTGGACAGTGTGCCAGGGCAGAGAGCAAACCCTCCATGTCTGGAGCCTTCCCTGGCAGCACCGTGCCCCAGCAGTGCCCTGGGGCTGGGCTCCCCTCAGGATGGAGCTCTGTGTCTGCTGATGGAGCTGCTGGGAAGATCCTGTTGTGGGATGGCTTTGGTCCAGTGGCTGAGAGCTGCTGGAATTTCACCCCGGGGGCACCTTTCCCAGAGGTGTTCCATGATACAGGAAATCAGAGATTAATTGTGATTAATCAAAAGATTAATCAAATAGTAATATTATTGGAGCTCTTCCCTACCTAACTTCAAGGCTTTTTCTCAAGTTTCTCTCACTTCTCCTTCCTTGGGAGAAGTGAAACTCACATTTCCAGAAGCGAAAGCCTTGTGTGGTCATGAGTTTTCCTTATCAGATGATACTGTGGAATCCTTTCATCCCAAGGGCCCAAAGGCTGTTTGTAAACAGCACCCAGTGAGTTACCAGCCTGTGATGTGTGCTGGCCTCTTCCCTTCTGGAGATCAGGAGACCCAGGCACTGAGCTCTAGTGGTTTGTGCTTGTTGTCACAAGAAGCACAGGCTGGGAGCAGAGCCAGCACCTTCTGACACCCCTTTCACTGCTGTAGCCACAAGACCATTACTCCTCCATGGTCTCATTTATTTTTATTCCCTTCGTTTATTTATATTTCAAGGACTTTAAAGTTTCTTAACCCTGCTTCTTCTGGGTGGCAGCTGTTCTGGTTGTGGAGAGGAAAGGCAAGTGCAGCAGGGCTCCAAAGGCTGTTCAGAGCCATAAAGAAGTTGATGCTTAGTGGAAGTGATTTTCTGGTAAGAGCAGTGCCACGGGCTCTCTAGGAAAGGGCTGTCTCTTCTGGGGCAGGAACAGTGGGGTCCTGGGATGGGCTCCACTGCAGCATCACAGCCTGCTGGGTTGGCCTTGGCATTCCTAGGGCACAGGGAGGGACTGGGGCTCCTGGAGCCCCACAGGGTGCCCAGGGTCCCAGCCCAGCCCAGCCCAGCTCCCTCCCACAGCTGGGAGCTGTGCCACAGTGACTGCTGGGGTGAAGCTCTGCTGAGTGCTGCCCTGCCTCCCTCCCTGCTCCCAGCCCTTGGAAACCTGCTCAGCTCCTGCTTTTCCTCCCTCCTTCTCCCTCCTCAGATCCAAGTTGGAAAGTTCAACTACACAATTGCCATGTTGCACCTCGGGGGAGGAGAAACCGCGATCATTGTCTCCATCGTCATCTGCAGCATCCTGCTGGTCCTCTCTGTTGTGGGTAAGGGAAGGAACTGTGTTCCCAGGCTCTGGCAAGGCTTTTCTCTCTGCATGTGGAGGTGTGAAGGTGCCTCTGAGTGCTGCAGTTGTGCAGTGGTGAAGCTAGTCTGGGTGCAGCAGGTATGGCACACAGCTCCCTGCAGCACAGAGCCTTTCCTGGCTGAACCCACAGCTCAACTCTACTACTTGAATGTGTGATATTTATAAACTTACCCTTTTCCCCAAATACTTAGTAGTTACGATAATGCAAAATAAAGAAGGATGTGAGATACTGATCTTGGTCACAGGCATGACTGTCCCAGACCATTCCAAAGGTGCTCTTAGACCAAGGTCCTGTCCCCAGGAACAAGCAATGGCAGATGCCTGGCCAAGTAGGAAGAGCAGAGCCAGCATCCTTATCTGCAAATGTGAAGCAGGCACATTGGTGTATGTACCTGGCTGGAAGCTGTGCTGCACACCTTTGTCATCAGGCTAGGGTCACTGCACAGAATGACTGCGCAGCAAGAAATCTGCCAGTTCACAGCAAATGAGGGCTTTATAATAAGGATTTAATTTATTTTTAATAAAGGCTCTAATGCACCCTGTTTACTAGATGCACCACCCATTATTAGAAATATATTTCTGGAGGCATGGGAAGACTGTCAGATATGAACACTGTAATACAGGTGGTAAACATCCTCAATTCTGTATTCATTAATCAGCTGGAACACATTAATATACAGTTAAGCTGAATACAGACAGCCCAGACCTAAATTGAAGATGACAGCTACAGCACGATCATGAAATCCCAGCTGGTTCTACTTATTTACAGATAATCGACAACTGCCTGAGCAGATACCAGTCTGGTGGTAGGTGTGAAACCAGCTCTGGGTTTAGCTTTCTGCACTCGTGTCAGGGAGAACTGCTCTGATCCCAGCTGCAGTTGCTCCTAAGCCCAGGTCCAAAAGGCTTGTTCTCTTCCTCTTTTCCAGCTCTCTTTGTGTTCTGCACAAAGAGCCGCAGAGCTGAGCGCTACTGGCAGAAAACGCTGCTCCAGATGGAGGAGATGGAGTCACAGATCCGGGAGGAAATCCGCAAAGGTGAGTCTGTCTGCGTGCCAAGGAGCCATGGCTACAGTGGGATGTCAGGCTAGGCTTGAAGCAATTCACCTTGTGCTGTGTAGGAGATCACAGAATTATTTGTAGGAGAGTTTCTGTGATCACCTGGGAGCTTTGACAGTTTGGGAATGTGGCTCAGTGGCTGGAAGTGTGGCCCTGCCACTGTCCTGCTGCCTGGCTTGGGCAAGCCACTGATCTCCAGTGCCACCAGCTTCTCTGCCCTGGGGTTAATGGCCTGGGCTGTGCCAGAGGGTTCCTTGAAGGTCACACTAACCTTCAGTGTGCAGCAGAAACTGCAGCACACTCCTCGTGGAGCAGTGGGAGTGTTCCAGGCACCCACCATCCCATGGTCCATGATCCTGTCCTGGGGGTCTGAGGCTCCTGGGCAGGGAATGTTCTGTCAGTGCTTGGGGCAGGGTGCACAGTCTGGTGGTTAACCCCTGATGGGAATGTGCTGCTCAGAGCAAACCCAGCTCCAGCCCCTGCCAGGGCACGGCACGAGGGGCAGAGAGGAGCTGTGCCCTGCCTCCAGTGCCAGCCTGTCTGGGCTGCTGGGGACTGAGCTCTCACCATCTGCACCTCTCTTTGTGTAAGGTTTTGCAGAGCTGCAGACAGACATGACAGACCTGACCAAGGAGCTAAACCGCAGCCAGGGGATCCCCTTCCTGGAGTACAAGCACTTTGTCACCAGGACATTCTTCCCCAAAGTAAGGAGGCAGCGCGTGTCACGGGCACCTCACTGCTCCCAGATATGTCCCAACCAGTTTAGGGCTCTGCTAAAGGGCTTTTACAGTGTCACAAAATCATTCCACTGTTATATATTTACTTGTCACATATTTCAGCCTCAATTATCATCAACAGTGGAGCTGCACCTCCTGAGGTGTTGTACAAGATCACACATGACAGAGGCTGGTGGCAACTGTCCCAGGAGCTGCTCTGGCTTGCCTGTTTGGGGCCACTGCACACCCCTCTGAGGGAGCTCTCACACAGCAGAGTGCTGGGGTCTGCTCCTCGTGGGCTCCAGTGTCACCCCACTCCATTCAGCAGAGGCTGAAGGTTGGCTGGAGGGTGAACTGGCAATCAGGGAGAGGGGCTTTTTGTCCCATGCAGGGTGTCCCCAAGCATTCCCAGCAGCTCAGCCAGTCCTCGGGAGCTCTTTGGATGTCTCTGTCTCTCCCTTCGTCCCTGTCCAAGCTGGGTGTGTGGTGCTCCCAGTAAATGCCCCTCGGGCACCCAGTCCCAGTCTGTGTGCCCCGAGTCCCTCAGCAGAGCTGCCCCAGACGTGCTGGTGCCGTCACTGCTGTCACTGGCTGCTCTGTCTGTGCCTGTGCGCCCTTCACCGGGGCTGTATTTCATCCCCAGGCAGTGGGGTGCCAGTGCTGAGGACTGAGATGATGATTTATGACTGCAGAGTGTTTCATTAGTAGCTGTTACTCAGGTTTTTCAGTTACACAGTCTCCATGTCTCTGCACACTAGAGGCTTTAAGACTTGGGCTGGTATATAAACGCTAGAGATTTAAACATTTTCCCATCTGTTTTAAAAGTTACATATGTTGAAGCACCCAGAACTCCTCTATTTTGATATATTCTTCTGTAAAACTGTCTCTTTTGGGACTTTTCTAGCTGTCACATTACTCTATTTGCAGTCTCCCTGCCCTAACAGCCTCGTGTTTGTGCAGACGTCTGCCTCCCCCCATCCTTGTGCTGTTTACCCGTTTGGGAGGCTCTTGCAAAGTGTTTCAAGGCTCCACAAGCCAGCCCCGTGCATGTCTTTGGCCTGGGTGGCTTCAGTCCCATGTCATTCCCCTGCCTGACGCTGTGCTTGGTTCCAGTGTTCCTCTCTCTACGAGGAGTGCTACATCCTGCCATCCCAGCAGCTCAGCTCACAGCTGGGCTCCCACGTCCAGGAAACACATCCCCTCCTGGTGGGGGAGTGGAAGGTGAGTAACCCACCACCAGAACAAAGGCTTTTGGGTGCTGCTAGCCATTAACTCAGACCAGCACTGCATCAGCTTTGGCAGCTGGAGAAGGCAGATCTGTGAATCTGCTCTTGCGTGAAGAAGTGCTTGCCTGGGATCCTTCCTGGCTCTGTAACCCTGGGGCTGCAGTAAGGTCTAGAACTTCTGCAGACTGGCCAGACCCAGCCCTCTTCACCTCTCCTTGTGCACCACTAATGGTTTTGTCAGCCCTCAGCTGCACTTGCTCCATCTGTATCATAGGGGGGAGCCCCAAACTGGCCACAGTGCTCCAGGTGTCCTCAGCAGTGGTGACCAGAGTGGAATGGCCACTGCCCCTGCCCCAGCTGTGTGTTCCTTGCCAGCAGAGCTGCTGGCTGGGTCAGCTAGAGGGAGGAGGGGCTCTTCTGCTAAATATCTCTGTGCTAAATATCTCTGTAGGGGCGTCCCTGCCACCAAGAGGGATAAAATGTGGAGGAAAACAACAAGCAGGGTCTTCTTAGTCTGCTGTCTAAATTTTTCTTCAGATCCCTGAGAACTGCAGACCCAACATGGAAGAAGGAATTTCTCTGTTCTCCACCTTACTCAACAACAAGCACTTCCTCATCGTGTTTGTCCATGCTCTCGAGCAACAGAAGGACTTTGCTGTCAGAGACAGGTATGAGCTTCAGAACCAAAGACTTGGCAGCTGCAGGAGACTAATTTATTCCTAACCCAAATCCAGCCAGTGTCTGGGCTGTGTTTCAGTGGATGCTTGAGTCACACTTGCCCCCACATTTCTGATAGGAATGGATGGCCATAAACCCTGAAGAGCACTCACTCATTTGGCTTACCAGGGAGAGTGTGCAAACTGACCTGGGGTCCTGCAGCACTGAAGGAGGGTTGGAACTTCTAATACCATTAAGAAGGCTCATGAAAATTGTCTGAAAGACTGCCTTTTGTATGTTGGGTTTTTTAGTGCCAGTCAGCAGTTCAGCCTTGCTGGACTGGGGCTTGAGTCCTGTACCATTCTGTGTTTCAGGTGTAACCTGGCCTCCCTGCTTACCATTGCACTGCATGGGAAACTGGAGTATTACACCAGCATCATGAAGGACCTCCTGGTGGATCTAATAGATGCTTCAGCTTCCAAAAACCCCAAGCTTATGCTGAGGAGGACAGAATCTGTGGTGGAGAAGATGCTCACCAACTGGATGTCCATCTGCATGTACAGTTATCTCAGAGTAAGAGAGCCAGGTCACCTCTGTGTGCAGCAGGGATGGGGGATGTGGGGACAGCCTGGGACCTGACACTTGCTAGCAGTGCCACTCAGATGGTCCCTAACACCTGGCAAACTGATGTATTGAATTATTCAGATGTAGGAAAGCAACCTCAAGTTCAGTTGCTTCTCCACTTCTGCCCAGGGCTTTGGTGAGCTCAGTCTCCATGGCAGGTCAGAGCACAGATCAGCATTTTCACTGTGCTTGAGGAGAGCCATAGGGGAGCTGAGAAATAACCAGGGTGGCTGGAGGCTTTGGGAAGCAGTGGCTGTGTGCAGTGTGTGTGACAGCTGGCACAGCTGTGCTGGGCAGTCAGTGTGTCTGTCCCTGCAGCCACAGCTGAGCGGGGCAGGGGCTGCTCTGGGGGCCTCTCCTGCAGGGCATCCTCCTGCTTCTGCTCACATCTGAGCAGGAGAGCTGGGGGCTGTCCCAGAAGGCTGCTGGTCTTCTCTTGGTAATGAGCAGGAATATGTTTGGCATCTCAGAGCCATCAGCAGTCCATCTGCTCAGTGCTTTATCTCCCACTTTTGCCAGCTCTGTTTGGATTTCCCCAGAAGAATTGAGCAATAACTTAATTGATTCCACAGCAGTTAATTGGAGGATACCCCATTTTACCCACGGGAAGAGCCTTGAAAAAGTCTTTGAAAAAATATATTTTTCCTAAGTGTTTTCTACATCCACGGAAGCGATTCTGTATTGTCTTCCTACATATTGTGATGTCTTCTGATCCCAGATGATCACTTTTTGTCCTAAAGCCAGTGGTTTTGTAGTTCATAATCTTTCATTTTAGCCAGTCTAACAAAAGAAGAGTTACAGGAGTGGATGAGGATGGCTGTGCCAATGTAGCTCTGCTATCCAGCCTGTAAGGACAGAAAAGAGGAAATTAGTAATTTTTTTTTAATCTTCAGATTTTGTGCCTGTAGTTTAACCATTGGAGAAAAAAAAAAAGTGCTGATTTTCCCTTTTGGGGAGGGGAGACCACATGTGAGGCATCTGATCCAGCTCTAGCTTGTGCTAAAAATGGACATTGTGCAAGAAGGCTTTCTCAGGGAAAAAAAGAAAAAGGGGAAAGTGGAGCCTTATCACATGGGCCTGAAGGCTTGAGCACATTAACAGAGCTCACAATGGTGAGGAGCTCCACACACAGCATGAGTGGGAGCTGCCCCTTCTCACAGGCTGGGCTGTGGCCATCCTGGGGGGGCTGTGGCCATTCTGGGGGGGCTGTGGCCATCCTGGAGGGGGCTATGGCCATCCTGGAGGGTCTGTGGCCATCCCAGGGTGCTGTGGCCATCCCCAGGGCCAGGCAGTGATGCTGTGAGCCCTGAGCTGGCTTCCCCCTGCTCGTGGCCCACAGAGGGAGGATGAGAACAGGGTATGGTGGGAGCAGGACTGTGAGCTGACGGGGTCCTTTGCAGAGCTGTTGGGCTGCAGGCTGAACGAGCATTTCCATCACCTGCAGCAGCTCCTTGGCAGGGGCTGAGGCTGCACACTGGGTTTGCAGTCCCTTCCGCTGTCCAGCCTGAACCATGGCACTGCAGAGCATCACTGCAGCCTCTGTCCCAGCTCTGAAAGCAAATGGTTTCCAAACTAAAGCACAATGAAGTTGATTTCCAGCAGATTCTGATATCTCACATTTCCACAGCGAGGGTGGGATCAGAGGAGACACTGAGCTGCTCCTGAAATACAAAAAGAGAAAAGAATTGGTCAGACAGGAGTGTCTGGAAAGGAAATTTGTCCCAGGTGACACAAGCCCAGCTGTGCAATGGGACAGGAGCTTGATCCAGATCAGCAGGGCTGGCATCTTCCCCACCACACAAATGAGGATGGAGCTCCTGTGGTGGAACAGGCAGCACCTCTTTCCACACGGCTGCTGTCAGCTCAGGGCTGTGATTTAAATAGTAGTGATAGCCAAAGGCCTCCCATGTGCCTTGCATTCCTAAGGATCAAACTCTGCTGCCTTCAGAGAGGCATTTCTTGGTTAAAAAGGAGGCTTGCCTGCCTGCCTGTAGCACTGCTCTGTCAGACATGTGATGATGGGCCTGGTTTTCATTCCTGAATTATCCCCATTAATCACAATGTCTATTTGAAACAGCTGCTGAGAAAGTCCCTGCCGTTGTGCAGTGGAAAAATTCCAAGTGCTTGTATTTTCCCTTGTAAGTCAACGCTACATGCTCAAAACATTTGTTTCACATTAATGCTCTGCCTAACAGCCCGTCCATTTGTGTTCTGGGGGAGAATGATTTGAAGGAGCTGTCTTCAGCTGGGAAGGAGCTGCTGGCCACAGGCATTCATGGCTGCACATGTGGAGGGCACCTGAAGGATGGAGCCCAGTGGTGGGGCTGGCAGGGGCTGGCAGGGGCTGGCAGGGGCTCAGAGGCAGCTTCAGCATCTGCACAGTCAGGGCAGAGCTCTGCCTCTCAGAACTGTAGATGCAATGGTCTGTGTCTTTACTTTGGGCTGCAGTTTTGGTGGAAAAGGCTCTAAAAGAAAGCCTTGTCCATGAGCCACACAGTGCCACTGTGCTGGGCTCCTAACAGGGTTGGGGAGTTAGAGGAAAAGTAGGGCTCTGGAATTTGGCTTTTGTGTCTGGGTCCAAGCTTACCCAAGTTCTATGTGTGGGATGGAGGTTTGGTTCTTCACAGAATGCAAACAGATACCTGTCCCAAGCACTTGGGATAAGCAGCTGTTTTCTGTGCTGTTCCCACCCTAGGCTCACCAAAACATTTTGGAAATGGCTGTAGTGTGTTCCTGGGAGGACATCTATAATAACTTGACAGAGTTGTGTTAATAGGGCAGCAACATGTGAATCCAGTCTGTGCTCTAAACCCTTTTGTTTTCCCAAGCATATAAAAACGAAGCCCTCCCACGCTCCTTGTGCGTGGAACAGTTCAAGTCCTGCCAGCCTGAGCTGTGCTTTCCATTACTGAAGTGATTTCAGTGCCCTGGGTAGCTTTAAGGGCCCACAACAGTTCAGTCAAAAATGAAAATGAAGTCTCATTAAAATACATTCACAATAGGAGGAAAAAAAGGCCCCAGACTGTGTTTTTTTAAGTATTTTTTTGTCCTGAATCAGCACTGATCTCTTCTGGTTAAACTTCCTTTCTCCTAACCAGCCAAGTCCAAAGACAGTTTTGATTCCTTTCCAGATGAGTTTTCCGTACAATGCTGGAGGTTTCACAAGTTTGCCATTTTATCTCTAGTCCCTGCCTGCCAGCCCTTCTTCCCTTGCTTTGAAATTCACTGTCTGATTAGCACTTTTGCAGATTTCCATAACATCCCACAGTTCCTGAGCCTGAGAGCCAAAAAGCCAAACAGAAATAGCATCTCTCTGGTGGAGCAGTGTCACTGTGTCCCCTGTGGGGTGACCTGGGCCAGGTCCTGCCCCTGCACCCCGCAGTGACCCTTCAGAGGGTCTGCAGTGACCCTGCAGTGACCCCACAGTGACCCCACAGAGGGTCTGCCGTGCCCACCCTGCCGTGCCCACCCTGCAGTGACCCCGCAGTGACCCCGCAGTGACCAGTGCCCCCGCCATGCCAGGGCAGGGAGGTGCCCCCATCCAGCCCTGGCCCGAGCAGCCCGTGCTCATTTCCACCCACCAGGGCTCCCATATCAGTAGGACTTGCCCTTTTAATGTTTTTGGATGCCCTGCAGTCCCCCTTTGGCTGGAGCTGCCCATGGCAGGGACGGGCAGGCTGCAGAGCCCAGCCCTGAGTTCAGCCTCGGGTTTGTCCCTGCTGCATGTGACACAAACAGGGCTCCTGTGGCAGCATGGCCAGTGCAGAGACTGATGACCCCGTGTGCAGGGCCAGCCAGGGTGTCTTGTGATTCTCAGTGGTACTGCAGCCCCAGGAGGTGTCCATGTCTCTGCTGTCCCCTTGTTACATCCTCCTTCTGCCTTTCTCTCCAAAATGAACTCTCTGTGTCTTCTGCACATTCTGCACTTTTTGCAATCCTCAGCTTCTCCACTTCTTGACTCCACACCCTCCTCTACATTCCTGCATTGCAGCACCCACAGCCCAGCTTTGGGCCCCTTTTGTGCTGCCTGCTCATAGCAGCATTTCAGGGATCAGCAGAGCCCTGCAGCAGACCCCAAGAGTTTCCCAGTGCCTGTGAAGCTCCCCTTGCAGAGGCAGTGAGTGCCCTGCCCTGCTGCACAGCCAGCCTGTGCCCACTGACAGCCCTGCTGCATCCCCACCATCAACCGCACCAAATGCTGCGCCTCCAAATTGACATCCAACTAATTGCTTCAGCAATTATAGGACAATTAGGATAAAAGAATCACCAAGTTTTAATTAAGAAGCAGATTGAACAGGATTTAGCAGCTCCTAGCTGACAAATATCAAAGCCATTGGGTATCTGTTGTGTCGAGCAGGCTCTCAGATGGCAGGGCTGTGTGTGCGGGGGGAGGCTCTGAATACAGAAATGTGCAGAATTTGCACTTGCCTCATTGGAAGGAAATTGAACGTGAACATTAGGGAGAATGGGATGTACTCTAACACTGAAGAGTTCCTTAAGAAAATAGCTGAAGTTTCCCTTGCACATCAGTGCAGCAGGCAGAAGTGGATCAGAAATTTGGCATTAAACTGTGTACCTGAAACACATCACCAATAGATGCTTCCTGTTGTATTTTTCGTTCTTACAGCAGGAGTGCCACAGTTCACCCCTCTCCCATTAACTTAGGTTTGATGAATGTAAGGAGTTAAATGGTGTGTTTGCTTGCTGTCACATGGGAACAGCTTGTTGACCCTGATCCTGTGTTCTGCTGTGATGAGGGCTCTGCTGTGGTATGAGAAGTATGAATGCTGGCTCCCAGAGCCACAGGCCCAGGCTGTGGGCTCGCTCCCAAAGAGTTCAGTGGCAAACCATGCAGTGCAGTGAGAGGTTCAGCTGACCATGAGAGGTTCATGAGAAAGCTGGGTGCCCAAATATCTCTGTCCTTGGAATTTTGTGCACATCAGCCCTATCTTGTCCTGCAGAGCACAGTGTGTTGTACAGTCTGCACCCTGTCAGTAAGCATCTCTGTGGCACAGTGTGCTGGGTTCTCCCTGTTCCTGTGTAATTCACATGTAAATTAATGCACATTTGCATTTTGCCGAGTATCTCATATGCACATCCCCGCTCAGCACAGCCATGCAGATGTCCCTGCCTTGGAGCAGCAGCAGCTCTGCCCCTGAGGCAGCACAGGCTGGCACAGCCCCTTGGTGCATTCCCAGCTCTGGTGCTTGCTGCACAGCTTGGCTGGGCTGTGTTGGTGCTGGCAGTTACAGAGCCCCAAAAACGGCCTGCGGCTCTTGCTGGCTGTCGTGTCCTCTTCCCCATCTGCCCTGTCACATTCCCACAAGTCTGAAAACTTCTGAGCAGCCTCAGAGAGAGGCAAATGGGAGCTGGGAGGTGATGGCCCCCACCAGGTTTGCACACCTGGGGTGGACTAGTCCTGCACCTTCAGGCACCTTCACTGTCCACACAGAGCCCTCCCTGCTGCTCTGCTGGTGGACCTGTCACCACCAAGTCCAGTCTGCTGACTTGGCTTTCTTTCCTTTCCCCAGGAGACAGTTGGAGAGCCCTTCTTCCTGCTGATCTGTGCCATCAAACAGCAGATCAACAAGGGTTCCATCGATGCCATTACAGGGAAGGCCAGGTACACCCTCAATGAGGAGTGGCTGCTGAGGGAGAACATAGAGGCAAAGCCAAGGGTGAGTACCCCGGTGCTGGAGCTTCCCCAGAGCTGGGTGAGAGGAAGATGCTGTTCCCAGCATTTAGGTCTGCACAGCTGGTGGGAGGAGAAGGCACGCAGACAAAAAGAGGAGAGGGTTTCTGCTTGAAAAGGTTGCTGTCCTCGCCCTGTGGTTTTGGGCTGCGACTGGGGCAGTGGCTGTGCCTCCCTGGTCTCTGAGCAGCTGTCTGTGGCAGCCTGTGGGCCCTCACAGCTGCCTGTCCTGCTGTCCAGGAGCTCTCAAAGGCTGCAGGCATTGCAGCAGACCTGTCCTGCAGCAGGCTTGGAGCTGGTTTAAGCAGTGGAGCATGTTGCATCAACAGAGGCTGAGCAATGAGCTTTGGTGGTCCATTGGTCACCAGTTGGAGCCAAGCAGCTGAGGACAGGGCTGGCAATGGGGGCTGACCCTTCATCCTGCCATCTGGGGGTCAAGCCCCATTAGCAAGACAGCATGAGAGGGGGCTGCTGTGCCTCTCCCTGCGTTCTCCCAGCTTGGTCAGCAGAGCCCTCAGCCCCTGGGGCTGTAAATCAGTGCTTCTCATGCTGTAGAGCATGGATGGCCACATTAGTTCAGCCTGATTTCCATCAGCACGGGCCAGGGCGCAGCAGCCAGAGCTGTGCAGACACTGCAGCATTCCTGGGAGCCAGCAGAGCCAGGCAGGCCATCCCTAACACAGCCTCTGCCTGCAGAACCTCAACGTCTCCTTCCAAGGCTGTGGGATGGACTCCCTGAGTGTCAGAGCCATGGATACGGACACGCTCAGTCAAGTGAAAGAGAAAATCCTGGAGGCCTTCTGCAAGAACGTGCCCTACTCCCAGTGGCCAAGGGTGGAAGACGTCGACCTCGGTAAGGAGAGTGCACGGGAGCAGCCAGGCTGTAGAAACAGGGGAAGCACCTGAATGGTGCAGCAGCTGACGGGAGGGCAGACACAGGACAGCCATTCAGCCCAGACCCCCAGCCCTGCCTCCTTGGGGCTGGGGTCCCACTCACTTCTCCCCTCTCTGTGCTCAGAGTGGTTTGCCACCAGCACCGACAGCTACATCCTGCGGGACCTGGATGACACCTCGGTGGTGGAGGACGGCAGGAAGAAACTCAACACCTTAGCACATTACAAGGTAAAGCCATGGCACCCCAGGGCAGCCCTGCCTCCTCCGAGCCCCCAGGGCGAGCTGCAGCTCCCCTCCAAAAACGGGATCATCAGCAACAAGCAGAGAGGTTGCCATAGCTCCGTGAGAGTTCCAGGGAATAGACATCTGCCCTGGCGAGAATCTCGTTAATATTGCAACACACAGAAACTAATTAACACTCTTCATGCAAAACAAGTTATTACTGACAACAGAAAGAGGAGGGGAAAGAGCTCTTATTCCCAAGGGCCACCAGCCTGCCTGATTAGTATCACAGTGCTCTTGATCCACACTCCTGCTGGAATCTCAGCTACAACTGTCAGTGCCTGCCCTGAGAGCAGGGGCTGGGGGCACCATCGAGGAAGTGAGGCCAAAAATATGAGGAAACGTGGTGAATCAGATTGTTTTCTTGACTGTTTTTCTGTTTAAAATTAAATGAAACCAGAAATACTTAACGGTTTTCATATTCCCTGGTATGCCTGGAAGCACAATCCCCACTGGTCTGTAGCTGTGCCTGGAAAACAGAAGTGGAGCTGAGTGCTCATTAGCATGGTTATCAGGGTAGCAGCCCTGCTGCTGGCACCGTGCCCCTGTGGCACAGGGGCTGCCACCATTCCCTTCTGTTTGGGGAATGGCAAACCAGCACCTGCATGACCAAACTCTCCTTCCTCTTCCAATTACCTGGTGTCAACATCCAAAAATGTATCTTAGATATGTATTTGCCCAATTCCCATGGGGTTTGGGAACCTCACTATGTTGTAATATGTTGAAAATCCCCTTTCCACGTGATGGGGGGGCAGGGGCAGGGCAGAGCAGGGTCAGGGGATGTTTGTGGCACAACCATGACTGCACCAGCATCCTCCAGCTCCTGGAATCTCCCCAGGACCAGGGAGGCACTGGTGAGTCCCCCATCATCAATGTGTGTTCTTCCCTTCCTGCACAGATCCCTGAAGGGGCATCCCTGGCCATGAGTCTGACGGACAAGAAGGACACCACGCTGAGCAGAGGTAACACCCCGCTGCCCTTAGGAATGCTTGCACTGTCAGAGTGCTGTCCCTGCCTGGGGGTGCTGGAAGATGGGTGCTGGGGATGCAGTGGCTCTAAACGTGTCCAATCCAGTGTCCTCCCTCTGCCTCATGGGGCATAGGGTGCTCTCCCAGCCCTCAAGGTGTTTGAACCTTCCATCTCACACCCTCATTGGGAGCTGGCATCCAATCTATGCTAACAGAGTGAGAGAAAGAAAGAATCTGAAACCACTTGGTTGAAAAAGTCCTCTCCCTCACAGTTCCATTTATTCAGTCCTTTGCCAGTGCATTTCTAGGTTTCAGGCTGTGTGGAGTGAAAACAGACTAAGAAAGACAATCGACATTAAATAAGGATTTTCAAACCCTCTTTCCAGGCTGCCTCCAGAGAGCCTGGCTCTCCAGGAGTGCTTTGCCTGCTGTGGCAAGGAGCTGCTTGGGGCTGAGTTGCCCTGGTGCTGAGGCTTGGGGTAATCCTGGGAGCATGGGGCACAGCAGGGCACAGCGGGGCACAGCGGGGCATCACGGTGCAGGAGTGCCCCTGTGCTCATCCTGCTCTTGTGCCCTCTCAAGTCTCTCCTAAAACATCCCTTGGGAGACCTTAGGTCCCCCTTAAAGTGGCTCCTAGGATGCTTTCCACGAGCCCCATAATGCAATAAACAACCCCAAAACAAGGAGACACACTGACATCACTTGTGGTTGAGAATGCCAGACTGGTGGTGGGGTTCCTGGGGTTCAGGTGCCTCTTGACATGGAGGTCACCAGTGGAGGTGGATTTCAGTCCCCCTGACTGAGCCACTGTGTCTCTCTTGTTCTTCACAGTGAAGGATTTGGACACTGAGAAGTACTTCCACTTGGTAAGTGTTCCTTTCCTGGCTGCAGGGATGATGGCTGCACGTGAGTGCTGCTGATATTATCTTAAATGATGTCTGTGGGCCATGGTGTCAGATGTGAGACACAAGCTGCATCAGGGCTCATTAGTTCTCTTTGGCAGGGTTCAAAGAGGCACAGGAAGGTGATCTGTAGGTAAGCTTTATCTGCAGATAATTCGAGGGACACGATAAAGAATTACAGGGATGGCAGAGAAATTGCTGTGTTGGATGGAGCTGCTGGCAGGCAGAGCCCAGGGGTGTGTCAGAGCATGGCACAGCACAGTGGCAGTGCCAGCAGCACTCTCAGCTGAGTCACCTGTGGCACTCCTGGCATCCTGCCCATGCCAGGGCTCTGCTGCGCCGCGAGCGCCAAGGGCTAAACGCTGCTAAAAGCTGGCATGGAAAAAGGTGTTATGGACAGCAGCAGCAATATTGTATAGCCTGCTTTGAGGGGCTTTTCTCTGCAAGCCTTTCCATGCTGAAGTAGAAGCACACATGCAGAGCAAGGAGGGAAAAGTGGTGGCAAATCAGTGTTCACATGTGAAATGATGCCAAGATGGACTCCAATTGCTTTCTTTGTCATTATAGAGAGTAATTCACTAATTCACTGACCTGGCCAGTGAAATAATCATTTTTGTTTTTAAAAGCCAGCATTCCTACATACTGTGCTTTTTCCAAATCCAAGCAAAGCTGGTTTCTGCAGAAGCTGTGTGCACAGCTGCTGGGAGCCCGAGGTGCAGCCCAGACAGGGCTGTGAGAGCCCAGGGGGGCAAGCAGGCCAGTGTGCAAGGGGAGATGGATGCGTTCATTTCCTTCATCTAGGGTGAGAGAGGCAATAAAGAGCACATGAGAAGCAAATGTCAGAAGAACTGAGTATTCTGGATCAGTTTTTAAAAGCCATATAAAGGTGTGTTTATAAAGCATAGCTGCTTTTTAATTGAATTTTATATGCAGTTGAAATCCTATGCTGAAAGGAAAATTTAGTACGACACTTCCAGGGCAGAGTGCTCTGACCATGTGCTTTATCTGGACCCAGGTTCTCCCAACTGATGAATCAGTAGAACATAAGAAGTCCCACAGACAGAGCCATAGGAAGAAGGTTCTTCCAGAGATCTACCTGACACGGCTACTGTCCACCAAGGTAGGAGCTGGGCTGCCCTGTTCTTGACAGGGTTTGTTTGTGGCCTGGAGGGAGGAGGCTGCTCCAGGGAATGAGCCCTGCAGGGCTGGCTGCTCCCCAAAGGCAGTGGCACCCCCCTCTCTGCATGGCTGCAGCAGGTTCAGTGAGGCTGTCAGGCTCCTCAGGGTCCCTCCAGCTTCCCAGATCATCCCTGCTGCTGTTCAATGCCCCACATGGTCTCCCTGGGATGGACTGGGGTCTGCGCAGTCAAGAGGACTTGAGATGCATAGCTGAGACCTGAACCCATCTCCCCAGAAAGAGATGCTGCTGGAACAGGAGATGGAGATGTTCTGCTGTGGGAGCCAGAGAAATGTCTGTGTGATCTGAGGTCAGATCTGGCCCGTCTTTAATCCCAGCATGGTGCCTCCCTGAAGCAAAGATCACAGGCATGGCCAGCAGTCTCTGGTCTTCTTTGTCTGTGGTGTACTGAGCAAGCACAGATGTGAGATCCCAGCAGTAAGGAAGAAAATCTCAGTGCCAAAAGAAATGAACCTCAAATGCAAGTTTATTATATCACTATCCATAGACAAACTGTTCCCTCCCTGCTTTGGCATCCCCTCTCTCTCCTGACTTACCCATCTGGCAGCAAGGGTTTCCCCTGGTGAGCAGCAGTCACAGCCCCTCCCTGCTCTCCTGGGCTTGGGTGCTGCTGCTCTCCCCAGGGCCCACTGTGTCCTTGTCCTGCAGGGCACACTGCAGAAGTTCCTGGATGACTTGTTCAAAGCCATTCTCAGTATCCGGGATGACAAACCACCCGTGGCTGTGAAGTATTTCTTTGACTTCCTAGAGGAACAGGCAGAGAAGAGAGGGATCACAGACCCTGACACTCTGCACATCTGGAAGACCAACAGGTTTGGAAAAGGAAATCCTTCTTTTCTTCCTTCCATCTCTTGGGAGCAGCAGCTGCAAAACCCTGGTGTCCTGGCCTAATCATTAGGTTGCTAAAAGTAGAAGAGGGACTTGGAAAACAGGGAGGGTGGCAGAAAGGGCTGTGAAAGATGAAGCCAAACACAGGATTGGAGAGCTTTGAACAAATATGAAGCCCAGGGGAACAGTGAGCTGAAAGAAGAGGCATGGGCAGACAAAGGGTAGAAAGAACTGGCACACACGAATAATGAAAGGAGAAATAGGATGATGGGAGACAGCAGTGGTGTTAGCTGCAAGCACTGGAGATCTGAGACAGTCCAAGACCATGTCAGGTCTTGAAACATCATGGAAATTTTGAAACCAGCATATTTGGATCCTTTTCATTTGTTTTCTGCCTTTTCAGCCCTTTAGCAGCATTTTTTCTGACTTGGGTCTGTAGCCAAGCTGAGTCTGCAGGGTATTCAGGGGACTCTGGGGGCAGGTGCTGTGACAGTGCCTGCTGGTGAGCACCACAGTGGAACCAGATGGAGTGGTGCTGAGGGAATGAGCAGCAGGAATGGGGTGGAGTAGCCAAAGTGAAGGGGAAATAGTGCAGGAAAGAAACCAGGGGATTTAAATGGAGAGAGCAGGCAGCTTGGAGAGAGTGTCAAGGAGAGGCTCAGCACTTTGGAGACTGTGAAGAAAGGAGCTGTTTCCAGCCCAATATGTGAAAATTAAAACCAAATTTTACTGGGAGAGCAGGCATGCAGATAGAACCATTGGGCAACAGATTTGCCTACCCTTTACTACCTTCACTGGCCTGTAGAGCAAAGACTTACAGTGGCTTTCACCTCTCAGCTGCTGTGGAGGGTAGGAAGGGTGGGCAATAGACTGAAGCTATGTTGTGGCCAAATCAGCAGTGAAATAACTGAAGCAGAAAATGATGAGAGAACAGAAAAAAAGACAGATGAAATGTGTTTTGTGGGGCCAGGCTCGCTATCAGAACCAGATGATGGTTAGTGTCAGGAAGGAGGGAGAAGATGACACCACTGCTCCAAGCAGCAGCAAGTGGGGAAGCCTGACTCACCAGCCCCACACAGGCAAAGCTGCTGTGCCTCTCTGGGCTGAGTGCTGGGAGCTGCTGAAGGAGCAGGGCATGTGTGTGCCTAGAGAAGGCTTGTGTGTGTGTGCCACTGAAAACATGTCTTGAGGGTGAAGGGGTGTCCCTGCCCCTCTACCAAGGCAGGGGTCTGTACCAGGGATGAAATGGCAGAACACATCTCCTCAGCTTTCCTCTCTGCTGCTCCCTTTCTATCATCATCTTTCCTGCATTTCTGCCCCTCTTCCTCTGGTACATGAAAACTCATCTCATGTGTGTCCCTGCATCCTTCCCTTTGCAGCCTCCCGCTGCGGTTTTGGGTGAACATCCTGAAAAACCCGCAGTTTGTGTTCGACATTGACAAGACAGACCACATTGACGCCTGTTTGTCCGTCATTGCCCAGGCCTTCATCGACGCCTGCTCGCTCTCCGACCTGCAGCTGGGCAAGGTACATCAGCCAGGCTGCTGCTGGGGCTGGGCTCCTGCTCGGGGCTCCTGCTCAGCCAGGGCTCCTGCTCAGGGCTCCTGCTTGGGCCAGGCTCCTGCTCATACCAGCTGCAGCCATTGCTTGGGCTCACACAGCTCAATTTTGGTTGTCTCCAGGGATGCGTTCTTCCCTCCCTTCCCCACCCCTTTGCTCAGGATTGAGTTTGAAATTTGCACCTCCTCTGTCACGAGCAGACAATGTGATTTCTGCACAGCCTCTCACCTAGGAGAGAAGCCCAGGAGGTGAGCCAGACCTCTGAGAACACAGGCTGTACCTGTCCAGGGGTCACAGACCAGGTGTGGCTCACGAGAGGTGTGAGGCTGTCCAGGGCCATCCCAGCACCACTGTCCATCAGCAGACACTGCCACAGGCAGTGCTCTCCTCCCTGTCCATCCCAGGGTTGGAGGCTTGGGGGCTCAGCACAGCCCTGGGGGAGCTGAGCCTGTCCCAAGCAAACCAAGGCTGCATGAGCCAGGTGCCATGTCCCACCCCAGACCCACACAGCCCCGCGGGGCTGGCTGGCAGAAAGGTGTCCCACATGCATATTCTTTCTCCGTTCTCCCACTGCCTTGGCTGAGCACAGTGCTGACATTTGAAACTTCCTGACATAAATGGGTTTTATTAAGAAATGCTGTAAATCACCCCCCCTGCCCCCCCAGCCCAGAGGCTGATGGTGACAGTGTGTGACTTGGGGGACACCCTGCAGTGAGGGGGTGGGCACTACACCCCTAGCCCCAGAGCTACAGGAAGCCTTTGTTGGGAGAGGTTAATGCTGGAGGAAGATCTAATGAATGCTTGATTTTTTGTTTGTTTGGGTTTTGGTCGTTTTTTTGCGTGTGTTATGCAACACCTACAATTTGTCCTTGTCAAGTGGCAGATGAGGGGAAGAGGGGTCAGCTGGAGTCAGACAGCAGATGGAAACACTTTTCTGGAATACAATAGTATAAGTGAATGAATTGTTGAGTAACGTGGGAAGAATAAATCCTCAGCATAAAAATCAGCTTGAATGTACACGCAATGTATCACTGAGCATTTTCCAGACTGGATTCTTCCCTTGGTTTCAGCACGTTGCTCTCGATACTGCAAATGTGAGAGCAGGCTCAGTCCATACATCTACAGTGCACAAGCAGTTAATAAACCATTTCTTCATAATAGAGACAAATCAGACACAAATTAAAAAATAACTTAAAAAAGAGGCAGCATGGTTTTCCTTTGTGCTTCCAAGGGGAAAAAAAAGTAATGCTATGAGCAGGCTCTCTGTAAGTTGGCCATATTCTCATAATGCCTTGTCACTGGGTTTGAAAATAAACTGCTGTGGGATCTGGTGCCCGTTTCCTGTTTCCCCTGCAGCATTAGCCAAGCTCCAGATTGCAGCAGCAGATTGGAGTCACCCCGGGCTCCCCTATTCCTGCCTGACAGAGCCAAGTGTGCTGGCCGTGGGCAGAGCCAGCCACTCCCTCCCTTCAGCAGGACCCTTCCCCTCTCCACCTGTCAGAGCACTGGAGAGAGTCCTGCACACGGTCTTGGAGTGGCAGGACGTGGTGATCTCACTCCCTTTGCTGTCCCCAAGCCTGGGGCCATTCCCCTTGGGGATGCAACACGAGGCTAGTCAGCCAAGTTCATTCCTGGGGTAATGATATCAGGAGGGCAGGATTGCCTGAGGTTAAAATTATTCATGCTGTGTTTGCAAGGAGGGCAGCAGGGTTGTGCCTCCACAGGAACAACCCAGTTGTGTGACTGGGAGGTTAAGGCTGCTGTGTCCAAGCTGACATTAATCAAGAGAATTCAGTATTCTCTGTTAATTACTTTACGTGCACTCAATTTAGGCCAGGCGGGCTGGATTAGCCAATGCAAAATAAATCAAAGCTACATGAAAAATCCAAAAGCAACATTTCAACTGACGAAATTCAACTTGTAATTGTCTGGCATTGAGCTGATGGATGTTTAGCTTGTGCAAGGGCAGCAGGATGGTGCTGTCTCCACAGGCACATGGTGCCATCCACAGGTCCTGGGTGTGTCCCAGCCCTTGTGCACGAGCTGTTTGTGCCTCGGTGCTGCCCGGCCCCACGCTCCTCTCTGGCCACAGCTGGCCCCAAAGAAAAAGCTGTTCCCTGCACCAGCTGTAGCTGAGGTCCCTGTCTGATGTCAGTGCTCTGCTCAGGCAGACAGGAAAAGGTTTTCAGCCAGGACCAGCCCAGTGCCTGAGCTCGGTGTCTCACCCTCGCTCTAGGACTCCCCGACCAACAAACTGCTGTATGCCAAGGAGATCCCTGAGTACCGGAAGATAGTGCAGAGATACTACAAGCAAATCCACGACATGCCCCCTCTGAGTGAGCAGGAGATGAATGCCCACCTCGCCGAGGAGTCGCGGGTAAGGGCTGCCGAGGATGGGGCTGAGCCTGCAGGCTCAGTGTGCTGCTGGAGCCTGGAGCAGCAGGGGAGGCACATAGGCTGCCATCAGCTGCTGCTTAGATGCTGGAAGGAGCACACAGGAGAGGATATTTTGCCTGAAACTTCCACACACAAACTTCATCTGACCTAATTCCAAGCATCTTCAATTACTGCCAGAGCTGCAGTAAACACCCATGAGTTTGCTTGAGCCTAACTAGCTCTGGCACCACTGGGAGTTGAGAACAAAATTCAGTGCCAAAATCCAGGAAGTTTGGACATGAATTTCTTCAGTCCCACAGCCACCCAGCCAGCTGGCTCCCAGGCACAACTGCCAGGGACAGCCCTGGGTCCCAGGCAGCCACTGGCAGCCAGCCCTGGTACCAGCCACAAGAGCTGGCAGCCACATTCCAGATCGGAGTCCTGCCAGCAATGCACCGCAGGTTCCTCAAAATCAAACCTTCTCCCCAGGGTGTTTTAGCTTTGGGCACCAAGCAGGGTTTTTCTGTTGATACTCTGCACTGCAGCTGATGTGCTGGCCCCTCCTGTGAAATGGCTTTGGGCACACAGGGAGATGCAGTGCTACCCAGCGTGGGTATTTACAGCTGGCTTAGAAAAGACCAAGACTTATCCCAATGCAAGCAAATGCACCTTCCTTAAAAATCCAGCTGTACCAATGTGACAGTAAAGTCAGCCACAGTCTGCTTTGACTGTGGTCAGTGCCTGCTGGCTGGGCTGGAACTCACATGCTCCATCCTGCTAATATTCTCCCCTCTTTTTTCTGTCTTTATTAAGAAATACCGAAATGAGTTCAACACCAACGTCGCCATGGCTGAGATATACAAATACGCCAAGAGATACCGCTCCCAGGTGAGTGGCTTTTACAGCTCATGGGCTATGGGCTGCCTGGGAAGGGAGGAACCACCTCTGCAATAGCCCCACAGACACCTGCATCCAGTCCCACAGAACAGGGATTGTCAGGGTTGCACAACTGCAGTACATATGTAATAGATGCAGATGCACCTACTCTCTGTCCCTTGGCTGGTAACTTTTTGGAAGAGAAGGCTAGTTATTCCCAGGTGATGTTAATGGCATTTGGCTGGGCTGAAGAAGGGCTGCCAGATGTATAGACCCTTTCAGGAGAGCAAAACAAGCAGGTAAGGTCCACCCCCAAAATAACTTGCACCTGCTGTCCCTGCCCCATCAGGACAGTGGCCCTGGCTGGCTCCTGCCCCCCTGCAGCCTGTGGGCTGGTGCTGTGCCCTCAGCTCTATCACAGCAGTGCATTTTTGCCATATACCACTCCACTCCTAGCCCTGACCAGGAGCCCCAGGAGAGCAGGGGTGCCAGGGGTGTGAGCACAGGGGCTGTGGGGCAGGGTGGACTCCCCGCTTTGGAGCTCTAGCTGGGATTTGGGCTCCATAGGTCTGGTGGGGGGAGCTGGGCTGGCAGGTGGGCACCCCAAGTGCCTCAGCATCATGCCTGTGTCTCCCACAGATTGTGGCTGCCCTGGACGCAAACCCCACGACAAAGCGCACCCAGCTGCAGCACAAATTTGAGCAAGTGATTGCACTCATGGAGGACAACATCTATGAGTCCTGCAGTGAAGCCTAGGCCAGCTGCAGCCCTGGAAGTGACCTTTCTTGCAGCACAGTGCCACAAGGGAACCTGCCTTCAGCCGCAGGCATACCTTGGTCATACTCAAACCAGCCTTGTGGAGGGGGTGGGCCTGCCATGGCTGAAAGTTTGCCTCACTTCACAAGAAGCCACAAGATACCTTTCCGAGCAGCTAAAACTCCTCTGGTCTGCACTGTGGCACCCATAATTTATTTGCTGTTGCCAGCCAGAAATGGAGGCATGGCCCTTGTGGCAAGCTCAGTTCTCCACTTTCCCCTTGGTCAGCACTCGGTGCATCCCTGTGTGGTTCTTCGGGACGGGGCTGCAGAGGCTGGAACAACAGACACAAAGCAGAAAGGTCACCTCAGGGACTAATGACCACAGACAGCAAAGACCATGACCCGAGCTCCCACTCCATCCCTCCAACATCCTTGTTTTTCCAACACCAGGGACTCTTATCAGCTGTTCACTATCTGCTGCATTCTGTGTATATTTGTGCCTTTTAATTTTTGTACTGTATGTGTAAACATAACCACTCCTCCATCTGAGACTTGGGCAGCGCAGGGAACTCGGGGCTGAGACAAAGCAGTTGCTTCCCAAGCAGCTAAGGCATGGTGAAAGCACTTTATCCCTACTGGAGACAGAAGTGTGGGAGCTGCAGGGAGCACAGGCTGTGTTGGCAGCACAAGGGCTGTCCTGCCTTTCCTGGGCTCTCGTGGCGAGCTGGATGCACTGGGGAGGGAACATTCCCCAGCAGCAGGGGTCACAGCTCCTGGGCAGGGTGGGGAAGGACTGAGCCCCTCGCTCCTGCCCCACCACACTGGCCCCACACGTGTCCATGGCACTGCACCCTCAGCCCAGAAACACCACCCGTGACAGCCTCCTGCCAGTGGGCTCAAGACACACACACACAGGGCAAACAGCAGGCAGCACTGGCTCTGCCTCTCCTCTGACCATCACCACACACGAGGCCAGTCCTGCAGCCAGTCTAAAAGAGGCCAGTCTAAAGCAGCTTATTCTGCTTCCTTTGGGCCCAGCCCTGTGGCTGCTGCCTGGGAGCAGCCAAGAGTGGGGCTTGGCTGCCTGTTTTCAGCCCTGAAAGGCACAAGGACTGGACCCAGCTGCTGCCAGCCCAGCAGTGACACAGGCCAGCAGAGCATCTCCAGCCCCAGAGCTGCAAACGAAGGCAGAGAGTGTCCCAGCTCAGGCTGGGGTCACTGAGAGGGTCCCAGTGTCAGACAAACAGAGACTGGACACGCCAGTGCCCCCCTGCCAGCCCAGCTTGGTGGCCTGTTGTCCCTCCTGCAGCCTGAGGGGCTCTTGCCTGCTCTGGTGCCCAGTGCCACACAGCCCCTGCAGAGGCTGCACACAGCCAGCACCACACGTTCCAAGCCAGCATTCCTGCATGGACAAAGGCCCCTGCCCACAGCGCTGACACCACAGCTTGAACTGCCATATAGGAAAGAAACACAGCTACTACCTCACTGCAGGAGGGTGTAAGGGAAGCCTCTGTCAGTCATCCAGATGGCTAGGATGCAGTCTGGCGTTGGATGACTTTGTCCACCAAAACTCCTGGGTGATTCACTGCCATGGACAGGTGGTCTCCATTCCATCATTTCCAGTAATGCCACATTTGTCAGAAACCAGAACATCAGAGTTGTGTATGTGTACATAGATATCTATTTTAAAACAAACAGTAGACTTTATCCAGTATGTTAAAAGGTGGGGAGGGAGGGGAGGGAAAGGGGGAGAACAGAGGTTTTTAAAGAGAATACAGAAAAAGTATGTACACTGTGGAGGTCCCAATGTCTTTGCTGAGGATGTGGCTTCAGAATAGAAACTCTAAGAATGTAGCTGGGCTACATTTTATTTTGAGAGTGATTTCACAAAAATTTCTTGATGTTTTTGTCTTTTAGAAACTGTGAATAGCTGCCAGAGATGTAGGCAGGCCCAGCACAGGAAAGGGCAGGGTAAGAAGGACCAAGGTAGCAGAGAATGTTGAGCTTGGCTGGAGGCAGGGAAAGGGCCATGGAGCTATAGCCCCATGTTGTTTGTTACAGGGAAAGGACATAGGTGAGCCAAGAGTAAATAGAGTTTGCCTCCAGGTGCTGTGGCTGGGCCATGTATTGGGGCTATTGTTTTATTATTTAATTTTTTCCAAAGCCAAAAATAAAAAAATAAAAAAAAATTAAAAAAAAAATAAAAGGTAGTTGCTACAACCATTTAAAGGAGCAACTTTAGCAGAGGGTTTGTAGTGTTGTTGTGAACCTCCGAGCCCTTTGTGAGATGTTTTTAAACTTTGGCACGTGTTGTGGGTGTAGTGCCCTTACCTGCTGTGTAGTGGAAGTGGCAGACTCCTGGCAAAACCTATCTTTATAATAAAACAAGGTGCTGAACCTATGAAGTGCAGTTCTTGCCAAGCACACAGGGAGGACACCTGCACAGACAAGTTTTGCACGTGCAAGACACGCCATGTGTGGGGTCAGCAGCCGTGTGAGAACAGGTTTGTACCCCTCAGGGCTCTCCACACACCGCTCCCACAGCCAGTGCCACAGCTCCTTCCCACAGCAGCCACGGGAGGGGACAATTGGCACAAGAACAGCAGCACCTGAACCCACCAGTTCTGTGCACATGAGGATCAGTAACCCCAGAGAAGCAACTGTGGCCAGGCACCCTCACCTGTGCCAGGTGCCTCCCTGCCCTGCCAGCCTCGTCTGCAGCTGCTGCACCCTGACACCAGCTGTGAGCCCTTAACAACCGTGGCATTGCTAAAACTTCCCCTCCCCTAGTAAAAGCTGTGCTCTCCAGACACCAGAGGGATTTTCTATTTCCACTAGGAAGTGGATTCTTTGCAAAGCTAAATCCAGCCATTAAATTACTTGGCTTCTCTCAAAGCAAGAGAGCTTTGCATTTCACACTTGGTGGCTGGTGAGAGGGAGGACTCAGACCCTGCCTGGCACTGTTAGGGACATTGCCACACAGATGAGTGGTGCTCTGTGAGGCCACGCCATCTGAGAATCCAGTGAACTCTGCTCACTTACTGTTGCCACATTCCCTACCCTGTCTCTGGGGCACACGAGTTCCAGTTCCATTAAAGATGGATCAGCACAGTCAAGGCTGAAGTTTAAGAGAAGTTAGTTTGCTCAGCTCCTGCTTAAGCCTCAAAGCAAGGCCAGGAGCCTTGGAGGGCAATGGCAAGGCCAGTTGCAGATTAACAAAATCCTCTTTAGAAAGAGTTTTACTTCCACTTACTTTCTCCCACCCAGGAGGAATGTAACCCTTTACACAATCAGCATAACCTTCAGAAGGGCCCTGCTCTGGCAGAGCAAGAAAAATTCAGGCAATTTTAGCTATTAAATGGAAGTGTGATACACTGACCCACAGGAGCTCACAAGACAAGTTTGTAGGTGGGAACTCTGACAGAGACTAGTAATAAGAGCACGAGCTGTGCTGAGGTTACAGTAACACCCCAAACTTGGTTTTTGAGCCCTAAGACACTTCTATCTTCCTCTTCCCCTGCAGTTAAAGCACAGGCTGCCTCACCTCTGCTGGGAGACACTTGCCCATGGCATGCACCCAGGGCTGCCAACCTGGTGCTCCTGTAATCCCAGCTCAGCCCGGCATTAGCACAAGGGCAGCCAGGACAACGGAGGGCTGGACACCTCACACAGGCTGTGGGCACCATGGCTCCACACAGCAGCAGCCAAGCCTGAGCTTCTGTTCCTGGGCATGTCACTGTGCTGTGCCCCACAGGTCCCACGGTCCCTGCCCAACACCTGGCACACTGTCAGCCTGCACACACACTGCCCCCAAACCCAGCAGCCCCTTGGCACCACAGCTGGGACACAAGGGCACAGAGAGACCACCTCTGCCCAGGGCAGGCAGCAAGGCAGCCCCTGCAGCACCAGCTCAGCCCCAGGCTGTGCAGGCTGAGGACACAGCTCAGGGTGTCAGTACAGGGACAGGCACCCACAGCAGTCACGGCACTCCATGAAGCAAGTACAGAAACTTTATTAGAATTAGGTGAACACAGAGTTAAAACCTGTCCTAGGGACTGAAACCAGCCCAGACCTCGAGGGCTGGGCCAGCTGAAGCAAGGCTGAGCTCGCTATGGAGCCTTTTTCTCTGCTGCCACCGGGGCTGCCTTCTTGGGCCTGGCCTTCTTCCCCTGCCCAGCTCCTGGAGTCACCCGGGGCTTCTTTGCCTGGCCCTGACCTCCCTGTGCCTTGGGGGCATTCTGCTGTGCCCCCTTCGGCACCTTGCCCTTTCCCCTGGGGGCCTTTTGGGGCCCCTTCACACCAGTGCTGGCAGAGCTGTCGCTGCTGTCACTGTCACTCTCTCCCGTACTCTCAGCAGCCAGGGCTGTGCTGGGTCCCGAGTGTCCTTTTCGGGTGGTCTGGCGGAGGCCGGCAGCTTTTGGGGGCCCTGCAGGCCCTGTGCCACGGGCCGAGGGCTGCTCAGCAGCTTGGGGCTGCTTTGCTCCGTCACTCCTGGGCTTCTGTGCTGCTCGAGGCTTGGCCTGGAGGCAAGGGAGGAGAGTGGCTCAGGGTGTGGCTGTGCCATGAGCCACCCTGCCCTGCTGCTGGCCCCCACTCACCTTTACTGGCTTGGCCTTGGGCTGCCTGGAGGCCGCTGGCTGCTGCTTGGTGGCACCTGTGAGGAAGGGATGAGTGCAGGCGGGGCCCGGCAGTGTGAGCCGGCTCACAGCACCAGAGCCCTTTACCTTTTGCTCCTGCCACGGGGGCCTTGCTGGTCTCTTTCTGCGCTGCCTTTGGGGCCTGCTCTCCCTCGGGGCCCGGCTGCTGCTTGTGCCGCGGTTTCTGGCGCGCGAGCTGGGTGAGAGGGGTGTCAGCAGGGCCGGGCAGCGCCCCAGCCCCAGGGCCCCAGCCCCAGGGCCCCAGCCCCTGCTCACCTTGAAGGTGCCCGTGGCCCCCACGGCAGAGGAGTTGTGGGGCCGCACCAGCTCCCCGCAGCTCAGCCCCTTGCTCAGCGCCCGCTTCAGCAGGTACTTGAGGCGGATGGGGTCCACGCTGGGGTACTTGCCCAGGATGAAGTGCTTGATGGCCACGACAGAGGCTCCCTTCTTCTCATCATTAGCCTGCAGCGCCTCTTTGACCATCTGCAGGGTCGGAGGGTGCCGGGCCTTGCCACGCTGGGCTATGCTGAGAGCTTTGGCTGTGGGAGGAGGGATCACTTGGGACTGGAGCCCAGTCCCGAGACATTCACACCCCCAGCAGCCACAACCCTGCTCATCTCTACAGCCCCCAGGGACCACAACCACCACAGATCAGAGCCCGAGCCCAAGCTCCAGCTCCGAGGGACCCCACAGCACTCACCCATAGCAGCACACAAACCCAAGCAGGCACAGACAACTCTCTCCACAGCACCACAAACCCTGCTGCCACACCCAGCTCACCTCCATGCAATTTATCTGATGAGCAGCCTGGCTGCAGGTGCTGGTTGGCAGCTGCTAATTGCTGTGGTGGAAGCCCTGATGGAAGCCAGGGTCTGGAAGCTGATGGCCCTTTGCCAAAGCTTGGTGAGGGGCTGGAGGGAGAAGGAGCACACCTAAGCAGAGGGTTTGGGGAAGGGTGAGGGATGTAGGGTTTGCAGGGTGATTGCCCTGAACAGGCAGACAAAAGGTGTCCACCTGCTGCAAGGTGTTGGGGTGCTGGGATTGCAGCTTGCTGACAACTCTTGCTGTGGGGTGCACAGGGAACCAGCCCAGAGCACGGGGCCCCCACAGACCCATTGCCAGAGTGAAGGTAGGAGGTGCTGCCTCCCTTACCGAGTATGGCCTCACTAGGAAATGGGACTGATAATGCTGGTGGGAGGGAAAGATTCCACAAGAGAGAGGAAAAAAATGAAGAGCTGCTTGGTGAGCCAGCAGAGACAGGAAGAGCAACTCTCCCCCAGTACCCCCAAGTGTCACAAGCAGGACAACAGTCTGCCCCACTCCCTGAATCCCGTGTGCAGGGGAGAGCATTCCCAGCCCTGGACATGGGCCCCCGTGCCACTTCCACAGCCCCTCCATGCAGGCCCCGTGCTTGTGAGGAGAGCCTGAGTACAGCACCAATGGCTCTGTGGTGCAGGAACAGGGCAGATGTCCTCACTGCAGGGACCGTCTGCCTCAGGCAGGACTCGCAGGGACTTTGTGTGCATCGTCTGTTGGAAATGTGAGGAAGGTGTAAGGCAGGGTTACATGATGGCAGGACTGGCTCATGGCAACCTCAGCAGGCCACACCAATGGACCTGAGAAGCACTGCCCACTTGACCCTTGTCAAGATCTGTGCCCACTTCCTGAGCCCAGGGGCCAGATCCTGCCTGAGGTGCCAGTAGGAGGCAGGTCTGGAGCAGGAGCTGGGGGACAGACCCACTGCCTGGAGCCCCACACACCCTCCTCCTGCCCAGACCAGCACCAGCCTCTTTATTGCTTCCTTTCCACTCCATTTCTGAATTCCCCAGGAAGGGGACAGAGGGGGCACAGGAGAGCTGCTGGGGCTGGCCCCACAGAAGGTTTGGGTGCATTTCCTCAAACTGGATTCATCCATCACCTCTCTGGTAGCTCTGTGATGCCTCTGGCACCCGGCTGGGCTGGCAAGGGGGGGTCCCAAACTCTTGCTTGCCCCTAGCACCAGCAGCAGCAGCCAGGTGGCACAGTGTGGGGACAGCCTGCGGGCTTGGGGCCAGGCCTTGTGCCAGGGCTGGTCCTCCATGGGCAGGAGAACCACAGTGCCAGGCATCACCACACTTATGAGGAGCACAGCCTCATGGACAGCAAATAAACTCTGAATCTTTCCTCCTCTTCCCTCCAAAACCACCTCCCAGATTCGAAGTATGTGAATCAGACATCAGCCTAAACACTGAATTATTCATAAAACTCTAATCTTTAGATTTCACTGAATATGCAGAAGTATCGATAAAAAAGATAATGAGAGAATTGTACTTGCAAATTGCTCTTTATTAAGGGTTTAACTCGCATGGGCTCTATACATTCCCTATTAGTCCTTGCAAAGCTGCATAGGATTAGAAATCAGAGAGGATAATAATGTACAAAAATAGTTTCAAATGTTGATAACACTGAACAGTGAGAAAAACATCTTATTTGTGTAACTGAACTAAAAATAAAAACGAAGAACACTGCTACAATTGCAATATGCCATCTTGTAGTGCTTTGAACATATGTCGGCGTGGCTGAGCCATATGCTGCTGGGTGCTGCCTGCTGCAGATCAGCCCTGTGCCCAGCAAGCCTCCAGAGCACCAGAGCTGCCCAAAACCTCCTGCTGGGCCAGGGCCACACTGGCCAAAATGGGGAGGGGCATGGCAAGCTCCTTGGGGCTTGGCCCTAGGGGTCCAAAGATGCCTAAGGAAGAGAGAGAGCACTGCAGGGAAGGGGTGCTGGGGGCCATGGAGCAGAGCTGCTGCTGAGGGTGCAAACTCTGTCCGTGTGCTGCTGTGCAGGGCTGAGCACAGAGCTGTCCTGGAGCCACTCAGGGCTGTGCAGGGCTGAGCACAGAGCTGTCCTGGAGCCACTGAGGGCTGTGCCATGCTGGCAGGGCACTCTGTGCCGCCTGCCTGCCAGCAGGATCCGTGCACTGGTATCTGTCCCATCCCCCTGCAGGAATCACAGTGTCTCCCAAGACTTCTGGCAGATGGGACAGGGCCAGAGCTGGGAGCATCTGGCAGAGCCAGGGCACTTTGCAGCAGCCAAGCCTGCTCTGGGCAGACAGAGCGTGATGGGCTGAGCGACTGGCAGCACTGGCTAGGAAACATCTCTGGCAAAAGAGCCAGAAAGTGGCCCCAGCTATGGCCCTGGCAGCAGATGCAGAACGTGCCATGTGCCCTGGCTGGGGTGCCAGGGCGGGTTGAGGGAGGCAGGGACAGCTCTGCCATGGCCCAGGCAGAGCCCTCTGACCCAGTCTGCACTCAGAGAAGGGACATGAGCTCTCAGCAAGTCAACAGAAACGCATGGATTTTCGCCAGAGGAGTTAAGCCTTTGCATTTTAATTACAAAACGTGTGTACACATTTTCAGCCTTGTTCCCAGGGGTCCTAGTGCCAGGAGCGAGGAGCCTGTCCCACAGGGCCTTGGCCATGGTGAAGCAGGGGCAGGAGGTGGCGGCGGTGGGGCTAAGGTTGTGCCCCCAGGGCAGCACCCCAGGGACTGGCTGCTCCCCTGGGTCTATGCAGGAGAGACCTGGCTGGTGGAGACGGACGAGGTCTCTGTCTTGCCAGCAGATGTGTCCTCGTCACCCAGAGGATTCTTGCCACAGCAGAGGGTTGTGATCATGCAGTTACGGAACTGGGAGAGAGGGAACCCAGGGTGAGCCGGCTGGACACCATGCAGCTCTAGCTGCAGAGCCGTCTTTATGCCCAGCAGAGCGGCTTGGAAACCCCCAGTGCTGCGGTACAGGAGGAACTATGTCTATATGGAGTCTCCTGCCCCCCTGTCTGCTTCCCACCACATCTACTGCCAGCCCTGCCTGCTCCCGTCCAGGCTCCTCCACCAACCCAGCACCTGCATTACTTCAGGTGGAATGCTCTTGCATTTGTGAGATTTATGCGACACCAAGGATGAGCTGCACAGCTCATTTCCCGTGTGCCAGGACTAGATCTCCTGGAAACAATCCCCCCTCCAGACCACTGGCACCCTGAGATGCTGCAACTCTCTGCCAGCTGTTATAAACACAAAAGAGGACTTGCCTGGCACCCTGGCAGTTACCTGTTTGTTCATGACGATGTAGATGACAGGGTTGTAGATGGCCGAGCTCTTGGCAAAGAATGCTGGGATGGTCATGAAGATGGGCCCGAAGTCCGAGCCCTGGTTGGTGAAGATGTAGAATGCCACACTGGCATAGGGCACCCAGCAGATCAGGAAGGAGATGACCATGATGATGACCATGCGGGTCACTTCCTTCTCTGCCTTCTGGGTGGTGGCAGACTCCTGCTGCTGGGCAGCAGCCTGTGGGCATGGATGGAAACAGGGGGCAGTCAGGGGTGCTGCACCACCAGGGACTCAGGGCCAGGGTAGTCAAACTGCACATCTGGAGTTTGCTATTTCCCTCTTCATGGATGGTCAGGCTGGCCCCTGGAGGGCCCTGTCACTGTTCTTGAGCCTGGTGTGGGGCCCTGGCCAGCCCTGGGGACAGGGGTAGCCCTATTAGCCACTGCACCAGCAGGTACCCACCTCCTTGACAGTGCAGACCAGGTTCCCATAGCAGAAGAAAATGATCGACAGCGGGATCATGAAGTGAACCACAAACATGTAGATGACAAAAGATTCATTGTTGACCTCTGGCTTGAGAGTGTAATAGTCGATCCCACACGAGCACTGCATGCCCTCGGGGATGTACCTGTAAGGTGAGCCCAGCAGGTCAGCAGCAGCAGAGGAGACTGGCTGGAAGCCACAGCTGAGCCACCAGGCAGGCTCCCACAGCCTGACCCTGGCTCCAGTGCCCTCCCTACCTGGACCAGCCGAAAAGTGGGGGAGCTGCACATGCCAAGGCCATGATCCAGGAGAAGGCAACACCCATGATGGCGTGGTTCTCCCCGAAGCGGAAGTTGCTCATGGGCTTGCAGACCACTACGTATCTTTCGATGGCCAGGACCACCAGTGACCAGAGAGCAATTTCACCTGCACCAGGGAGAGGGACAGAAAGGAGCACAGGGACTTTGAGCAACAGAAAATAAAAACACCCTGATGGCAGCATGAGGCCTCCTCAGGCTGATGCTCCTGAGGACACTGCCTGGCAGCAGCTCAATCTCCACTGAGGGTTCAGAAAGGAAAATGAGGAATGGTCAAGGGCAGATGTGGTAGGACAGTGTGAGAAGACCCTTTCTCACTGTGCTGCTGACCCACAGCAACCACTTTGCTACCAAGTTCTGACATTCATGGCTGATCCCACCTTTCATGTCAGACTTGCACCTGCAAGCCTGGTCGTACTCTGACATGCAGCAAGTGCCCATCACTGCAGAGCTTCCCCCACTACCCACGGCCCCCCAGGAAACTTGTGCCACAAGGACCCAAACAGTAAAACTAGCTGTGGCTGAAGGCTGAACAGAATGGAGGAGGGCATTTTTAGACATCCAATTTCTGTTTAACATCTGTTTGGTTCCATATCAGGCTGGCATAAGGGAGTGGAGCCAGCTCTGCTTGCCTCTACCACCATGCACCACACCAGAGCCAATGGCAGATTCAGCCCTGCAAAATGGGAGGAACAAAATTGTCTCTCGAGTCAGAAGGTGAGCCAAGGAGATAAGCAAATCCAACAACTGCAAAATCTGCTATTGCCTGCTTTTCATTGCTGTGCTCTGGTTCTCAGGATACTGAGCAGGTAATAAAGGTTTTTTTGAAAAGTGTCACTTGTCACTTTTTTCAGCTCTGACCAAGAAACATGGCAAATGGCCTCAGTCCACATCAGCAGCAGATCAAGGATGTTACAGGTACCATGTTTTTCCAAGATCATCTGTGTGCTGTCCCTCCCAGTACTAAGACCCAGGGAAATTCCTGACAGAAGACATTTGAATATTTGCAAAACTTACCGCCCAGCGTGGCAAAGAAGCCTTCGATGTAGCACCCTGTTACTCCAAAGACAAAGTACCCATTCATGGAGGTGTACATGGTGGTTGTGAAGCCTCCAAACACCATGAAGAGGTCGGCCACCGCCAGGTTGAGCAGGATGTAGTTCAGAGGTGTGCGGAGCTTCTTGTGCTGGATGGTGACGTAGAGCGTGAGGAAGTTGATGGGGAAGCCCAGCAGGATCAGCATGAACATGTAAGCAGCCAGTGCTGAGAACTTCCAGGGCTCAGCCAGGTAATACTGGGGGTACTCGAAGGGGCTCCGCACCACCCCGGTCTTGTTGGACATGGGCACGTAGAAGTCTTGGCCTTCTGTCCCGTTCATGGCTGCAGTCTGTGAGGTGCTGCCTGCTCTTGCTCTGGAGTTCTTTTGTGGAAGGGGGAAATCGCCTCTGGAATGGAGCTCCTGCCACCTCTCAGCCTTCGCTGTCACCCCAAGGAGAACCAGTTAAACTCTCCCCCACAGGGCACCTCTTATAAAGTGCCCCTGGGGTAAGCTCCAGGCACTGGTGTCAGCACGATTAGGGTTTAGAGAATTATTAACCATAATCATCCCAGGGTAATTGGCTTTCCTGGGAAGGTGTTAAGGTGACACCAGTTTCTGGCCAGTGCTGTCGTTGTTGGAGACCACTGCTCATTGTCACATATATAAGAGGTAGCTCTGCACTGCTGCATTCACTTGGAGGGGCTCACAGCAGGCAGCAGCTCCCTTGCACAGCCTCACTCTTCCTTTCCCTTTCCCCTAGCAGGATGGACATGTGTGGTTCAAACCCCAGGGCTGTGGGTCTGGGGGCTGCAGATGGTGGCCAGGCTGGGAAGGTGTGGTGTGGTCCCTGGGTGACAGAGGAATGTCCCAGCCCCTTTCTCACAAGGGGACTGTGGATCTGTGAGACCAGCCACCCCCACATGGTGCTACCCCCACACAGTACCATCCTTGTGGGAGGCTGCAGAGGCAGCATGACCAGACCTTCTTCCACATTCTCCAGCCCCATCTCTACTCAGGATTTGGCTGTGGAGGTTTGACCACCACCCTTGGTCCACTGGCAGGTTACCAGTTGTGCCACCTCCTCTGTGCCTTTGTATCTGATTTGGGTCATGCCAACTACATTGGTAGTATCTAATAAATAGGTGTTACCCCATCTGTGCTGGACTGGAATCGTTCTGCAATGGTGCTGAGAAGGCTGCTGGACCAGGCACTGATGGCAGGTTCAGATCTGAAGGCAGCACTCAGCTTCATATGCTGGTTGACAGACAACGTCAGTCTCCTCAAACCTTGCATAATCATCAAACTCCACAGGGAAGGCTCTGGTTGGAGCCTTGTGTGCCCCCTGTGTCTCTCTGACTACCCGTTCTATGCACTCAGTTGTGCTTGGAACATCCCTTGTGCCAAGCAGCAGCTGAGTTACACACTATCTTTCCTTAATTTTTCAGAGGCAGTGGCACAAAGCGTGCAGGAGGTGAGCACAGAGAGACTGTGCCCCTTTGCAGGTGTCAGAGGCTGGCAGAGAGCTGAGCCCCCACCTCCCCTGGCTGTTTTGGCTGCACTGAGGGCTGAGCTGAGCCCTCCTCACAGCCAGGAGCAGGTGGATGTCAGTGCCTCATCCAGCACAGGAGGATGTACCAGAGCTGCTGGAGCTCCTGCTGCAAGCTGGGCAGAATGTCCTCTTGTCTTTAATGAACTTCCTCCAGTCCTGGCCTAGTTTTCACCAATGTTCTTTGTAGGTTAGTTTCGCTATAAGTTAAATGGAAAAAAGCACAAAGCTGTCCTCTCCTTAGAGCAGAGACCAAGCTGGGAACCTGCCCTCTAAGTGGGGAAGGTGGAAGGAGCTGAAGTGCTGGCACCACAGACTAGGGCAGACCTTGCTGGCAGCCCCACAGTCTCTGGACAGCCCCAAAGGTCTTCCTTCACCTTAACAAGAAAACATCAGGTCCTCACATGCACTCTGCTCACCCTGAGTCCCTCTCAATTAATTTCTCACACTTGTTGCCAAGGCCAGAGCAGTGTTACTTTCTAACTGCAAATGCAGCTCTTTACACTTGTACCTGGGCACACAGGGATTAAAGGTTTATTTCCTAAAACACTTTAAGCTGATGCAATAAGCCATGCTGAGGTAGCAGCTGCTGTGCAGAGCTTAGGGCTGGCCTGCGTCACCACTGGATGCAGCAGTGGGACAGCTGAGAGAGATTGGAAAGGGGCAAATTCCACAAGAGCTTCCAACCAAAGAGCCCTGGTGGGACCTCTTGTATCTCCAGGGACTCCTCAGCATGAAGCATGAAATGGACTCCATGGCACAGGGCAGCCTGGACTGGAACACCTTCATCATGTGTGAGACATGCAGAGCGCTTCTGCCCAGAAGAGCCCAAAACACTTTTCAAAGTCAGACTATATTCACAGAGTTGCTTAAAAAAACCCATCGGTCCATTTTGTCATGGTCCATTCTGTCTCTGTGTCACAGCAAACCCTTTCTCTTCTTTTTTATAATTTTTCATTCCCACTGGTTCTGCACAGCCAGCTCAGTTCCAGAAGGAGCTGAGTTCCACCCTGGCTCCCATCTCAAACAGCATTGTTTATCCATGTCAATAGCAGAGTCTTCACTGCAAACAGTGACAGCTGAGTCAGAAGGCAGACAAGCTGTAATTAGAACAGAATGTTTTTAAAGTGGTAAATCAAGCAAACTTGGTCAGGAAGCAGTGAGGGATGGGAAAGCCGTCAGGGTGATTGCAGGGTCTCCTTTTGCAGAGGAACTGGAGCAGACACACATCCCGTTCCCCGAGCACAGCGCTGCTCCCGTGGGAGCTGCCCTGCCAGCACCACCTCAGCCAGCTGCTCGTGGCCTTTCCCAGCCAGGTAAGGCTGGGACAGACAGGCTGCCACCAACAATGGAGCTCCTGGCAACACGGGCACAGCTCATGCTGGGTTAAAGTCAAGAGCCACAGCAATTCCCAGCTCCAGCCAAACTGCTTACTACATGAACTTCCCACTGCTGGGAATGACCCTGTGGCCATCCTGGTGAGATTCCCCTGCCCAGGGAATCTCTGCTGGCGTCACTGGCACAGAGTTCCCTTCCCTCACAGCACTGTGGGGTGCTGTGTGTGCTGGTGTCCAAACTGGCACTGGAATGCACCAGTGCTGTGGCTGGGCTGGGCACTGGGGTCTCCCTCCTTCCTGCTCTGTCCCCTCAGCAACAGGGCTGGGAACAGAGGGACAGACCTGGGACAGCTGACCAAAGGGCAGTGCCACTCCACATGATGTTGTGCTCCAAAATAAAAGCTCAGGGGAAGGGGGAAGAAGGGAGGATGTTGTGTTTGTGGTGTTTGCCTTCCCAAGTGACACTTACTCACACTGAGCCCTGCTCTTCAGGAAGCAGGGAATAAATTCCTTCTTGCTTTGTTTTGCTTGCACACAGAGCTCTGCTTCAGCTATTAAGCTGTCTTTATCTCCACACAGGAGTTTCTTGGCTTTTTTGCTCTCCTGCTTCCTGCCCAATCCCGTAGGGAGAGCAAGCCAGGGCTGATGCCCCCCATGTCTCGTGCCTCCACACGAGGCTGCAGCAGAGAGCAGAGGGTCTGTCTGCCCCCACCTGCACACTGGGCTCAGGACTGACACCTGGGGATGCTGGGCACACCCTGCTCAGCAGCACTCCCTTGGCACAGCCCTCCATGGCAGCAGCACGGAGCTCAGGTGTGCTCTTCAACCAGGTGAATTCCACACAGGATCAGCCACCACCTGCCCCAGGGTGTCTGTGAGATGCCCCCAGTGCCAAGAGTAGTGGAACTCTTCAGATTATAATAGGAGGGCTCTAAATGCGGTTTTTGCCTAAATGGAACAGAAAGGAAAAAGAAATTCAAGATCAGAAGCATGAGTATTATAGCAAATTCAGAGACGATAAATAGTAAAAAATAGTCCTATTTATTTGAAGATCTGTCAATAACTGGTGTGTATTAAGAAGTACAATCTGGAGTAAAAACAATTACTCAAACGCTGAACTTGATCCTAGAAACATTCCTGTAAAATTCTGTGGTACTTCAGCTGCTTGCCTGAAAAACCCAGAGCCCATTCACAAAAACCCAGACATTTTAATTTAAAAAAATAGTTACAATTCTTCAACTTGTTCCACTCTTACATACAAAATGAGACAAGGTGATGTAACCAAGTTATTAAGAAAGCTCTACAGATCTAAGTGTTTTGCCAAGCCAACAGGGTCTGTTCTTGAGGTAAAAAACTGTTTTTCTTCATTGGTTTGATTCATCTATTCTCCTCCGACAGAATGGACAACAATTATGCTGGAGTATGAGAAGCTCGTAGTCTTCTGTGTGAAACATCTGTGAATTAGGAACAGATTTAAAACAAGTTAGCCTGTACCCTGCTCAAAGAGAATGCAAATTGAGCTCAATGGCAACTCAATAGCACAGATATTCTGGAGCCACCATCACAAAGAATTGATCCTCTCGGTCTCAATCACCTGAGATGCTACAGCCTGGAGCAGAGCACCTCAGAGACCTCTGACAATGCTGCCGAGAAGGCACAAACCCGTTAACTACTTCTGCAATAGGATGTACAATTGCAGTGTTGTGTAAGCAAACATGACTGAATTCTGGCATTTCAAAAAGTCATTTCTGAGGGAGGCAGGAGCAGGACTGAACCACAAGTCACTGACTGGTTTTCCTTGCTAGACCTCTAGACCAAGTCAGAGAGACAGAGCAAAAGGAAATCAATACAAATAGCTTCTGTTGGTCAGCCAAGGTTTGCCCAAGAGGCTCTGACTTGCTATCAGGGCAACTTGTCAAATTCCTGACTATGGCCAAGTCATCCAAGGCAGCTGCTCCTCTGTGTGTCACACAGCTCGGAGCTGGGGTTTGCCTCGCTCAGGAATTCGCTGGGCACATTTCAGAGTAGAGGTTCAATGACTGGCCCAGTTTCACCCAGCAGACTCTGGGCAGGCCTGTTTTGCTGGCATACCTGGAAGCAGGAGGGGCACATGGTGATGGAGGCGTCGGGCAGCAGCGAGCGGTAGAACTGCCAGCGCAGCGGCCGCGGCCAGCGCTTGACCAGCACGTCCCTGCGGCTCATGGCGCGCAGCACGGCGCGGCTCACCACCACGGGCACGAACTCGCAGCCGCCCTGCTGCACCAGGGCAAGGAGCACTGTTAGCAGCTGCAACGCCCCTCAGCACTTGACACTTGTTTACAGAAGCAAAGTAAAATTCAGTAAAGAAGCTAAAGCAGAACTGGCCTGAGCCTTGTCCCACCAAAGTCCCTGTCAGCTTAATCAAAACCTCCCCCCACAGCAGCATCCAGCCACATCTGTTTCCACTGAGCTTCCCTTATCTCTAACACAATTCCTTGCCAATAGCAGCCACACTCACAGTCTCTATGAAACCCTCACAGTACAGCCTGCTCTGTAGATGTGTTGCTGCAGTACCAGTGCACAGTGAGGAAACAAAATTCTAGGAGTGTTTGCTTTAAAATCTTTGTTGTTTTGTGAGGTTTGTGTTTTTTGTTTGGGTTTTTTTTTTGTGGGTTTTGCTGGTTTGTTTTGGTTTTTTTGATGGTGTTGTTTGTGTTCTTAAGGGAGGAGTTAACTGGTTAGTCCATCTCCCTCTCAAGTGTCATCCCGTTCCCAGTCCCCTGCTCTGCAGATCTCTTTGTACCACACACACACCAGAAGAGTGGCTTTATAAAGTAAAATGTTCTATTAATTTCTGTTGGCAGACATAGGTACAGTTCTTACCTCAAAGCTCAGTTTTGCTGTAAAGGGATCGCCATCCTCAATAATATCAGTACTGTCATCAAGCTTCAAACTCTGAGTATCTGGATGCATGTCAAGGAAGGACGAGAATTCCTGTGAAACTGGCTCTGCTTACCACAGCCAGCACTGACAGGACCCAGCAGAACCAGTACCCTTGCTGCTTCAGAGTATCTCCAACTGTGACAGTGCCAGGTCATTACAAAAAGTACCAAGAAGGCCTTGCTGGGATTTCCAGTGCCTGAGGAAGTTTATCACTGCAGCTGCTGTAGAACAGCAAGGCTGACCACAGCCAGGCATGACATCAGTTCTTACCCTTTAGTCAGTTTGTGTGTTCTTGTGCATTACTCTACATCTCATATTCTATAACCCCCACAGCAACTGGGAGCTCTGGAGGCCAAAGCATTCCAAACCAGATCTCAACAGGAACAGCTGTGAAGTGCTACTTCCTTTGGCTGGAGAGAAGGCAGCCTCTAAAAGAAGCTGTTGTTGGAAGCAACACACTCCAGATTCCCCTCACCTTTGTCAGAAAGCAGGTCACACAGAATAGGTAAAGCATGGCAGTCGACTGTTAAAAATAAATGTTATTTATAAAGGATTATAAATAAACTGTCCTGATGGAACCCTGACAATATTAGGTTTAGTTAAACCATGTTTTGGTTGTTACACAAACACAAAAAAGATGCAATTTTATTTACATCAGTCATATAACAAAAGGAAAGGTTTAAACCTAAGGGGGAAAATAACCTCTAAATAGTTTAATTTTTCCTAAGAAAAGGAAAGCAGTTCTACTCAGAAGGATACGCTCACTCATCGTCTCTTGCCATTTACTCACTCTTGGAGCTTCAAGATCAATGAGAGCTACAGCTTCTTCATCTGTGATGCCATCTTCCAAATAGAACTCCACCAGATGCAGCACCTCTAAAAGGTGGGAAGGCAGGAGGTGTTTGACCTGCAGGAGCTCAGGAAATGCTCACAGCAGATACTGTGCTCCTTCACATCAGTAGTGTTCTGCCCACATTCTCTCATGAAACAAGTTAAATAAAATAAAATTACAGCAAACCAAACCCACTGAACTTCTGAAAGGATTGTGTTCACCTTCACAGAACCTGAGATGCATTTCCGTGTCTGGCAATAAAACAATGCTGTGCTGCTGCTCTGCAGTGAGAGCCAACAACCCCCACTTAGCCAAATTTACCAACGGTAAAGGAACTGGTTTGTTTGTAACAAAAGTTTGTTTGGCCAAACAGCACTGCAGAGGGAAGAAATGAAGCACTAATCACTCTGCTAACATTTCTCTACTTGCCAAGCAGGAGCAAAGGCGAGCTCCCAACGCACCATAGGAGGAGGCTGAGAAGACGAAAGGCTGCCTGCAGTTAATGCAGACATTCCCCAGGTTGTTCAGCAAAGGGTTGTTGGTGGAGCACCTGTAACACAGGGGCACGAGCTCCTGAAAAGACAGATGGAGAGCATGGTAATCCCAGAGCAGCACATCCTCAGCTCTTTGTTTTCAGTTCAGATGGGCCCCTTCGGCTGGCAACGCAGAAATGTCACCAGCACCAGTCTGGAGAAGCACTGCTGTGAAATCACATCCTTCAACATCTGAAAATGCTTTCCCTTTTTAACAAACCAGCAAGTTTTCCCTTTAAAAATAGCTGTCTTCACCATTTTAACAATTAAATTTTCACCGTGCCTTCACAGTAACAGAAGCAGAATTCTGCATCAAATACACAGGGACAAAAGAAGCTGAAGAGAAGTTTACTGAAGCAAAGCAAAGTTTTTTGCTCTAAGATTTGGTCAAATTTAGGTTCTCCAATTAATTCATCTATTTTCAAGAGAAGAGTTATTTTAGACAGTTCTTAAAGGATGTTTTTCTATTATTTCAGAAGGCCAGGTGCATGTTCACTGGTACAATGCAATTTATTTTTAGTGAGTACTCCCTGAGACATGGCTTTATAGAACACTGCAGAAAGCCAGACTTCAGTGAAAGAAGAAAAGGTGTTAAAATAAGATTTACGGAAGGAAGGTCAATGAAGGGATGGAGGGAGGAGGGAAAGAGTGTGAGGAGTGGGACAAATGAAAGTGACCTCCAGCTGGAGAGAGACAAAGACTGTGGAACAATAGCATGTGAACTGGAGAGGAAAGGGCTTGGAAGAATTAATAGGCAGAGAGGAAGGTGACTGCAAGAGAGGAGAGGGAGAATGGAAGCTCTCCACAAAGAGAGGGCTGATTTTAATTTGCTCTCAGGAGCAGAAGGAAGTCTGACTTGAAGAATAACAATAAAAGGACTGTGTTTCCAGCAGAAACATAATTATATCACAGACCCATGCATAATGTATTTCAGATTGTTTTGTGCATACAGGAACTCATATTCTAGGATTAGGCCACATATTAATGATTAACATGAAACACATTCCAGCTTACCTCACTGTCATGGAATGGCTTGGATCGGATTGTCAGGCTGCCCAGCTCCACAGATTTCTGGAACCTGTCTGGGATCTGCAGTCCCTGCAGCTTGTCATAGGCATGACGAGCCAATTTATATGCACCAAGAGCTTTACTCTGCTTTGCCAGGGCCAATAATGTATTGCTATGATTTAATTAAGGAATAAAAATACATACAGCATTTATGAAAAAACACAATATTCTGTCTCATCACAGAAGTTATGCAATGAAGCATGTCCAACACTGGGACTTCACATAGGCTTTAACCAGAGAAATCTGTTTACAGAATTCCCCTTACAAAAATGTATGAAAGGACTATCAAAATATCTGTGGGCAATTATTAGCAAGGTAAGGAACTGACCCTACATAAATACTGCTATGGTTAAATATTCTGACTCCATTTACAATACTTCAGTAATTTTGGGGTGCATGCATTTTCCCCCAACCACAAAAAAACCAAAATCCCAAATATTTTTTTACAGCATAAGTAACCCACTGACACTGGGTAAATGAGTAATGTGATTTGATAGAGTGTGCTCCTTGTTAGCAACCAAGTGTTGTCCTTCCCTTTCTTTCATCAGAGTGAAACAGAAACTGCTGGTTACACCTGCTGACCACAAGGACTGCTATCAAAGACTTCACGAAAGATTCCACATTTTTAAGTGAGGAAGTTATGAAAAGGAAAGCTAACATCCCATCCAAAGCCAGAGATGCAGTGAAAGCAAGGCCTCCGTAAGCATGCAGTGACCTGGCTCTCTTACAGAAATGTGCATTTCACCAGGCTCACCCAGCCCATTTAGGGGGTTCACAGGCACCAACAAAGCCATACAGATGTTGGCCTGACAGGCCACACCTCATGGACAGCAGAAGCTCCTGGGTTTCCCTGCCTCTGCCTCACTTCAGCCTCCTTGCACTGTCAGCATCCAGAGCCAGCATCTCCCTGCAGTGCCTGGTGTCCTAGGACTGGCTCCTGTGACACAGGGGACACACCTGGGCAGGTGTTCAGGGTGCCCTAACACAGACACATGGTAGTTGATTTGCACAGCTCTCCAAAACTATAACAAAGAGCAAACTAGTGCAGCTCAGCACACAATAGTTTGAAGATGCTGATTATTCCTGAGGGACAGAAATTCCCATTAATGAAAGCCAACAGCTGACAGCAAAGATTCCCTGCAGGAAGTCCCTGCCTTGGACAAACAGCAGTTATTCCTTTCATGTATCACATGATAACTTCTAGATTTTGAACTATATTGGAAGGATACACTTTTGAGATCCCCAGAGGAGTCTCCTTTGTTAAGCTGTGAAGCAGAAACCTGGAAATATTGAAGAGGGTTTCAGGCAAGTGGAAGCTGAAAGGCTCCTCCTGTGGTATGAAAAACACAGACACACATTTCTAAGCTGGAAAACCAACAACTTACATGAGTAAGCAATACAGCACAAGGCATCTCTAGCACTGTGTTTCTTTCATCCCTTGAGAAAAGAGGTGTTGACAGAACATAACAGTGGATTTTGCATGTCTTTATCACCAAAGCTCATGCCTGATACAGAAAAGAGAGACAGAAAGATCAGTGTAGTTAAGACAGAACCTTTAACAGGTTATTTAAAAATGCAGGCAGCCTGCACAGCCACAGTGCAGAGTCTCTAGCACTGTGAGATCTAAAGTAGTCTGACAGCAAAGACTCCCCAGCACAGAGTCTTCTTTTGGGCAAGGGCACTGAGCAAGGGTTCTCAAATGTTCCACAGCAGATATTTGCACCAACAGTGATGGCAGCATGACTCTGGCTGCTGGGATTAGCAGGAGCTTCTCACTCGTGATGCACATCAGTGACACACGTGGAAATCCCCAGGCCAGCCTGACTTCTGTTCAGCCCTGATTTCCAGTGACTAAGGGAAAAACTGACCCTGGCCTGGGCAGGGGCAGAGGGTCAGGTCCATGGCACCAAACCAAGGCAACCAGCAAAAAGAGCCAAGGGCAGGATCAGCACAGCCCTGCTCCACCTGCAGCTGTAAGGAGCTGAGCAAGTCCTTGTACAGGACAGCTGAAGACTGTATAATGAAATAAAATAAAGTCAAATAAATACATTTACTATACAGTAATTGCCTGGAAAGTCCTAGTTATTTTTTGACTCCCTAAGGAAAAAAGCGCAGGAAGCATAAATACACAATTCTAAAGTGATTATCTTACAGTGTATCTTTGAATAAAGTGATAGACATGGTAAACTTCTGCCAAATGCTGGAAGTGATGAAACTTCTGTAACATTTCAGTCTGCTGTCCTTCGTTCTCTGCAGGAGGCAAAGGCAGTGTGTCAGTGTCAAAGAGCTGACCATGAGACTCAGCTGGAAGAAAACAACCTGAGATGATTTTAGCACCAGCACTGCCAGAGGAGGGATGTACCAGGTCAAGCATGCCCCATCTACCCATGCAAATCCAATGCTGCAAGAGCTGCTGTTCTTCTGAGCAAACCTCTGGCCTGAAACAAGCCCAGCAGAGCACAGAACAGCTGAGGCAATGCTTTAACACAGCCAGAGGCTACAGCTGAGCTACAGGTAAAAAGCAGCGGGTGTGCATCCCTGGAAAGCTCTTCCAAAATGCCAGAGTTCACAAATGCAATTAACTTTGAAAACTTTCACAAACACCAAATTAGACCACTAAGGTGTTTGGGAAAATGTGCATCTCAAACATCTGAGAGGTGACAGATCAGCTGAACTAAACCAAAGGTACTTCGAGCACCAGGAAAAGGCAGCATTCCCAACCTTCTGTGTTCATTATCACTGAACTACACCTATTAACTACTAACACCTCTCTCCCAGTGACAGACATTTGGAGACAAGATGACAGCTAGCAAACAATCCGTTTTACCTCCTGGCAGAAATAATTAGTAACCTCCCTAACCTGTATTCAAACACTTGAGGTAATTTACTCTCCAACATTTTCTATTTACCAGTACAACATTAGCCCTCCAGACAATGGGTGTGGTGGGAAGGTGCAGGAGGATACACAGTCCCACGAGGCACGGTTTTCATCCCAGCCAGACTTCAGAAGGAGACTTATGCCTGCTGATGTCGCTGGTTTGTTTATTTGTTTTAAATTAGCACATGGGAAAAACAGGGGACTACAGAAATAGCACAAGCCCGAGATGTGCACAGCATTCAAAAACCCAAATCAGCGGCAGCCAAGCAGCTGCAGCAGTGCCCTGCCAATGCAGGAGCTGTTTGTGTACGTGCACAATAAGGTGACAAAGACCCGCTTCCTCTGGTGACTCACCTTGGGCCATGTCTAAGCACTGCATGGAGAGCATCCAGTAATAATAGGCGGCGTCGCTGAAGCGGCTCTCGAGCACGGCGTTGTGAGTGAGCTGCTCCAGCACCCGCACGGCCTCGCTCTGCCTGCCCGCCCTGTGAAACGCTGCAGCCCACAGCACACGGGTTACCGCCTCAGCACGGCAAGTAACGGCAATTAACGCTCCTGAATGGAGGGCAGGCTATCAGCCCCTATCAAACACTGCCCGGGGCAGGATAAGAGGGATTATACACTGCTATTTTCCTCTTGGCAGTGACACTAATGGAGCACGAGATGAATCTGTAGGTATTTTGAAGCTTTTACACTGTCTCAGCAACTCTTGAGCTCAAGGAGTATCTATAATACTGATTGCTGGGGTTTATTTAAATAGAAAAGAGAGAAGATGCTGTGATGATTAGATCTCTGTACAAACAACAGTGATCTCCATACACTGCAAATCACAACTTCACTCAAAATCAAAGCTACAATAAATTGTTTGAAGTCGGTGCTCTGGTGTGTATGAATACTTTAAAAGTATTTAAAAGTATTATGCTGAGTACTTTAAAAGAGCAGAGCTCTTCGATAGATCCATCACAGTTTCCTATAAAGTAAGCAGATTTCCAATCACTTTAAAACCAGTATGAAAACATGGGTTATATTTGGTTTTGAATACCACTGATAAGAAATTGGCCAGGGCAGAATCTGCATATTCTGTAGTGGAGAACTATGGAGTAAATATGGAGTGAGCAGTGATCTGTCAGTGACATTCTCACCTTTCTGGGCTTCTTCAAATCGATCACTCTCTGCCAGCCACTGAGCATAAGGGACATAGACTTCATCTTTGAATTCGGGATGCTTTTCACACAAAGCAAATGCCTGACATAAATAAAGAAACTCATTCTTAGAATATTGCATGGTTTAAACAGTTAAAGGGTTTAAAATATTCCATGGGATCAATCCTTCAGCTCTAAGAAAATTCACAGTGGAATATACAGAGAGTGTAATCTGTATTTTCTCCAGTATGAAACTTATGTGTTTTAAAATAAAAAGCAATCAACAACAAAAGAAAAGAAGCTTAGCGTAATAACAGACTGACTATTGAAACAGAAAGACTTGAAAGTGATTATCTGGGAAATTTAGTAGATTTCCCAGCAAGAGACAAAAAATATTTGTATTTTTACTGAATACATTTGCTAAGGAAAATGAAGTAACACTATAAATGCAGTTTAGATTCACTTTCAGAAAACCACACCACCACCAAACACATGCTGGCATACACAATTAACTGCCATACTCTGAATCCTTCTGCAGAAGTCTCCCTCCCTCACTACAGTGCTGGGGCAGTCAGACATTTGCCTCCATTTTAGCTGCAACCTGTGACAATGAGAGCAGTGGTTTCCAAACAGCAACCAAGGGCACACTCACCTCCTCCCAGCGATGAGTCTCCACGTGGAGCTGGACCAAAGCTTTCAGGTCACCAACCTTCATGTAGGTTTCTGCAGCATAGCCAGGGTTATCAAGTTGCTTAAAATAGAAGGCACATTTGGCCAAAGGCTCACGCTCAGCTTTATCCAGTTTTCGAGCAATTTCGATTAACCTAGGCTCAGCAGAAAGAACCAGATGTTTCAGATTCTGCCTTGGTGCTTTGCCTTTTAATTATTGTCATAACTTCACCTTTAATCAGTTAGCATTTAATAAACATCCTAATAGTACCACCATGCAGCACTTTAAACACCTTCAGTGAATATTCCAAATAGCTTTTTCCTTTTGCAGACTCAAAGCCCTTCCTCCCCTCCTTGCTCACACACAGCTCTGTATCCCAGGCCCTGCAGAGCTGTGCAGAGGAAGGAGGGAACATGTCCTGCAGGACTCAGGGCACAGGACACACTTCCCAAAACTGACCTGAGCAATAAATATCACCCTGTGCCACACAGGGCAAGGCCAGCCTGAGGGGGCAGCTCAGCAAGTGACCCAAAGTGCCACCTAAATTGATGAGAAATGGCCAGTGACAGGAGTGGCCACAGAACTGCTGAGGACTCTGTGCTCCAGGTGACTTCTCTGCCCTCTACATGATTATCCTAAAGAGCTGAAAACATCAGCAATGGGCTACCTGGTACAATTACTGCTGTGATGATTACTCTGAAGGCATTCAGGCTATTTTAGACAATCTCATATTGGAGATAAAGCCATGCATACTCTTCACTGCTGTAATGCACTTGTTTTTGTAACATATTTATGACCCTACCCTCTAACATATGCAACTTTTAAAATATTTTTAATCACAGATGTGTTTCAGATACTCAATCTGATATAAAGGCAGATACCAAATACATTTGGTGCTATTTTAAAATTACATAGAATTCATAATATCTCATTTAAGCTTTTAAAATACATAATCTCTGAGGTGACAGAAAACCTACATATCCACCCAGCCGTGGTCCCCGCTGATCTCGATGGCCTTCATGTGCTCTCCAGCAGAGAGGTACATCTCCACTGCTGCCTTGGGTTCATTGATATCCTTGGCCCAGTCTGCTTGTTTTTTTATCAGCATCTTTGTGTCTTTGGGATCTCCAGATCCCAGAAATTCCTGCAACAGTGCAATTCAAAAGTGTGCATTACCTTGTGGTCACAAACATCACTACAGTCTAAACTCTAAAACAGATAAAGGCTTTTACAGTGAATATCATGATGTCTCCCAAGGACAGGAATACTCCAGGGAGAGCAGCAGGGACTGAGCCAGCCTTCAGCAGCTCATCATCAAGGCCCAGTGGAGGAATGGGAGGAAACAAAGGCCAGTCTCCCATTTAGACAGTTTTCAATTAAACAAACAAAGCAGGGGATTGTGGCCAGGCCCAGAGAAGGACAGTGCAGGTGCCTCAGAGGCAACATTGATGTCCCCTCCTGCTCTCTGCTAACCCTGGATCTGTGCATATGAGCTATGATTTCTGCAAGCTTGTCAGGAACAGGCCTTCCCAAAACAAAATGTCACTAATCTAAAAGCTCTGACAGATCAGTTCCAAGTTTTAGGTTTTCTCCTGCAAGACAAGCAGGTGTGGATTCATTCTCAAAGATAACCCAGTCCCAGCCCATGTTCAGTTTACAACAGCACATCCACTTAACCACATGCTGGCACCAGGGTGCCCCAGCACAAATCAGCTGAAGGCTGAAACAATTATCAAGTGTCTTTGCAGGAAACAAGGTATTGTAAAAAATATATCCATTAAGTTTTTTTATAAAGACACAACCACAGCTGTTCAAAAGTGAGAGTGCTCTGAAGTACTGCTTGGACTTGTGGAAAGAATGCAAGCACCAAGCCTGGACCCTGTGCTGACAACCATTTTGGAAATATTTCTAATACTTAGTTCAGCATCTTCTGCCAATACTAAAGCTCTGGCACCATATGGTTCACATCTGTTGACATCATGTGCCAGGAAAAAAATATAAAACCCCCCTTCAACACCAGAAGATCGATTAAGGGCAATTTTGTCTGTTAACAGAACAGGCTACTGCCCATTAAACAGCTTCTACCAAAAGAAAAATCAGAGCAGAGGCAAAATGACAGGTGGGAAAAGAGTGGAAAACTGTGCATCCTGTGTTTCTGGAAAATTCTGATTGAGGTTTAAAAAACCAAAACCAAAGCAATAAATGGGCAAAAACCTCTACAGGGAGCACCCCCAGACCAGATCTGGATCAACACTGCAATTCAGCAGCTCCCTGCTGCAGCCAGCCCTGCAGCCCACCTGTGCAGCTCTACCTGAGCCCAGGCTCCCTGCTGCAGCACAGCCCTGCAGCACAGCCCTGCTCCAGGAGCAGCCACACATCCACCCCAACAGCCTCTGGGGGAAACTGCACTCAAGGGTCAAGTCAAACAGTCTCTTTGCCACGACTTGTTTTCCAGCCTAGGTCACCAAAACAAGCCCAAAATCAAAAGCTAAGCTCAGCTTCTCACAGTATAAAGAGTTTTTTGTGAGTTGGCAGTAATTAGTGATCTGGGGCTGTGATAAAGAGCCTGTGACCAGATATCAAAGGACTCCCAACCTCTGCCTCCAGTCTGGACCCATCCAGACCTCACCAAAGTCATGCACAAGAAAACAGGTTCTGTGGTTCTTTGAATAATTCCAGCAGTATTAGTGAAAATAACACAACAAAAACATAGCCCTCCCCCATATATCTTTCCTTGGACAGATAACTGGCAAACCAGGGGGTTTACATGTTCTCCATGTCCTGTGCACTCCCTGCCTTAGGAATTACCTTGAATTTCTCTGCATGGAGTTGCTCTGAAGCACAGGAAACATGAGACCCCTTGCTCTCTACTGGTTAAATTTAGACATGACTGCAGCCAAGAATTAAACGATTCTTACAAAGACTTATGGGAACATTTTCCTGTATGAATTACATTTATGTTCAAGAGGAGCCAAAACACTGAAGCTAACAAAGACTCATCAGCCAAAAATAGCGGAAGTCGGGCTTACATCAGCAAAGCCCCCAAATGTTTCTGCTGAGCTCTTGGAAGAAAAAGATCTCTCTGCAGCATGGCTTGGGGAATCTCTGCTAAAGAGTCTCTGTGTATGTCATGGTGAATTCTCTGTCCTGGACTGGGCAGCATAGGGCTCTGGTGAGTGATGAATGAGACTAAACAGCACATGTGTTCTCGGGGATTTTGATAAGAAAACACCACAGAAGACTTAAAAGCCAAGTAATGCTTCTTGTCACTATATAAAAACATCAATTTTAGAATTATATTCAATTTATTCCTACATGGAAACAGAGTTTTAGAAAAAGCCAAGACATTGAATCTTTGGAAGAAATTCTGTAGTAAATAAAAATATTCTATGTTAGCATATTATACAATTTTTAAAATGCATAAATATAGAACTGACTTACTCCAACCCATAAATATATATTTTATTATAACATGGATGCTACCTTGTCATTTTTGGAGGACAAACGAATAAAAAAGGACTCTCAAATGAGAAAATGGAGAAAAAGGTCATAAAACCAAGATTTTTAGTTTTAAAAGAGGGAAAATTACTATGGATAATACTTTGTAATCACAAGAGTCATTGGTGGGTCACCAAAAGAATTTCCTGAAAAGCCCTGAATTACCCCCAGGCCAGAGACACTTTTCCCTTTATAAGCCAAATCACTTCCAAACAAATACCTGAGAAAATGAAACTGGAATTCAAAGCCCACACTTCTTCCAAACCCTTTGCAGGATGACACTCTGGAAGCAGCTCCATCAGTATTTCTGGCTCCCTGTCAGGTGCCAGCCCTACCTTGGCGTGCTCGAACATGCGCAGGTCCGAGTACATCTCCAGGGCCAGGGGCTCGTGGCCACTCCTCTTGTACAGCTTTGCTGCCTCCTGGAACTTCCCCTGGTAGGCAAAAACATCTGCCAGGAACAGGTCGTTGTTGTTCTCCCCATGCTTCTTCCGGTCCTTTTCAGAAGAAAAAAACAACTGAAGAGAGATGCAGAAAATATTCTAGATGGTCAGGACCTAGGTGAGAAATAGCCTTTGAGGAATTGTATCTTCAGGCTTAGATTTTTAACTGCTAATAATTAAAACCTGTAATGGGATAGGGTAATTATGCCTCTCCTACATTTCTGGTGAATTTATAATTAAAGGATTAAATCCCTTATTAATTAAAATTATGAAAAGCAAAATTAAATGTCACTGTACAAATCAAAGTGATGAAAAGTCACTTCTCTTGATTTAACACAGGAAAATGAACATATGCTATCATTATGCCAGTCTATTTTAAAAAAGGCACCTGATGGGCTCCTTGTTTTCTCCCTACAATCTCCCAGCATATAATTTGGCTACATTAACAATATGTGCAGGTGGGATGACAAACAGGAGGATAACTGCCAGCAATCAGTAGATTCAGAAAGTATGTTAGCCTGCCTCTGAATCCAAACCAGTGACACCTCATGCAAGAGCTCATGGATTGTCAGCACCAGTCACTTCCAGAGCACCTGGTACATGCTCTCCTGGTAACCAGACCTGGCTGCTCTGACTGCCTGGGAGGGGACCACGAGGACAGCATTAGTGCAGAGCCATGCAAAAACCCTCCGTGTGAGCAGGGCCATGCAGAAACCCTTCAAAAATCAAACTGCAGCAGGACCCTCACTGTGAGGACCCAGGACAGGTTTGCACACAGATGTGTGTGTTTCCATGTGTGTGCCTTGTCCTGTGTACTGGACACACACCACTATCCTGCCTGGGATAAAATTATTGCTGCAGTTAGCCCACATCATATGGAAACACAGAGCTGTGGCTGAATTTAAAGAAAACTGCATGCAAGGGGAAAAGCATTCCAGGAGCACCCAAATTCAATCCTCTGCTGCCAAAGGGGCTCAGCTGTCACTCCCTGGTCACACTTACTGATGGGCTGACACTGAGCTGCTGTTCAAAGTCCCCTACAAAAACTTGGTCAGAGGACTTGTTACACACTTTTTTGAAAACTCCACAGAATCTTGCCAGATAGGCACAGGCAACTAGGTTTCATTGTCATCAATTAGGAAAGGAAAAGTGTCATTACTGAGAGAAAACCACAGCATTAATGGAAAATGTGTATTTAGTTACACCCTACAAGCCCTAAAAGGAATCCAATCCACTGAAGGCTAGAGTAAATGGGGATGTAGAACTCACTGCAGAAGGAGCATTTTCAGGATGTGTGAAAGTAAGTTTATGCCTATTTTTAGGGGGATTCTTTCTTATTAAACAGAATATGACATGACAAATCCAGAATCTCCTCAATAAATGCAGATCTGGAGAAGCATATGGTTACTGCTGGTGAGAGAACACTCTCACCTATCTATGCCCTTGGAAAGAAAAAAAAAAGAAAACCAACAGAAGAAGGGGCTCTTAATGCAGACCTTTGTCCTGTGTTAGAAAAAAGTTCACTGCAACCAGCTGGCATTTTGACAGCAGCAGGACAGCTCTGCAGACATGAAGACAAGGAGTGTATCTTTTAAGAGAAGGTGTAAATCTAATTAACACAAGGAAGAGGAATTCCCTTTATGCCATCTCCAAGCAGATCTTTAAGCATTATCTTGCCATCTCTGCAGAAGGACAAAGGTGGTGAGTGTATTTTCAAGTGCTCATGACAGTTATTGTTGAGTGAAATTATATCAAGAAGTGTGAAAAGAATGGGAAGGAGTGATGACAGCACACTATAGAAGTATGGAATCCCAAATTCTATTTCCTGTTGTCACAGACTTGTCATGAGACCCTGAGTTTGTCATTTCATTTCTCTGGGCCTGCTTCTGTCTCTGCAAGGAGGAGATAATAGTAATTACCTACCTCCAGGGGGTAGGGAAAGGCTTAATGAACTCATGTTTATGAAGCATTCTATACTAAGCTCTGTCAGCACAGTAGTATTCTACCAATTATTAATTGAATTTTGAATGTTTTTCCAGTTCTTCTGAAGATAGTTTCAGAAGTTTTCATCCAACACCCACATGCTGGTCCATGAAGTTCCAGTCCTATGGTTAGAACTTGAGTCACCTCTACTCATCAGGATTTTTCACTTCAAATCTCCAACAGTCAGAAGCACTATCCAAACAAAAGTCCTTCCAAAAAGAGAAAGCACTGATTTTGGCACAGTAGTAAGTTTAAGAAAACACATCTTCTTGAACACTGGCTTACCTCTATGCTGCTGATCAGTTCTAAATATCTAAGGTCTCGTACCCTGGTAAATGCCTATTGAAAATAATTAAAAAAAAAAAAAAAAAAAAGAGTAAAAGGCATTAACTTGAAATCTCAGAAAAACCCAAATATTATTCTGCATGAATCAAGCTGTCTTCATGCAGAAAGCACAGGCAGAAGTCTGCTGAACCCAAGGGGCTCTGAGTGAGACAGGAGAGGAGACAAAGGACCCAAACCTGCCCGGCCCTGACACAAGCAGCACTGCAGGGAGAGGGAGCTGGGCCTCTCAATCCTCCAGAAATAGAAAGTGTCAATTAAAATATCACAGGCTTTTATTCTGGCTATTTTATAGTTTCTCCATTTTGATGTGAGGTGTGACACTGACAAGGAAATTTCAGGACACTGTTACAAGGAATAACTGATCCTATTGTCAGAGCCTGCTGCGTACGCTCCTGGTTTTAAACCATTCTGAAAATCCAGCATGAAAGGAGCTCAGAGAGAGGAAGGGAAGTAAGAAGACGATAAGATAAAAGTATAAGACAGTGTAATATCTTTGCAAATGGAGACAAATGTGCAACCCAAAGTCTCAAGTGGCAAAGTCACGTGCAAGTTGCAGCAGCTCAGCATTTATTCCTGACATGCATCACAAAACAGAAATTTAACTCTTTGGGCTGCACATTCAAGACTTCCAACCAAACTAATACTTAAGAGGGCATAGAATATTCTGCTTACATCGGATTGGACTAGGAGCCATCAGAGCCTTTAATGTCAAGAAGCTGCTTTTGTTTGAATTAATCCGCTCTAATTCTAAGAGGGCACTACTTTAAAATTCCAAGGAGGCACTGAAAACTTCCTTTTAAAAGTATCTATTTGCATAAAGCCATCCATGAAACTGGAATTATTCTGATGCCTCCACTTAATGAAAAAAAAAAAAGAAGAAAAATAAAGCATTTAATTTCCTTTTTTTTTTAAAAAATCTGTTATTAAAAGATGCCTATCATTACAAACCATTCTCAGTGTATTTTTAGAATGTTTTGTCTTTCATACAATATTCATGACATTGAACTCAGTTTGCTCTCTCTTACTTGAGAAGAGGTGGTGAAAGAAAATAGGGAAGTATTTTAATGCCAGGGAAAACTCAGTTCTTCAGCCTACTGCCCACTCAGAGCCCACTCCCCAAAGCAAGGCACACCCCACAGAAAGGACTGAATTGGCACTATCCCATCTCCACTGCCTCCACGTCTAACCCTCATGGGTAGATAACAAAGCACAGGCAATCTCCACGTACTGAGGCTATATCAAATATTTAGGGGGGAAAGGGCAGCGTAGCAACAAGGAAGGTGGGGCAGAGGCAGGTGAGCATCCTCTGCTGCCACCCGGTGGGCACTGCTGCACGGCTCCAGCCCTGCTCCCCAAATCCATGGGCACTCTCCAGCTGAAACCATTTTGTTTCTATCCAACGCCTTGAGTTAGAACATGGCATTCATCTGGAGAGATACATTCGATTGCAGCTCTAAACCTCCTCTCAAAATCCGGAGTTTGTAACAAATGATTGGTGTGTTTGTGGAATGAGACACACTAAAAGCAGGCACACCACTTGCATTGCATTCAAAACACATGCATTACACACATACACAGACATATACATATATAAATATCAAACCCAAGCTTTCTGCCAAACGAGTAAATAACTGCTTTACCTTTTTAGCAGTTTCAAACTCCAGCCCTTCCAAGGCTTCCATGGCCAGCTCTCTCCAGTCAGCATCAGTCACTCCTAAACAGGCAATTTGATAGGCTTCTTTAAACATTTTCCGTTCCAGATATTGATACATGGGTGCAGACTGAGGATTGTCAGAGAGAAAAACGTATCAGAAAGCACAATAGTGAGATATATTAGTGAAATTCTCTACATATATTGGGAAAAAAATATATTCTAATCATAACCATTACAAGCTGCCCAGAGAATAAACATTTCAGTTTTGTACACAGAAAGAACATTCTGGGGTGATAATTATCATATCTGATAATCTGACTTCCACTGCATCTCATGACACAGAAAACAACATTTTATGGAAGGCAATCCCTAAATTTTGAATATAAAGACCACACAAGTACTATTCATTCAGACTAAAATATTCCATTAAAATATTGCCTAAAGACACCTAGATGAAGCAACAATAAAACGGTATTTGATGTATTCAAGAAAAATGAAATTACAATGGGGAAAAGCTATATAGAGAGAACACAGTAAAAATCCTGCAGGAGGTAAGGCCTGCACTACACTAGATTATGTGCATTTGCAAGTAGAAAGGGAGAATCAGAAACAACAATTACCAACAGAAAAAAGGAAGTTAGCTTAATTAATGCCAAAGAAACAAAAATAAAATAGATCACACAATGTAACTTAACAAGGAGAAAGTGTGAAGTGCAATCATTTTAGTAATGAAATACAAGTAAATCTCAGAAAAGCTTCTTCACTTGTTAAACATTCATGTTTATGAGATATAAAGCAACACTTAATGAGATTAAAGGATTACCTGCGGAACTTCAACTGCTGACATGGAGAAAACATGAAGGCAGAAGATCTTGGAGCCATTGTAACCCACAACAAAGCCTTGCAGTTTTTGCTGGTGTACAGGGAAGTTGCTAGCTTTGATATTGAGGTAACCCCCTCCAGAAAAGCAAAGCATATCCTCACACTGGGTATTCCAGGCCACGCTATTAGCATTGGGTTCCTAATGAGCAGAACATCTCAGGATTACAACTGATGCAATCACATCTTTGCTGAGAAACACAACTCCTTCAGCTTGAGTGCTTGACCCACCTCAGCCTGGTGTGTACACACACACTGATTAGTCAAATTTGCAATATCCCAAAGCCTAGAATATTCCTAAACAGATTCACAGCGACATATTTTACATTTTAATACTCAGCTATAATTGTCTTGCCTTTTATGTATATTTACTAATGATCTCTACAATCAATCTGTAGAACATAATACCAAATTCCACAATAATATACTGCTAGTTAGCACATTTAATTGATCATTTTTCAGTCCATTACACAAAGGAAGTTGCAGACCCTATCTTTGCAGCACTCCATACTTGCTACCCAGTGAGTTCTGAAAACATTTAATCAACATTAATAAGTGACTGCTAAACTGCCAATGAAGAGAGCATTATTGTGATTCCTTTTATAGCCTATGAATACCCAACGAACAAAGATGTTTGGGCTTTAATTCTGTTCGTACTAATGATAAAACTAAAAAGCTCATTAACTGTAATGCTTCAGAGGGAAACAGGGCAGAGTTCTAAATTAAACTGAAAAGGTCACATGTCTAAGAGCTCTTTATTCAGCTGTTGCTCACATAGATTTCCTGTCTTCTCATTCCTACTCCACCATCTCTGAGAGGGTGGCTTTGATAAATAGAACACAGTTAAATTCTAAAAGATGTGATTAATAGCTGAAACGAATTACAAGAATTTCTGCACATCAACACTTTTGGGATGTGTGCCCAAACTACTTCCTGCCCCTCTTTGAGGAGTGCATTTCACCTGGAAGAGCAGCTCCTTGGTGTGGATGTCGTAGACCAGGCAGGTGTCGTTCTCGTCCACCACGGCCAGCTTGCTGCGCGACGCGCTCATGTCCAGGCAGCGCACGGCCGTCGCCTGCTTCAGCAGCACGATGGCCAGCGCATTGTCCACGAAGATCTTCAGGATCTGGGCACAGACACAGCCACTGCACACACCCCTGTCCCTACAGCTGCAAACTGCTCAGGGGGGAAACTGTGCTGGCTGAAGTGTGCAGCTTTTCCAGAGAAAAACTGCAGTCAAATTAGGGAATGTTTCCAGTCTGAAGTCTCCTGAGCAGACTGGCTGCCACAACATGCTCTAGGTCACAACTTACACAGATAAATCAGATGCCATGCATCCTGGATTCTCCACTAGTTACACAATTTCATTAATACAGCAATATGTAACACACAGAAGACACACAGCATCTCAATCTCCCTACTATCAGTAGTACCTCTGGGCTCCAGCTGGACACTTCCAGCTGCACCAGGCACATGGAACACAGCACTCACACCTGGAGAACAGCCACACCCTCACAAGTGCCCATCAGGAGATGTGCACACACCTCCAACCCCCACTAAAGGCAAACCTGCTCTCTGCACCGAGAACTCCACTTTGGTCAGTTGATACTAAAAACTCACAGACTTCTAGACACAGTTAAACATATTTGTATGAATTTTACTGTCAGAGAATGTGAAAGACATAAGTAATTCATTTTTAATCCCAAAATGAGACTGTCAAATAAAATTCTAGGTTGTAAAAGAGGCTGCTGCTCCTAAGGTGTCTCTCTAAGAGCACAGAACACATTTTATTTGCAGTGAAAGTCATGATGTGTTACCTGACCATTCTTCAGACCAACTAAGAGGCCTTCTCTTCCTGGAGGGCCTCCAATTACTTTAATGTAACGAATAAGAGATTCCATCAGCCATTCCCGTTCTTTAACACCACTAAATGAGAGGCACTGCAATCTCTTCTCCTAAGGACAAAGTAAGATATAAAACACAGGCTGGAAGTGAAAACAAAATCTGTGTCTGAAGTGTGATGTTCATACCTACACTAGCAGGTGTGTCTATCTTACATTTAAAAATCATAAAGTCAAATACTCAATTTAATGGGTGAATTCTTTAAGATTTTTCAATCCTATGAGCAAACAAAAACAAACACCCCCAATCTTTTTCTAGTAGTTCTCTCCCACCCAAAAGTACCCCTGGATTCTGTGCTAATTTATCAAATTCACTTTAGAGCCTGCCTTACTGAACCAGAGTCAGCTGGGCCACAGCTGAGCACTGCAGGCACAGCAGGGCAGCGTGGGCAAGTGCTGCAGCAGCTCCCCACAGCACAGATGTCCTGCCAGCCATCAACACTGAACACAGCCCAGGACTACTCTAGCTTTTGAGGCACATACCTGGCATAAAATAATGTGATCTGAACACACCACCAGCAAGTTACATTCAAATTTCTTTATAATCTTTTCCTTCACCCGATAGTACATATCTGCAGAGTCATCCGAGTACAACTCGTAAATCAGGATTTTCTCTGGCATCTGGATGGCTAATCTGTTTTTGTAGATTGCAATTTTCTTCACAAGCTCTCTGCCTTTTATCCTAACTAGAAAGAAAAAAGACCAAAATGATAAAGTATAAGCTGACACAAAAACAACATATAGAAATCAGAGAACTAATACACTGAATTTGCATCTCCCTAGAGCACCTCTAAAATTCAAAGTGTGTTCCTGCTCAGGTATGTTTGCTGCTCTGCATCTACATAATCTACTATCCCTGTCACAGTTTACCACCCTCTACGAACAGCACATTCTGGAGCAGTGCTTCGAATCCCTGCCACAAAAAGCCAGCAGAAATAAAGAAACAAAATAAGCACAAATGCTTGAGGTTACAAGTAAGGAAAATAAAAGCTAAATATAACACGTAGTATTTTATCTAATTTTCAGAGATTAAATCCTTTATTTAAGAGCCCCGTCCCTCCCAGTCTCTTTGCAATCCCCACAGTTTTCATTAAACTTGTCAGTGCTGAACTCACACACCCCAAGTCTGCACTCTGCTTGTGCAAAGTGTGTTCCACAGTTTGAGTGCCCAAGTCACAACAGCCTGTCAGGCACATGCAGTGTATATTCCAAGTGCCCTGATGGATATTCATTAAATCAAGCTGCATGAAGCTCTGGCCTGCCTGCCAGTGAGGAATTACCTTTCTGCTCTGTGATGAGGTGCTGCACAATGACATCGGTCATGCTGTCCCTGTAGGCGTAGCGATCTTTATAGAGGCCATGGACAGTGCTGAAAATCAGCTGGTAGAAGGAGATTGTTCCATCCTGACACCCCACTGCCTGAACACAGGAGGGAATTGTTGCAGTTAATTGGTACAGAGGTGAGAACTGGCAGGATGTGTGGTGTTTATGTGAACACCATGTCCCTTCTCCTGCATAATGAACAGATACACACCAGTCAGAGCTGACTTCTATTTAGCCACAGCACAGGTGCAGTGCAGAATGAGGACTGATCCTACCATGGACACCACCATGCTGGGTGGGAGCCTTGGGTTTTTTGGTTAGATTATTTGTGGAGGGGGTGTGTTTGTTTGTTCATTTTTAAATTTGCTTTAATTCCCTTCTCACTTGTACAGGATTCAGAGTGCAGCATTTTGGGCTGGCAGTTGCCCTGTAGGCATTTTCTTCCCATCATGGAATGAAATTTGGTCAACTCCAGAAGTTATTAGCTGATATTTTTAATTATTTTTCCCTCCTCTTTTTTTAATCAGAGAGAGAAGGGGTTATGCTCCTCACATCCTTCTTACAGCTCAGGTTTTACTTTTGTGGGATATCTGTAATTCCAGGGGCAGTTTTGGGATCTCCCAAGACACTGCTGAGGTTCTGCTGCCTCGGTAGGAATGTCCAAGGAACTAAGCTGAAAATGTTTGATCTTACTTTAAGTGACAAATTCCCTGTGAAAATTTTAGAAAAACTAACACATCCCTACTCACCACATAGTTGGAGTCTGGTTTAACTTTGCAGGTCCACACCCAGCTGCTCTGCTCTCCCACAGTGCCCAGGCGTACTCCATCCCTTGTGAAGAGAGAAACCTGCCTGTCTGAACCTCCCAGCAAGAGATACTCTCCTTTGGTAAAGTAGCTGATGCAGCATGGGTCAAAATTGAGCACTCTGTCCTTCCCAATCTACAAGGGAAAATAAAACAAAAAAACCCAATCAAAAACATTAACAAAAGGATTATTTCATCTTTCCTGAAGGCAACAAGCCATACCATTCATCTCTTACATGCCAGAACCACTGGCATTCCCAAAGGCAGTCCTAAATTACGTCCAAGAATCTCACCAGTCCCAAATCATTCTGCTCAGAAGGCAACAACTCACAAAACCCCTTTAACCAGATGAAAAACTCACAAAGATGTTCTCTACAAACCAGTGAACCATGTCACAGAAGTCAGCAGTGTTGTAAGGGCTTTAATGGAAGAACTGCAAGACAGCAACTGAGCTGCTATGTGAGAAACAAGAGCTGATGGAGTAATGGATGGTTAAAAAAAAAGTAGACTCATAAAAGGCTGGGAAAACAGCAGAATTTAATGTAACTAATAAAGCAGAAGTATACAAATATTTTGACTGTGGGACACAGAACCAAAAATACCCTGTGACTCTTGAATAAACTCTCCAAGACATACCTGCTTGCCACTCAGGTGGTAAAAGGAAAGCTTCTGACCCCAGTCTGCCACAGCTAAAATGTCATTGCGCTCATCTCTGCCAAAAAAAAAAAAAAAAAAAAAAAAAAAAAAAAAAAAAAAAAAAAAGAAAAAGTAGTAATTCTACAGCAATATATTAACAAATTTCTTAGAGCAACAGAACCAAGTAGCAGAATGGCAGAATTCACTTCATGTTACTCTTTAAAAGTCACAAACTGAAAGGACAGCAATTTGTCATTCAGACCTGTGGAGAACAGCTTGGGGACACAAATCAAAACCAGTCTCCTCTACAGGAATAACTCAAAGCTTGAGGAGGGGTCGGGCTCTGCTCCCAGAGAACAGGAACACAAAAAGAGGAAAGGGCCTCAAGCTGTACCAGGGAAGGTCTAGGTTGGGTGTTGGGAAAGTTTCACCCCCAAAAGGGCTGTGCAGCCCTGGCACAGCTGGCCAGGGCAGGCTGAGTCCACATCCCTGGAGGGTTTAAAGCTGTGTGGATGTGGCACTTGGGGACAGGGGTCAGTGGTGGCCTTGGTAGTGCTGGGGAAGGGCTGGACTCAGTGTCTCAAAGGGCTTTTCCAATCTAAACAATCCCATTTCCTCAATCTAAAGGTATATTGTTCCCAGGTTCTCCACTCAGCTGAAGACTGGCAGCAAAGCCAAAACCACAATATATCATCACCTAAAGAAAGTAACACACATGGCATTAACCTGTTCCAGCAGGGATAAAAATCAAGCCTTTCTGCAATCAATGAGCCAAGGATTCTATTCAGCATGAAAAAAGGAAGGATGAAGTTATTTACCTGGAAGGATTCCAACAAATTGACCATATTGGAGAGGAAGAGCCCCCTGGCCTCTCTATTTTCACTTTCTCATCACCATTTTTGTTCCTTATGCTGACAATGCCATTGAACATCCCCAAAGCAAGGTACTGGCCATCATTTGTCCAGCTGAGAAAACACACACATACTGAAGAGTAACCTACTACAAACAAGCAGCAGGAAGGCAGGATGGTATACAGCACATCCACACAGGAATGGCAGATAAAAGTATATTTCTAAGAGACAGTTCTGGCAGTTCTAAGACACCTGCTCAAGACCAGAATATGTCTCTGATGCCTTCAGGATTTAGTTATAAACAGGGCCAAGCATAACCCAACACTTAAAAAGAAGGAGGGTAAAGTCATTTTTTAAAAGCTTCCATCTAACTTTAAATAGTTTGTATTGAAACTAACTTAAATGACACAGATAACCCTTAAAACCTACCTACAGCAAGTAATCTTGCAGCTTGTTTTATGTTTAGAGACTGACTTCTGTTCAGGAGACCACAAGCCTTGATGAGAGAAAACAAAAAGCCAATGACAAGTAAGGATGTGCCAGTGTTCAGACTGGAAACTAATACTGTCACAGAACTCAGCTGGGATTTTAGAGGCATCAAAGTACTGTCCACTGCTAGAACAACATTTAAATACATATTATTTAGTATTAAATGGGAAAAAAATCCATCTAAATAACAGAGGGTTTCTCTGCAAACAATTCCAGTTCCAGAGCAGCACATTTGATCCTGTGATCCCTCACTACACTGTCCTTTTCCCAGTGAGTTTAAGTGATTTAAATCAGCATCCAATCCAGCCACTGAACGTTAGGTAGCTTTGTGTCCCATCTCTTCTGGAGTTACACAGCTGTACCTATCTGAGGTTAGCTCAGCTGCAGTGGAATTCACTGTCTCAGTGGAAAAGTTCAAAGGAGGAGACATACCAAAATCCCCAGATGAGCAGGATGCCAGCTGATGAGTGAGGGGATTGTATGAAACGCACTGGATAGCGTCATTATGCCTAGAATGAAGTTACAATCAGATTTCAATAAATCATTCTTAAATGTCCCTTTTCTGACTTTCAGCAAGTGAGCTGAAAGCTTTAGCAGATGCCAAAATAATTGGATTGGTTTATAGTACATCAAATAAATCTGCTATTACTGAAAAGTAAATCAGTAAATAAACCTTGTAAAAACCGTCTCCAAGTAACAGGATTCACTGAATTTCATCAAGATTAAAGCAACTAGGGTTTGTGAAATATAACTGAAGGTTGTATCCAAATCCTAAACCAAGTGTGTTGTGCAGGCTCTGTGCAGTGACCAGCTAACACAAACCAACTCCTGATAAATGTGCAGTCAAGAATCAGAACATGAAGTTGTTGCTTCAGAGGGCTGACTGAAAACAGAAACAAATGATTGAAATATACCAAAAGTGCCAAACCCATCTTTAATTTGTTCTTTGAACAAGAATTATGGTTTATTTTAGAAGACTGTATTATTATACACATGTATATTAATATATATATTAATATTATGGCCATAATATATTATATATATATACATATATTATAATATTATGGCCATATTATGTTTCATTTTATTCTGACCTATTGTGAGTTTCCCTGGTTCTCTTTCAGCCCTCTAAATTCACAGATTTCTCTGGATTCCACACCTCTTTTTATGCCTTTAATTGCTTTCCTGCCTCATTCAGATACTCCAGCTGTTCTTTTCCTCTTCCCTCCCCACCATCCCTTTTCTTTGACCTTACTGAACCTTCTCCCAAATCTAACAGCTTGTGCTCTTTAATTGCAGCAGTGCATATCAAAATTGGCTTTTGAGGCAAAGAACTGAATGGCATCACTTACGTGTACTTCAGAATTCCTTCTAACTTTGAAGTCCAAATTATCACACTTTTATCAGCAGAGCCAGATGCGAAACGCTTGCCTAGGAATTAGAGATAATTTAAATCCCACGCATACAAGAATCACTTTCACTCCAAATACTCAATCAAAGAGAGAGCAAGAAGTTCTTGAACTCAACAAGGCTCAAGTAATAAAGGGGCTGACACTGAGTGCCTGGGTGTGCTGCTGCTTCCCCAGCCACAGAGAGCTCCAATGAGTCCCACTGAACCAGAGCCCTGGACCATGAGGGAACTGGAAACAGAGTGCAGTGAGCAGGAAACGTGTGAAGGATCAGGAGATCAGGAAGCTCTGGGATAGAGGAACTGCAGGAATAAAACTCAGAGGCAGATGAGTAGCAAAAACAGGAGTTTCTGAGGTGAGCCTTCTCCTCATGCTACCCTTGAATATGCATTTCACCAGTGCTAAAGCTAACACTGAGGCCAAAGGGAGGGGCAATGGGACCCCAGCTCTTGGGCTCAGGGGTGATCTTAGCACCTGCACAGCAGCTCACACCCTCCTCTGGAAAACAAACCCCAGCACTTGTTAAAGAACAAACCCCAGCACATGTTAAAGAACAAACCCCAGCACATGATAAAGAACAAACCCCAACACCCCCATGCTGAGACTGGAACAATCCCCATTTCTCCATTTTCACTGGGCAATCACAAACAGGAGAAATGCACTTTACAGACCAGGCTACAATGCCCCAAGGTGCTATTTACCATCTTTGGCATAAGCCACGCAGTACACAGTGTCTTTATGTCCTTTCAAAGGCTGAATCAGGGTTCCATCAGAAGTATCATACACCTGTGCAAATGAGGAGAAAAAACCAATCCAAACATACAAACAACAGAACTTACATGAAAAAAACCTTCAGTGAATCACAGAACCACGTGTGGGTGGGAAGGCACTGTAAAGCTCACTCAGTTCATGCCCTTGCCATGGAGCAGTGAGACCCTCCACTGGACCAGGCTGCTCCAAGCCCCACCCAACCTGGCCTAAAACACCTCCAGTGTGAGGGCTGGGATATCAAATTACTGAAGGCCAGCAGATTATGCATTTTCTTTTGTGTCTGCTTTTTTTCTAGCACAGAAGCAGCTTTCTGTGACATGATACTTCTTAGAAAGAAACAAGTCAGTACTAGAAAATAACATGTACAAAGGACATTTTTCAAGAGTTTGTTTGGCATCTTGTTGGCTTTTGATCTTTTATTTTTATATTTTTCATCTTGCTGTTAAAACATCTCTCTATGCATTTGATGTTTAATCAAAATAAATTTCTGCAAAGGAGCATCAGTAAATATACGATTCTGTTAGCCCTGAGAATAACACCTGCTGTCCTGAAGTGCTGAACTCCACCTGTACAACCCATCCACCATCCCTCCATCCCTCCATCCCTTCCTGCTGTTCCTACCCCGCCCCATGTGAAAGGAGCTGAGAGCAGCTGGTTCTGAGCTGCTCTTGCAGCAGCCCCAGGGAGCACACACAGCTTGAGGGGAGTGCTCCCACACCTTTCCTACCAGCACAGTGCCAGGACACGGGGCTCGTTCACGGATCTCCAACCCCGGGCACGGCACAAGAGGACGAGATGACACAAATAACATAAATCTCATTACTTCTGGAAATAGAGCTTAAAACTTGGTAAGAAATATTAAAAAGCTTCAAAACACTTTCGAATTGGCCTGCATTAATATGTATGTTGCTGTGAGGCTGCACTGCCAGAGATAAGGGGATTTCAGATAGGTTATATTCATAAGTTAATGTGAAAGAAATCCTGCTCGTGCAGCTGTAAAGGAGAGAGCACAGGAAGGTTTCCCTACCAGCAGCCTGTTTCCAGCAGCAATTATCAGCTGGGTCCCGTCCGGCTTGAACGCGAGGTCGTAAATGCTGATGGAAACAAACAAGCAAGAGGCGTGTCAGGAGACAGGAACGGGTCCGTGTCCGTCAGTGTGCCCGTGGCCAGCGCTGCAGGGCACGGCGAGCCGGGGCTGCTCACAAGGAACCCGGGCGGCGGGGCCGCGGCACCGAGAGACCCCGCTGGAGCCCCGAGCAGCGCGGAGCGGAACGGGCCGGGGCAGGGAACGGGCCGGGACACGGAACGGGCCGGGACAGGGAACGGGATGGGGCAGGGAACGGGCCGGGGCAGGGAACGGGCCGGGACAGGGAACGGGCCGGGACAGGGAACGGGGCCGGGACAGGGAACGGGGCCGGGACAGGGAACGGGCCGGGACAGGGAACGGGCCGGGACAGCGGCCGTGCCCGGGGCCGCTCACCATTGCTCGGCCCTGTCGCGCCAGGTGAGCGCGGCCCGCATCCCTCGGGCCCCGCACGGCTCGGCACGGCTCAGCACCGCTCGGCGCCGCTCTCCCGGGCCCGCTCTCCAGGTCCCGCCGCTGCCACGGGCAACGCGCCTGGGCCAGGGCCGGCGGGTCCGCCGCCCCGCCAGGGGGCGCTGCCAGCCGGGGAGGGGGACGCTCGCGCGGGGCGGGGCACGGGAATGTCATGTGAGTGTCATGTGAGTGCCACGTGAGCGGCGGGCGGGAGATGGCGGCGGGCGGGTGAGGGCGGAGCGGGCCCGGGCGGGAGCGGGGATCCGTCAGCGGGGTGCGGGCGGCGTCGGTCCGTGCCCAGGCCTGCCCCTGTGCCCGGAGCTGCCCCGGAGCTTGACCTTACCCGGGCTCTCCTTCCCCTGCAGCCCCGGCGGCGTCAGTCCAAGAGCGGCGGCGGCGGAGGAATGGCCCGGCCCCAGCCCCGGCTCCGGGGAGCACGGCCCGGCAGGACCCAGCGCCGTCCCCCGCGGGTGGCAGCGGGTGAGCAGCCGCAGGCGGGCGGGCAGGACGGCCGGGAGGATCGACGTGTACTTCGTGAGGTGAGCTGGGCTGTCAGTGAGCTCTGTGTGCCCTTTCTTGGCAGGACCACAGAAATGTGCCCGAACATCGCCCTGGAAACTGTTCTTGTTCTTTGTTTTGGGGTTGTTTTATGTATTATTGAAGATTTTACAGCGAAGAGTAGAAGAATGAGAAAGTCATTGCTAATTTACTTTCCTTTCCTACCACAGCCCCGAAGGGAAGAAGCTAAGATCAAAACGAGCACTTGTGGAGTATTTACAGAAAACTGGAGAGACAACACTGAAAGCAGCAGATTTTGATTTCACAGCTCCTCGAGGCAGCACACGCTCAGGGTTGAGAGGATATGGCACAGGAGCTGTGAGGACTGATCTGGAAAAGGAGGATTGTCAGAACAAAGTGCAGGATCTCCATGCACAGAATGGTGCTGAGGTTGGAATTCAGAACATCCAGGCTGGGAATGGACACCTGGAAGATGCTACAACTACCGTGGAAAGCACAGATTTAGTAATGGAAGACACAAACCCAGAGGAGAGTTTGAAAATCAGAAGAAAGGGGGCAGATGGGAAAAGTGTCCAGGAGACTAGGAGACGTGGGAAGGGCTCAGAAAGGAGGAACCAAAGTGACCCCAAGAGCAAGAGGCAGAGAAGAATCTCTAACACACTGGGGACCGAGTGTGTTGAGAAGAAGAGAGTGTGCAGACAGACAGACACACGTGGAGCTGCCAGCCAGGCTGTGGGTGATGCAGGGAAAGCTCTGTCAGGGGTGCCCAGGGCACGGCTGAGGTCCATGGCTGGCTCACAGAGGGAGCTGGGTCACCTGCCAAAGGAGGGGCCATGCTGCAGTGACACACCTGCTGCAAGGCCTGAGGAGAAATCCTGTGGACTGGAGACAGGGACGGTGCCAGATCTGAGGGATCTGGGTCAGCAGAACGTTAAACCTGACCCCGAGGTGGAGGCTGAGCCCTGGGACAGGACAGGCTGCTCAGCAGTCACAATGTCACCAGGTGTGTGTGCATTTAAATTCCAGCAGCATTTAAATTATTGCACTTACTCAAAACTGAAACTTACTGTGCCAAACTCTTAAGCTGTACAGTGTCAGACAATAATCTGGAGGAGATTGAAGGTACCTTTGTGTTCTGTACTAGAGAAGAATTCCTTCTGTTTCTCTTATGCCTAAAGCAGAAATGGTGTGTGAAACATGACAGAAAAATATTTGGTCATTTTCCTAATGCTGAAGTTTTATTTCTTTACAGAAGAGTCTGTCCCACGAACACGAGTGGATAGAAGGAAAACGAGTCCATACTTTTCCAGTAAATATAGCAAAGAAGGTATTGTCCTTAGGGAAATACTTGGTTTTGTTTTGTTTTTTTTAGTGGGGAAGGGATAAGATGGCTCAGCATCAAGGGATGATGTGGAAAATTCCTTGCAGCTTGACACTGACTGCAGCTGTGCCAAGTGGGACACAGTGCCCTGCAGCCCTGTAAAGGCTGTGTGGGAACTGCTGTGGCTCCATCTGTGTACAGTGCCTCCACAAAAATGCTTCAGAGGTTGTCATTTCAGTTTGGTTTTTTTTCCTTAAACGGGTAAAGCCATCCTTTCCTGACTAATAAATATTCCTGTGTTGCCCCTGTGCAGCCCCCAGCCCACCCAGAAGGAAGGCCCTCAGAAAATGGACTCCTCCACGTTCTCCTTTCAATCTTATCCAAGAAACACTCTTCCATGATCCATGGAAGCTTCTCATTGCCACCATATTTCTCAACAAAACTTCAGGTAAGCAGAGTAGCAGGAGTAGGTGTGTAAATGTTGGGAGGTGTTACAGAGCTGGAATTGCTGCCAGTTTTAATGGCATTTATGAAAGAATCTATTTATTTTAACTTGTGTAACTTTGAAATAGTAATCCTTAGTTGGTACCTTGTCTTGGAAAAGCTCACTTGAGAGAGGATATGGATAGTCCAGAAGGAGAACTCCATCCCAGCCTCCTGCTCATGGGATTCTTTCACCAGGGAAAATGGCCATTCCAGTGCTCTGGGAGTTCCTGAAGAAGTATCCTTCCCCTGAGGTAGCCAGGTCTGCAGACTGGAAAGAGATGTCAGAGCTGCTCAAACCTCTTGGCCTCTATGAACTCAGAGCCAAAACCATCATCAGGTTCTCAGGTGGGTTTTCCTGACATCTGGAACAATCTTGGTTATGCTGGCAAAAGACAACCAGCTTTGATCAGTCGCTGCTCTGTGGATTCTCCTCTGTTGTTGGGCTGGTGGGTTATTTTGTGCACCTGAGCAGGGTGTGCAGCAGGGTGTGTGTGGGTGCTGAGTGCTGTGCTGGCCCTGCAGGTGAGTACCTGAGCAAGGCGTGGCGCTACCCCATCGAGCTGCATGGCATCGGCAAGTACGGCAACGACTCCTACAGGATCTTCTGTGTCAACGAGTGGAAGGAGGTGGGTGCTGCTCTTGGGCCCTTCAGCATCCCACATGTGCCCACTGACCCCTGGCACTGGGAAATCAACACTCACAATGTTGGAACAATGAGATTTTTAAGGTGTTTTAGTAAATATTTGACATTTTCCCGGTGTTTCAGGTGCAGCCACAGGACCACAAGTTGAACGTGTACCACACGTGGCTGTGGGAGAACCACGAGAGGCTGAGCATCGACTGAGCTGAGCTGAGCTGGGGTGACCTGGCCCCATCATTTCCCCTCGGCTGCCCTCACAGTTCTGGGTGTAAATATCTGTGTGATGTCAGGGCTGGTGTCATTGCTATTTTTTTAATAAACGTGTCTCTGTTTTGTAGTGCCTGTCTCTTGCAGTGCAGCTCTGTGCCCGCAGCTGCCTGGGGGCTGGCTGGGAACAGCCATCATGCCGTGAGCAGTCGGGATCTGCTCCGTGCTGCCGGACGGGGCTGCGGGGAGAGGCTGTGCCAGGACAGACCTGCACAGAGCAGAGTGCGTTCAGCGCCCGCTCCCGCCCTGGCACTGCCCCGGTGCCCCCGGAGCTCTCTGTGCCCTCCCAGTCTCAGCCGGGAGCGGGATCTGCGTCGCTGCGGCCGGAGCGGGCCCGGGCCGGTTCTGGCTCCCCGGAGCTGCGGCCGCCCTCGGCACCCACAGCTCGTTACCGGGCCCGGGCCGGGACCCGCCGCCATTGGTTCCGCCACGCCGCCAGGCGGCGCTCGCCCGCCCGCCCGCTCGCTCGCACTGGCGGAAGTAGCTGCCGGGCACAGCCTGGCGCTGTGACGCAGACAGGTCCTGTCAGCTTCATAAGCAAGCGCGCGGTTCGTGGCGGTGGGCGGGAAGCACCGATCTGGGCGCCCCCGCCGGACCGAACCTCCCTTCCCGGTGCCACCTCGCTGCGGCAGCCGTCTGGTCTCCGGGCCGCCTGGCCGGTGCCCTGCCTGCGCGGCTGCAGCCCCGCACGCCCCTGCCAGGACCGCCCAGAAGCGCGTCCCATAAGCGCCTGCGCGCGGGGCGCCTCCCTCTCTCGGGCGGGCCGGCGGGGGACGCGCCATCGGCACCGGTGAGTCCCGGCCGCGCCATCCGCGGCCATCCGGCCCCTGGCGCTTCTGGCACGGACCGCTTCCCTCCCTTTCCCTTTCTCTCTCTCGCGTCTTTTCCGCGGGACGCGGCCTTCGCGGGCCGGAACCGCTCCTCTGCCGCCGGGGCGACCCCAGATGGGCGGCGCTGGGGCCTCATCCGCGCCCCTTCCCGGGTGCGGGGCCCCGCTCTCGGGCAGGGCTCGGTGCCGGGCCGGGCGGAGCCGGGGTCTCGGGTGCTGTTGATCTCCGCGGTGTGCGGCGCCGGGCTCCGGCAGGAGCATCGCAGGGCCGTGGGGATGGCAGCGCCGCACCTCCCAGGATCGCATCTGGAGAGCTGCCAGTGCTCTGCCAGCTTCGGAGGCGGGAGGCAGAGCCCCAGCAGATGAAGACCCATTCCCTCGCCGGCCTGCCGTGGCTCGCGGGGGAAGGCAGTCTGCGACACGCGCGGCCCTAGGAGCTGCACCGCGCCTCGGCCGCGCCCCGCGCTCACCCCGCTCTGTCCCGCAGGCATCATGCCTGCTCTTAGGCCTCTCGTGAAGCCCAAGATCGTCAAGAAGAGAACCAAGAAGTTCATTCGGCACCAGTCTGACCGCTATGTCAAGATCAAGGTGAGGAGTCGCTGCAGGTTCCCAAGGGCAGGAACCTCTGGGGTGCCTTTGGTGCAGGTGGGGAAGGGAAGCCCAGCAGGATGGTGGCAGGCTGCAGCAGGGCAGGGAGAGTGGGGAGGCCAGCGTAGGCGGCCTTCAGGCCAGCTGTGTTCAGGGTGATCTCCTTTTGTAACCGTTCTCTGCGTTTGTGCAGCGCAACTGGCGCAAACCCAGAGGCATCGACAACAGAGTGCGCCGGCGCTTCAAGGGGCAGATCCTGATGCCCAACATCGGCTATGGCAGCAACAAGAAGACAAAACACATGCTGCCCACGGGCTTCAGAAAGTTCCTGGTCCACAATGTGAAGGAGCTGGAAGTGCTGATGATGAGCAACAAGTGAGTATGTGGGGCCTGTACTCCCACCTGTGGGAGGTGATGTGGTCAGGGTAGAACGAGGGAAGTCATTGCCTTTGAGAGCACAGATGCCATCACGATGCCCTCAGTGGAGCCGCCCTGGAGGGTGGGGGCACAGGGAGGCCTCGGGACTGGCAGTCCCATCCCCTTGGCAAAAATACACAATGGTGGCACACGCGGCTGTGCCATATCACTGGCAACCATGGTCAGAACTGGGGCTGTGGTCAGACCTGGGCACAAGTCTGCTCCAGTGCTTGTTTTTGCTACAAAGTAGTAAACAGTAATTAACAACTACCTCCGATTATCAGAGTCATTCGCAAGAAAAGCTGAGCTGTCCTGGAGGGGAGCTCCTGCTTCAGGCCAGGGTCAGGCTGCTGAGGGCTGGCAGTCACGGCTCAGTGCCCGTGCAGCAATGTCCCCGTGCTCAGCTGTGCCTAAGTGCTGCTGCAGGGCAGCTCCAGCCTCTCCCCTGGTGCCAGGGCTCTGGAGGGCTTTGCCTTGGCTCTGGGTGCTGCTGGAGCCAAGCCCAACCCTGCTGCCTGTCCCCACCAGGTCGTACTGTGCAGAGATTGCCCACAACGTGTCCTCCAAGAACAGGAAGGTGATTGTGGAGAGAGCCGCCCAGCTCGCCATCAAGATCACCAACCCCAATGCCAGACTGCGCAGCGAGGAGAACGAGTAGCAGCTCTGCAGCACGGGTGTATTTAATAAAGCCTCTCTTTACTACAGTCCAACTCGCCTGCTGTTTGGCATGGGCAGAGGAGGGACAGCAGCCTGTGTTTGGCTCCAGGGCTCTGCAGGGAGCAGTGTCATGGTGATGGTCAGTGAACTCGGGGCACACAGCTTCACAAGCATATTTTATTTTCCATACCACCCAGACAACAACTGTCCTTTCACACAGCACTATAAATACTATTCACATCACCCACTCTGTCAAAAGAGAAAAGAAAGCACAGAGCAGTTAAGTGGCTAGAGCAGTGTGTCATGATGGCCTCATCCTCGAGTTGGCTGTTAGAACCTTAGTCTCTTAAGGCATTTTCTCTTGCACAAAGCAGAATTTGAGCACAGCAGCCACTATGGGCTGTGTGCTTGCACCCCTGGCTCCTGCCTGCCACCTCTGGCCCCTGTGACTGACACTGACCACGGTGCTCCTGCCGATGCCTGCTGCTGATGTGCGACCAGGACCAGTAAAGCTTGTGGCTGGTGACACCAACACTGAGGTGCTCCAAGGGAGAGAGAAGCCATGTTAGTGCAAAGCAAAGCTTTAAGGAGGGTTTGTCACTGAAACAGTCAATAATCATCCCTCGGGGAAGAGGGCTGAGGTATTTTGCAGTCAAAACCATAAATATAAAAGCCAAGCAACAAAGCTTTGTATTTCCCAAAAGCCAAACTGAAGCCCCAGGAGGAGTGTTGGGGTGTCAGGTAACCCCCCTGCCCTGTGCAGCCTCAGCAGCTTAGCAGGTCCAAGTCTCCTTTCCCAAAGGCCTGTGGGATGAACCCCTTCATAAAGACATGGCTTCCAGTTTTTAGCCATGTTTCTCAGTGAAAACACTATAAATACATTCTTGGGCAATTTAAGGTAGAAAGTGCATGTGCAGTGATTAAAAAACCTTTGTACTGCAGTAAGGAGTATTTGAAGAAGTAGTTTCCATTTTCATGGAACCACAATTGTGATTGCTTTGTGCACCCCTTAAAACTTCCTAAAAAATGGGAATACTCATCTTCCAGCCCCTCCCCTACATGAGGTTGTATTCCAAATCTCTGAAGTGTCTGATACAAATGCAGCTGGATCAGACCAGTCCTGTCCAGCTGTCACATTTCACACACCATCCCCAATTCCTTCCGGTGGCTGCCCAGGAACTTGGGTTTGGCTGTGGCAGGAGAGCAGCTCAGTGGCATTTGTTCCTCCCCACCCAGCTGGTGTCTGGCTGGGGCATCCCAAGGGCAGGAGGGTGGTGGGGAAAAACATCTTAGCTCATGTCCATTGACTCCAAGGTGGGGAGGGAAGCAGAATCTTTCTGGATGCTCTCAAAAAGTGATGCCATTTCAGGACTGGATCTGATCTGGGATGAAAACTCAGCCATTGCTGGGCTTTTCTCCACCTCAGGGATGGTCAGGAGAGCAGCCACTGCCCGCATGGCCGAGCGCTTCAGCTCATCCTGCTTCTCAAACTCCTGCTTCACCGAGCCGGCCTTCACCTGCAAACCCAAAGCCCGTTTGCAGCGGGCGTTTAGAAAATGCCACGTGCAGGCCCAGAACCAACACAGCAGCAAAGAGCAGCGGAGGATTTGCAGCTAGGGAGGTGAGGGGAGTGGCTCAGCAGCAGGGAGGGAGAAGGGCAGGAGGCTGGCCTTACCTTGGTGGAGCAGGTGGCCCGGAGGGGCTCGATGAGGCGCTCGAGGCGCTGCAGCACGGCGCTGGGGCACAGCACCGAGAGCCGCGCCAGCACGATGAACGTCAGCATCTGCACCGGGACAGAGGGACACGGGAGGGAGGGACACTGCTGGGGGTCTCTGGGGCACAGCTCTGCCCACAGGCTGGGCTGTGCCTGCACTCGTGCAAGGGGCTCTGCTAAGAGCTGCAAACGCACCCCAGGCAGCCGGGGGGCTGGACTGCAGCTGGCCCAGGTGTGAGCAGTGCTGCAGGTGTCTCAAAGGGCTGGCAGCCCTGAGGACACTGCACCCCCTGCCTGGGGCTCTGGGGACACACAGCCCCACAGGGAAAAGGACACCAGTCAGGGCACAGCACCTACCCGAATGTCATAGTGATCCTTCAGCCCATCCTCCACGTGGTTCAGGTAGTCGTAGATGTCCAGCCGGTCCAGGCAGCTTTCCAGCAGGGTGTACATGCACTCAAAAGCAGCTTTCCTCACATCAAGGCCATCGTCCACTGTGTGCTTGAATGGCCCCATCTCTACCTGAGCCGAGACAAACAGCACAGCTGGCACCAAAGAGCAGACAGAGCAGCAGCTCCACCTGGGCCCCAAGGCTGCTGTGGGTCACGCTGGGGGTCCTGCCCAGCCAAGCCCAGTTACCTCACGGATGAGCTCCCTGCGCACTTTGGTTTCGTTGTACAGGCTGGGCAGGACTGAGCTCAGTAAATCCCGGATTAAAGAAGGCTTGTTGTGAGCAGCAGAATTAAACAGGGCTAAAGCCACACGGCGAACGTTCAGGTCTGGGTCTTGCAGAGTTTGTAGGAAGTCACCTGTGGGATAAGAACACATCAATCAGTCCTGTAGCCAAGAGGCTGCAACATTTTTGCAGTATTTTAAAAGAATATTGGGGTCTATTTCAAGGAGGATGGTTATGAGAGTATTTGTGGTAAAATAACTAGTGGCACAGTCTGTCAGAGCCATTTGAGATGCTTTCTCTCCCTCCATTTGGTACAGGAAAGAAACATGACTGTCCTGCATTCGGGCATAAAAACAGTGTGACTCTAGCTACCTCACCCTAAAGTCAAATCAGAAGCTCTGTTATTCAAGGAAGTTGTGGGGGATTTTTCAGATCCCATCTGATGAAACTTCTTTGAAACTTCTTTGACTTCACTCACAGAGGAGTGGTAAATCCCTGAGCTGCTAGACACAACCAGCCTGTCATGCCCCCAGCTCACACCCCTTCCAAAGCAGCCTACCTATGCAGCCTTTCAGGAGAGCATCGATGGGCTGAGGCTGGTCTGTGATGGTGAACTTGATGGCAGTAACCACGGTGCTCCGGGCATGTGGGGAGCCTGCCATGGAGAGGGGAAGGAAAACAGTGAAAAACCAGGAGAGAAAATCACTGCTCTAACTCTCTAGTACATATTCTGCTCTTGATCCTGTCACACATCTTACAGAGAAAAGGGAGTAGAGGATTCTCATCAACTCTGTGTTTGAATCTGCTCCTGCACAATCTCCTGGTGTAGTCCCTGCTCCCAGCACCCTCCTGCTCTTGTGCAGACTAGGGGTCCTCTGATCCCCCTTGCAGAGAGATCCATCTGGTTACCTCTCCTCTCAACTGGCTTTGCTCCCTGCTGTACCCACAAGCAGTTTACAAAGGCAATTTCTATCAGAAGGCAGCATTTGCCCGCTCTGGCCATTGCCCCAGGCATTACCTGCTGACAGCTGTTTCCTCAGCCGGGGCAGCAGCTCGGCAGGGTTCACCAAGGCCAGCTTGCCCAGGCACTCTGCCACCACGCTGCGCGTGCCCTCCTCCGTGCACTCGCAGTGCTTGAAGAGCAGGGCCCAGATATCCTCCACGTAGGGCGCGAGGCTGGCAGCGGGGGCGCAGCCGATCACCTCCTTGAGGGAGTGCAGCAGCAGGTACTGTCTCTTGGGCTGGCTGCCGATCTCGGCCAGCAGCAGGGGCAGGCTCTCCTGCAGGCTGCCCGCGCTCACGCTGCCCAGCGCGAAGGCGGCGGCGGATTTCACCTCCTCGCTGGGGGAGCCCAGCGCCTCCAGCAGCGCGCTCCTGAGCTCCCTCTGCGCGCTCAGGTTCGTGCTGCGGCCCACCTCTGCCAGGAACAGGAACGCCAGCACCTGCACAGCGGGGCTGGACTTGGGGCTCTTCACATCCTGCACAAAGCGGGTGATGGTGGCAGGGCCCTCCTTGGGGCAGGCGGAGCACAGGGCGGCCACGCACCGGGCCACCGAGTGGAAGGCCTGCTTGTGCAGGGAGAGCGCCTGGCCCGCCCCGGCCGGGCCCGGGCAGTACACGGGCGCCGTCAGCTGCCGCACCAGCTCCGCGTAACCCACCGCGGCCGGCCTGGCCAGCACCAGCGCCTGCAGCAACTCCATGATGGCCTTCAGGGCCCCCCACTGAAGCAGAGGTGAGTGTACAAGCTGAAAGATTTCAGCAAGGACGGAGCCACTGATCTTGGAAATGCAGGATGGATAAATCTTGGCCAAAGTCGTGAGGAAGGTGATGGTCACCTGGGACACATGCATGTCATTCTCGGTAATTAAGACAGGGAGCTCTGTCAGCACAGCCTCAATCATGGCAGGCTTGAGGCTGTCACTGTAGTTCTTCACCAGGATGTCCAGAGCATTCAAGGTGCTCAGTTTCAAGGCACGCTGATTCTTTCTCAAGAAGGAAGCTAGAATGGGAGACCTTCCCCTAGGATGGGTCTCAAATCTATTTGAAGTGGAGAATTAGCAATTAAGGTTAATGCTTTGACTGTTGTCAATCTGGTGATTTCGTTTTTGAGCCTCTCCAGAAATATCTTCAAGGTTGGCTGGAGGTCAGTGCTTAAGTGGTCTCCCAAGTTGTAAATTATTTGCCCCATGCAGGAGATGGCACGTTCCTTCACCTCCTGGTCGATGTCAGCTGCCTTCAGTCTCTTCAGAGTAGCAGAGAAAAGGTCCTTCACATAGGGCTTGGCATCAAAGCTGTACTGTTTGTCCAAAGGCCTGATAACTTTCACAAGCTGCTGAGTTACCAGCAGAGCCTCTGACGTGATCTTATAAAAGGGGTCTCCAATACAGGCCACAACAGAAGGCAGCAGGGCTTTGACATGAGGGTGAAATACCTCTGGCTGGTGGTTGCTCAGAAGGACGTGGAGGAAGGAGAGTGTGTCGATCCGCATGTTGGAGGAGCTGGATTTATCCGCCAAGGAGAAAACAATACCTGTGCAGAAGAAAATATGATGATGTCATATTTTTCCCAAAGAAGGAGGTTCATGGATCCAGCCTGGGACAAGCACAGGAGACTTCTCTCATATTCACTATACTATCACACCAAAAGCAAAGGTGGGACCTGAGCCTTCCAGGAGTGGGATGCTTCATAAGCCCCTTCTTCATAAGCAGAAGAGCTCAGAGAAAAATATGGTGGTGCAAATTAAAGAATAGGTCAATATAAAGAATTTTTTAAAATGCCACTGCATTTTGCAAACGGAAAGGGCATTTGTATTCCTGATCTCAGTGTGGTAACAGCACAATTCCAGCTGCTTTCAGAGGAGGCTGGAATATGCCCTCCCAAAAGCATCTTGTCAGGGGACTTTGGAAATGAACTTGGAGTTTTTATCCCAGCTTTCAGTACAGAGGCCAGAATTAATCTGGGAGTTATTCAGCACATCAGCAGAGAGCAGAACTTCATGTGTTTGTCCTAATGCTGAGCAGAATAACTCACAGGAATAAAACTGGAAGGCGCAGGCAAGGAGCACATGTGTTCAGAATGGATTTTGCCAGCCCCAGAATGGATTCTGGTGCTTCCCCCCACACCACAGAACAGCTTACCAGGGATAAGTGCAGGTATATGATCTGCCAGGCAGCCAGGAAGAACACTGGCCAATTCTGTCAGAAGGCTGAAACAACCCTGTCTTGATTTGATGCTCTTTTCTTTGAGCTGCTTGTGCAAGGCCTTGATGATGTTGGGAACCTGCAGTTTGGAGAAACAAATGAGAAGGGGACACCTGAGTCATCCCAGCTGCTCACTCTAGCACATTTCTATGTTTATTCTAGTTTATTCTGTTATTTCTAGTTTATTTGATGAGTTTCCTGAGCAACAGCTGCAGTAAGGCACCAGCCAGAGCCTTCACCCAGAAGCCAGCCTGCCTCAGCCTGCACACGTGCCAGGGCTGGTGGAGGGGCAGTGCTGTGTACCCCACGCTCCTGTGCTGTGCCAGCACTCTTCTCCTGGAATGGCAGGAGGCAGACAGGACACAGCCAGCCTCTGGATCTGGGCCCCCTAGATGCCTGCCCCAGGGCTCCCTCAGCTAGCTACATTCTCAAGGTACCTACTTCTCACTGCTTTGTGATTTAACCTGCTCACACACCTGCTTCTGAAGCATTGTCAGGGGAATGTCATCCTTGCCAGAGGCATCAGAAGAGTGCAGCCAGCTCTGGGTAGGCAGTGTTTGCTTCAGCAAGGAGATGTAAGCATTGAAGATGTCAGCTTTGACGTTCTCCTCCCTCTCTTTGAACCTGCTTATCAAGGCTGGGGAGAGGGTTCTGTAGAAGTCCTGCAGGAGGTCAGGCCTGCTGCTGACCACGGCCTCCAGGCACTTAGCCGCAGCCCTGCGCACCTTCCAGCTGATGTCGTCGTCGTCGCTGTACTCATCATTGCTCTCTAGAGACAGCACAAGGGGAAACAAGGCAGCATGGTGAGAAAACTGCAGCTACAGGATCACTCCATCCTCAGAGCTGCCCTCTCCAGGAGGAGAAAGCAGGAAGGGGGGAAATGTTAACCCAGTGTTCTGCTGAGCACAGCCATCCTCACAAGCAGGCACCTTGCTCTTCATCCTCCCCATTTTCAGTTTCCATCATCTCTTCCTCTTCTTCCTCATTATCATAGTTGTAGTTTGGGTCAAAGGTAATGTACTTCAAACACAGTCCCATCACACTTGAGATGTGAGGGTCCATTTCCTTTGGGCACCTATCACAAATTAAAATTGTAACAGTTAACCAGAGACTAAGCTGTTTTAAATATCCAAATAGTATTATTAATCTCAAAAGGATCTCAAAGTGCTTCACAGACCATGTGAACATTTTGATAACATGAATTAAATCAAAGATGCTCCTTTCTGCTGTGTATGAAGCAAGGCCACATTCTCCTATAGGGAGGATGCAATAAATAAATCAATTCCCTTCATCCAGTTGGGAGGACTGAGTTAAAACCAGATTTGGTGAGGAGGAGGGAATAGTTTTGCTCAAAGTGACCTTGCAGCTGGGAATGCTAAAGATGTCAGTGTGGGAAAACTCCATTTATTATACCTAATGTTGTCTTCCCAACAGGAATACTTGCAGGAAGGCCCTCCTTCCAGGATGCTGAATGTATGGATATTGAGGACAGGGATGCACTGGGTGGTGCAGAGGCATTCCCTAAGGACACACACCTTCTCACAAAGGACTCAAAGGCCTGGAAACAGTACTCTCGCAGCTCGTCATCATCCACATTACAGTACTGAACAATCAGAGGAATTATCTTCTCCAGGTGCTCTCCTGGGAAAGAGAGCAGGCAGCAGTGAAAAACCATTCCAGCCTTCACTCACCGAGGCAGCTGACAGCTCAGCCACCTGCCCCATCCCTCCTGTGCCTGGAGAGCACTCCTGTCCCAGAGCTCACGGGCAGGGAGCCAGCAGCCACCAAAACCAGCTGGGCTGGCCTTCAGCAGCTGATTCCCTGCTCCCTGTCTGCAGCCCCTTGGTGGCACTTCAGTCACAGGAAGAGCTGTGATTAGAGATCTCTTAGGACCTAATCTCAACTCTGGCAAGTCTTTTAGACAAGAAATACAGTATGTTGCCAAGCCCTCTGTCATTTAGAAGGGGGTGAATCCATTGACCTAGTTCACAGAGGTGTTAATTCAAACCAGAGAAGTGCTGTGAGATCTCGAGGGGATGATCTTAGTCACTAGAGAAGGGCAGCCATGGAGATACTCTGGTGTCTCCTTTCCAAGTGGAGATCAGAGAGCCACACCAGAACCACAGAGGGGATCACAAGCACAAGCCACTAATCCATTAAGAACAATAAGCACTCATCTTATACCACTAAGAGGAGCTGCTCTAAATGCATGTACGTTCCCCAGCATCACTCCAAGCTGCTCCCCCTACCTATGCGGTGCCCAGCCTGCCTGCTGATGCCAGCCACGCACTGGATGTACGTCCTGGTGCTGGATGTGGACTCGTTCCTCTTCAGCTCTGCCAGCAGATGCTCTGTGAGCTCTGAGAAGATGTTTCCACTGCAGGTCAAGACCAAGTGCCCCAAGGCAATGATGGCCCGTTTACGAACTGCCAGCCTGGGGCTCGTCAGCTGGGGCAGCAGGCAGGTCAGGATGGAGGAATGGAATGAGTAGAGTGTTCCTCCCAACCTGCAATGAACAGAACAAGGCACAAGGTGAAAGTCAAAGGCTCAGAAAAAAGCTCTCTTGGCAGTAACAAATCTAAAAACCCTTCAGCTATGGAGACTTCATGCACGTTGTGGGGAGGGGGAAGAGATGGGTGGGTTTGTCACTTTGGTCTGAACACTGACTTGTTCTGTAAAACACAGGGAGAGCTTATTTGTCTCCATCATGGAGGAGTCTTTGACTGTGTCCTTCTGGATGACCCAAGGGTGTGCTAGTAATATCCTGCAAGCAGATGACATACGACACTGTCACTCTGACCTATGCAACAAAGGGCAGCCAGGAAAAGAAAAAAAAACAAACATGTGTGATGGGCTCATAGGGCTAAAATAAACCTCCCTGCTTTGCCCTCACCCTTCCACGTTTGTGTGAGCTAAGCTTCTGTGGGATCCATCACCAGAGGCACTGCCATTCCCAAGCACAGAAAGGCTTGGCATGTTATCTCATCCCTGCTCTACTCTGATATTCCCTAGGAGCAGCCAACCAAATCCTGTGTTTTTATGTCCTAGTAATAGGATTAGAAAAATAAAGAAATCAAAAGCAGACACATCCCTGCAGCCTCCTTCTATGCACAGCTGCCAGAAGGAAATCCTCTGGTACCTGCTCAGCATATCTGACAGGATGTCAAGAGCTTCCAACTGCACGGACACATCCTCCTGCTTGCCAATAGCTCCTGTCAGCTGGGCTGTGATCTTTTTGCACACATTTGCTGTCATGGTGGAACCTGCAAGAGAGATATTTTTCCCTGATGTCAGTTAACAAGGATTCTTTTTTGCTGCCAGGAACCATTCACTCCCTTGTACACTGAGAAAAGAAATCACTACTGGGAGATCTAATCAGGAGAGACTGAGATGGCTTCAGAGGAAAATTCTATTGCTGGGAGCCTCAGGTATCCTCTGAAAAGCTGATGCATAGTTCCAAATACAGCTCAAGTTTTCTTTTCATTCCATTTTTCATCCCACTGGTACCTCAGCTCTATTGTCCCTCCTCCTGATTTCACAGATTGTCCTCTGGCAGGTGAGTAAGGAATCAGAAACTTTTAGGCTCTGGACTCGACACTTTCCCCCGTTTGCCAGAGGCTGGGCCTCCCCGTTCCTCAGTGACAACTGGGGACACACAGGGTACCTGTGGCAGCTGGTGGCAGCTCAGAAATGACAGTTTTGAGGCCGATGCTGGAGATGTCTCGCAGCTGCTCCTTGTCTGACAGCATGTTCGTGCAGAGCGTGTCCACAATGGTCTCCACCTGGTACTCCTTCACCTTGCCAACCAGCGGGCCCAGGCTGCAGGAGGAGAAGCCAGTCAGCATGAAGGGCCTAATCCAACTGTCCATGTCCTTCAAACTGCCTCACTGCTCCTTCTCAAAGATCCTGGCCACCTATCTGGGAATGACTGACATTCCGCTCTAAGCACCTCCTTAGGCACAGAAAGGAAATATTCCTGGTTCCATTCTGAGGCCTCCTCACCATCACACTCTGGATGGATGAGAGATGGCAATGAGTATGGACTGACTGCAGATACAACCAGAGATAACAGGCAGATAACAGGTCCTCTGCTTGGTGCCCAACTGTTTTGCTTTAAAACCCTGAATAAACCAGCCCAAAGCAGGCAGAGACAGGAGCAGGGCTAAGAAAAGTCAGGACAGTGGGAATCAAAGAGAAAGGGCCAAAGATAACAGAGAAAGAACAGGGATAGAAACAGCATGTGGTTGAAAAGAAGGGAATATGAATGGGATCCATGGCAGGAAAAAAAAGAGGAACCCAAAATTGTCTTTAAATGGCCCATCCTTCTGGAGCCCTGGGGTGAACAGAGCTATTCAATGGCATTTCTAGACTGAACACACACACTTAGCTCCACTGGGGAAAGAGATGGAAAAGAATATGTCAGCAGCAGGATCCCTTTAACAAGGATTCACTAATAGAAGAACCTGCTGCTTTTGCTCACTTGGATTAAAAACATCCAGGAATGGTCAAAGGCAAAGCAACAGCACAGACTGCACTCAGAGTCAAGACAGGGAAAAATTCAAGTGCATTACAAAGTTCAGTGAAAGCTCCCTTGAAGAGAAGGATTTGGACCTGAAATTAAAGCCCATAAGTGTACATGTTTAGTACCACTGCTATCAAAGACAGATCCATGGAGAAATTCAGCACTGGATTTCAAAGCCTGAGAGAGGACAAGAGGTTGATGACCAAAATTTTAAATTATACTTCTCCCTGAAGAAATAAAATCTCAGGGATCCACCTTCCATGTGGTAAGGTTTATAACAGCAACACTGAAGTACTTCCAAAACCATCTCTTGCTGCTACAAAGGTGTCTGCGTGCTCACCCCTTGTGTCTACAGAGAGAGAAAGTGCAGTGCCTGCAAGAGAGGGCAAAGTCCCTTGCAGAGGAGGTTTGAGGGAGGTGTCAGGGCCAGGCTCTGTTCTCATACACTCTCTGCAGTCTGTGATGGCTTTATTAGTGCCAGGGAACATGGCTGTTACTGTCTAGGCTCTTACCATTTGACAGCAAGGTTCTGTACTTCCCCGTTTTTGTCCTCCAGCAATTTCAAAAGCATTTTCACAACTTTTTTCTCACTATCTTCATCTAGTTTTATTGAATCTTTCTGCAGTTCCATCATCAGGTCGTTGGTGGCCATAAACCTGAAAGGACACAGGGAAAAAGTGGACTGGCTGATGTGCAGACACAAAGACACAATCACGTTTGCATCACCTGGGACAGAACTTGGCAACTGGTGCTGATATGAAAACACACTACCAAAGAGTAACTTACAACACTGTCCTAAAGAAAAGGAAAATTACTACTGTCTTACAAGTAGTTATCTACCCAACAGGGGTCAGGTAAACAAAAACTCTAAAAATGGCACTCAGCATGTGTATTTCTTCTCAACGACTAAATGAAGATGGTTAACTATGCCAGAAAACAATCATGATGAGTTTTTTCATTAATTTGTCACCTGGCCTAGGAAAAGCCAGGGGGTCTAAGAATGCACCTAGCTCTGTTCCTTTTGGCTAACTTAGCACTGATAGTATGGCCCCACACATGGACAAGCCCTATCAAAAATGAAAAAAAAGTCATGACTCCATGCAAACTACACCCCAGAAGTGCACTAGGCTATATTTAGATTGTTGTGAGCAAAACCAGTATTTAAAATCTGGAGTATTTATCACTCCAGATTAGAAAGAAAAACACAGACCAAACTGACAGTCAGTTTTCTAACAGGGACAAAATGGAAATCCTGGAAAGCATCAATTTTCCCAGGAGCAGGAAGTGCAAAAGCTGCTGGTATAGGAGTGTGTGTTCTAAGAAATCTCAATGTGGCTATCGTGTGTTAGCTGCTTTCCAAGGTTAGCCCTGCACGGAATGGATGTCTAACAGGAACCACCAAGTCCTCCTCTCTTATTACAAAATGACAGCTGCTCCTTTTTAAATTAGGCTCTGATGTCACTCATTCAGCACATAAGAGCTCTCATGTACAGGTCATGGTTTGAGGCTTCAATCTGCAAGCCATTCCTGAGCAGCAGCGAGGCACATCTGGAATGAGGGACTGCTGTGGTGTTCCACAGCCAGCCTGGAACCCCGAGTGAGAAAACAGCAGCAATGTGCCCGAAGGTGCTAACGTGCACTCTGTTTCTGATTCTGCACTCTGCATGCAGTGGCTGTGTGGAACCAGCATGACCAATTATGGCCACAGGCTGAGCAGAGCCTTCCATGGCAGCACACCAGCTCGGGACTCGCTGCCTGCTGCCCTCCTGCCCAGCACCCTGGGATCTCACAAACATCCACCTGTCAGGGCAATGAGAGGAACCTGGTCCTGTAACACGTCGTGTTTGGCCATGTGCTGGGAGGAAATGGCCCTGCAGTGCCTCTGTGACACGACACGTGCCCGGTGCTGGGCACACCTCCTTTGCAGGGTTAACTGTACATTACAAACTGAACAAATTGACTGTACAACTGCTGCATCACTGACTTCTTTACAAAATACCTATTTTAACATCTCAGTACATCAGTAGCTTCTACAAAAATCAACCTATTACTAACCCCTCTCTTAGACCTCAAAATACCAAGTCTGGCCCAAACATTACCTTCCAGGTCAGTACTGAGAGAACAGTATGCTCAGGAGTGAAATCTTTCATGCATGTCAGTTTTATTTACTTTTTATAGAGTGCCTTACACATCAAGCCATTCGCCTAACCCTAAAAAGATGTCAACTTTTCTGCTGACATAAACAAAGAAATAAAAGCATCTCAGTCCTGTTAGGGAGGCACATTCTCCCATCGCACAGAAAAAGCTCTCCAAGCAGCCTGAGCAGAGCCAGTATGTGCAGAATCCGTCACCCAGGGACACGGGGGACTACTCACCCCTTTTAATGCACTGACTATCTCACCAATTATCAAAACAAATTAGAAGCATTTCAACTACGCTGTCCTTTATTCACAAAACAAATAACTTGAAGTCCAGCTGTCCAGACTTATTCCCCCTCCCACTTTGATCAGGCACCAATCTAGGCAAGGGAGGGGAGCCCCGCCGGTTTCTCCACCTTGCCCCTCAGCTAGGACACAGCCGGCCTGAAGCGCAGTAAATAAAACCGATGCCAATGCCATGTTTCCCGCACACCCGCTCCTCCCCGGCCCCGCAGGGCCCGGCCCGTGCCGCTGCCGCACCTGAAGTCCTTGTCGGTGGAGGTCATTTTCTCCAGCAGGCTGGAGATGTGGTAGGAGCCGCTGGCCATGGCGGAGGGCTCTGCGGGGCCGGGCTCGCCGCCCGCTCCGCTCCGTGCCGGCGGCTCCGGGGCCGGGGCGGCGGCCGCTGCCGATAAGGGGCTGTGCCCGGGCCCAGGCCGTGCCTCCGGCCCTCGCGGGCTCGGCTCGGCGCCCGCGGCAGGGCAGGTCAGCCCCGCTCCCGCCCCTCGCCTCTCCCTGCCCAGCCGAGGAGCGGCCGCCCCGGAACCCAGCACGAGCGGAACGTCGTCGCAGGCGGGCGGGGCGCGGCGGGGCCGGTTGTGCGCGGGACCGGCGTGCCACGTCTGAGCGCGCGGGCAGGGGCCGGGCCGGGCCGGGAGCAGCGCGGGGCCGCCGCCGCCATGGTGAGGCGGGAGCGACGGGGACGGGACGGGGGACGGGACCCGGGACGGGCGGGCGGGCGGGGGCCGGGCAGGAGGGAGCGGGGCCGGGGAACCGGCGGCGGCCCGGTGCGGGGCCCGAGCGCAGGCGGGCGGTCGCGGCCTCTGTCGCGGCCACGGGGCACCGGGCACGGTACAGGGTGCACCGGGCCCAACTGCTGCCCCGGCTGGGCGGGCGGGGACGGACGGGGCTCCGGGGGCCGCGGCCGCGCGTTGGTGCGCTGAGCTCGTTCTGTTCCTTCTCCCCGCAGGTCTCGGTCATTAACACCGTGGACACGTCCCACGAGGACATGATCGTAAGTGCCGCGAAGCTGCTCCGCCCGGTCCGGCGGCTGGTGTAACCGAGCTGCTCTGGGGCTCTCTCTGAGCGCTGAGGGCCGCATGTGTGTGCCCGTGTAACAGCACACTCGTGGGGTGTTGGATGCAGAATGCTGTCTGAAATCCTGATCTTGCCATTTTATACTCTGTGGAGAAGAAAACCTGGCTCGGAAGAAAGGGGAAATGATTTAAAATCTTAACTTTCATGTGTGGGCTTGTTTCTGCCCCTTTCCATGAAATAATAGAGATATGATGGTACAGAACTTCAGCTGATAAGAATGGTTTTCCTCTATATGGATGTTTCTGGGAGTAGATGTATTGGTGTGGGTAGGAAGAAAGGTTTCAAAGTAATTTATTGAAGGAAGGAGCCCAGTTAGGTGAGCCTAGTTCTTGACGAAGAATTTCTTCACAGAAGAGGCTGTCAAGTATTGGAAAGGGCTGCCCAGGGAGGTGGTATAGTCACCATCCCTGAAGGTGTTCAGGAAATGACTGGATGTGGTACTCAGTGCTGTGGTCTAGTGACAAGTTATTGGTCAAAGGCTGTAGTCAGTGACTGTGGAGGTCTTTTCCAGCCTTAAAGATTCTGTGGTTCAGTGCAGTGATGGTGAAGTTTCAAACATAATTAAAAGCAGTATTGTACACCCTCTTTTAAGAAATAAAAGAAACAGAAATACATAAATGGTCACTGCTTTGTAGTGAGCAGCCTGAATTCCCTGTCATGAAGGTTGCTGCTCAGAATTCCCTGGACTCCTCCTGTGTAGTGTTTGTGTAGTGATTGAAGAAACAGTTGGGGAAGCCAAGTGCTTGTGTGGCATGTGTGGAATAGTGTTCTCTGGACCCTGCCGTGCAGGGCCTGGGGGGGCCGTGCTGGTGCAGGGCCTGGGGGGGCCGTGCTGGTGCAGGGCCTGGGGGGGCCGTGCTGGTGCAGGGCCTGGGGGGGCCGTGCTGGTGCAGGGCCTGGGGGGCCGTGCTGGTGCAGGGCCTGGGGGGGCCGTGCTGGTGCAGGGCCTGGGGGGGCCGTGCTGGTGCAGGGCGTGGGGGGGCCGTGCTGGTGCAGGGCCTGGGGGGTGCTGGTGCAGGGCCTGGGGCCGTGCTGGGCAGGGCCTGGGGGCCGTGCTGGTGCAGGGCCTGGGGGCCGTGCTGGTGCAGGACCTGGGGGCGTGCTGCAGGGCGTGGGGGGGCGTGCTGGGGGCCGTGCTGGTGCAGGGCCTGGGGGCCGTGCTGGTGCAGGACCTGGGGGGGCCGTGCTGGTGCAGGGCCTGGGGGGCCGTGCTGGTGCAGGGCCTGGGGGGCTGTGCTGCAGGGGGCCTGTCAGCAGGCTGAGGGGGCCGTGCTGAGCACAGCTCTGCTGCTCTCCTTGCAGCACGATGCACAGATGGATTACTACGGCACACGCCTGGCCACCTGCTCCTCAGACCGCTCCGTGAAGATCTTCGATGTGCGCAACGGGGGGCAGATCCTCATCGCTGACCTCAGGGGGTGAGATGGCACAGCAGGAGAGCTTGTGACAGTCAGTCAGGGCACAATCTTCATGCTTTGTCCTTTTGCCCTTGGGCAGCATGAAGTGCAGGTTGAATTCCAGGGTGAACTCCTCCAAGACTGTGCTGAACAACTTCTCAGAGCTGGGGCGGGGACAGAGCCCCAGTGGGGCTTAGTCATTCATTTAGTACTTTGCACCTGTGGTTTTCAAGAAGTAAAACATACTGATACAAGCTGGAATTGTTTTCTGTGACAGTGAGAGCCCTGTGTCAGGGCACTATCTTTGCCACCTTAGCATTATCCATTCCTCATGTCAGAGCTCTAATCCCTCCCACAACAGCAATTCACAACCGTGGTCTGTGAGGCAGCTGCAGCTGGAAGGGATTTCTCTCAGCTTTTCCAAATTAAGTTGTTTCTTGCAGGCATGAAGGTCCTGTGTGGCAGGTTGCCTGGGCACATCCTATGTATGGGAATATCTTGGCTTCCTGTTCCTATGACAGGAAAGTTATTATCTGGAAGGAAGAAAATGGCACTTGGGAAAAGACCTACGAGTACACGGGACATGATTCTTCAGGTATGGAGGGTTGGAGTATGGAGCTGGGAAGGGAGACTGGGGAGATGAGGGGATTTGGGTAAGACTGAAATAAATCTGCTAGTGTTAAGGAAGAAAGCCTCTGTCAAAAAGCAAAGGATAAAAACTGAAGAGAGAGTAAATCTGTTCGGCACTAACAGGACATTTTCCTGAGATCATATTGCTGGATAACCCACTACTGATGCATACAATGTGTCTATAAGTGTTGTTATACAAATAAGTCAGCTTTCAAATAAAGATGGCAGAGAACTGAATTATTGAGGAAAATACTGTCTTTTTCCAGTAAGAAAAACTGCATTTATCATGCTGTATTTTGTTTTAAAATGGAAACTGTTGTGTTCAGATGATTTACCCTCCCAAGGCAGATCTGTTACTCAGTAAACAATGCTAATTGGCTGGGTTTTGCTGGAATTTGACTCATTCTCAGCTTTCAAGCCACTTGCTTTTGGTGCCTGTGCCACCGATACCAGCCAGTGAATTAGTCAGTCAGTTTTGGGTAGTCCCTGTGCTGTAATCTGGTCTGTCTCGCCCTTCCCAGTGAATTCTGTCTGCTGGGCACCACACGACTATGGACTGATCCTGGCCTGTGGGAGCTCTGACGGGGCCATTTCCTTGTTGAGCTACACGGGTGATGGGCAGTGGGAAATCAAAAAGATCAGCAATGCACACACGGTGAGTCTGGTCCTTTGGAGCAGCCCCGAGTTCCCAGAGCTACAGATCACACCAAGGTGATGCCTCAGAGCCTTGGCTAGACAAATACTGAAAGGCAATGAAATGATGTGAAACATCCAGAACCAAGAATAGTTTAAGTTCATCCAGAGTAGGTAGCTGTACTTGTTAGTCACTGAAATGAAGTGGAAATAGAATGAAGTTCACTAAACTGCAATGGCAATGCCTGTTTATTGGGCATTATTGTTACACACAGTGCTGAAAGTTGCCTGCTAAGAAATGGCCTTGGTCCTGAGAATACCTGCACCATCTGGAAAAACTGGGACTCCTGTTTTTCCCAAAATTGTGGAGATATTTTTCTAAGCAGAATGTAATAAGCTAATGGCAGTGGCTCCCAGTAGAAGGAAATTTGTACCAAAGGTTCCATCTACTCCTGTGTTGTTAAATCTTAGCAACTCTATGTGCCTTTTGTCTTTGCAGTCTCTGTCTCCCCTGTTTGCACATCCAAGATGAACTATTTTGTGTGCAAATGCCCTTAGCTACCTCAGGTTTTCTGAGTAAGTGCCTTAGTGAGGCTAGACTGCATCTGGATTTCTTATTCATCTGATACTCATCCAGCATTGTGCAGGACTCCAGTTTTTCTGAGATGGGCTCGTCCCCACTCTCAGCAGAGAGTATGCTACATGTTCTTCACCCTCTCAGCAACCTTTATCTATTTAATTAAAGTAAGCAGCTTCTAACAGTGATGTTTTTCATTAACTAGATTGGATGTAATGCAGTTAGCTGGGCTCCTGCTGTTGTACCAGGGAGCCTTATAGAACAGCCCTCCGGTCAGAAGCCAAACTACATCAAAAGATTTGCATCTGGTGGCTGTGACAACCTGGTCAAGATCTGGAAGTAAGTGCCCTGTTGCCAGATAGAACTTGACACTTTAGGCTTTGAGTGTCCCTGTTAGTATCTCAAGTAATATTTTCAGCATCTCTATTGTATGATCTTTGAATTACTGTTTTAGAGAAGTGTTTTAAAAATGGAAACTTAGTGATGCACAGTATCTCCTATGATTCTTGCAGTTTGTGCCAGCCCTGTGTGATCCTGTCTCTAAGTGTAGGTTTCTGATGGTCTTTGGTTGCCACTTTGATAATAGCAGATTTTTGACAGTAACTGAAGGTCAGAACCTCTTTGCCCATGCTGCTTTCTGTCCTCTGGAAGGGATTTTGTCGGTTCAAGCCATAGGGGTTTTTGGAGAAGTGGGGAACACTTGTGCTTTGTATTGTATTGATGAACAAGGAGTCTGAGTGCTACAATCCAAAGCCTTCCCGAGCAGGGGATGAGATGATGAAGGATGCTGCTGCTGCCTTTCTGACTATGTGGCTGTGTTTTCAGGGAAGAAGAGGGTCAGTGGAAAGAAGAGCAGAAGCTGGAGGCTCACAGTGACTGGGTACGAGACGTGGCCTGGGCTCCATCCATAGGTTTGCCAACCAGCACCATTGCTAGCTGCTCACAGGTGAGGTTTCTGTGGAGTGACAGAGGCACCTGCTGTGCTCACTTCCATGTGCTTCCTTCTCTGTTTTTCCAGTAAAGGAATTGAAGGAATAGAGCTGTTCTAACAGGTCCTCTTGGCAATGCTTTGCTGTATTTGGGTCTCTGCTTAAGAGCCTTTGATTCCTGTTCCTCCCTAGCTCAGAAGCCCAATAGAAGCATTTCTGGACAAAGGTTTATGTGTGTGTGCACCTCTGTACCAAAGACTGCCTTCTGTTTTGAAAATTATTTAACAGAATGGCCTCACTAGGAGGAAGACCTTCCAGCTAATGCCATATTTTAGTGTTTTAGGATCAAATTTACTGAACTTCCTTCTGAAAGTACTGCTTTTAATAACTGGCATACTTAATGATCTCTGATGTCCTCAGCCCTCATACATGCAGACACGTCAAGGGGTGGTGTCTGAGCTGTGATTTGGAAGTGTGGCTCCAAGGGCAGATGAGGGTTGTGCTTCTTGTGCCCAGCCAGCTTGGTCTCTGTGCTGTTGCAGGATGGCAGAGTGTTTATCTGGACGTGTGACGATGCCTCTGGAAACTCCTGGTCGCCAAAGCTGCTGCACAAGTTCAATGATGTTGTCTGGCACGTGAGCTGGTCCATCACTGCCAATATCCTTGCAGTGTCTGGAGGAGACAACAAAGTGAGTACTGCTGCCTTGGCTTTTAGCCCTGTGCGTTGTTTTCAGAGGAGCTGAGATGAGACTGTCACGTGTTTAACACAAGGCTGTCATAGAGTCTCCTTTGCTGTGATGGGGACATTTTTCAATGTGATTCATCAAGAGGGTAAGAAGACCCTAACCTTTAGAAAACTACTTGCACTGCTTTCTGAATCGTTACTGGAGGGTAAGGAGAAATGCAGGCTGAACTTGATTTTGTGGGTTACTGACAATTCACATACTCTTCTCATATGACTGTAGGCTATCACCAAACCCATGCTGTGGTAGCTGCAAGAAAAGGGGAAACAGGGTGTGCCTGAAGCTGAAAGCTGTTCCTGCTCTGTTTTTGAGGTGACACTGTGGAAGGAGTCGGTGGACGGACTGTGGGCGTGTATCAGTGACGTGAACAAGGGCCAAGGAGGGGTGTCTGCTGTGACAGAAGGGCAGCAGAACGAGCAGTGATGCACAGTGGAGTACTCCAGCTGCAATGAGTGATCACTGTCCCTGATTTGCTATGTCTTTAGCAGGATGAGAACTGATTTTATCTAAACTGGACACGAACATGGGAAACAATTATCCAATTTTATGAGCACTCTATTACTGGGAGGCTACAATATGTTGCTAATCAGCCTTAATTGACATTCCCTTAAATTTAAACAGTATAGCCGAGTACTGTGCCTGATACTACTCCTTGATACTGTAGGAATTATTCCCTGCTTTTTTGGTTTAGGGGTCAAATTTGATTGGATGTGCTGTCAGAGCTCACGCACTTGAACAGAACAGGAGGAAGCTGTCAAGCAATGAGGTGTGAACTCCTTCATGCAAGGGGACAAATGCTCTGTGCCCTCAAAGACCACTTTCAAGTGAGAGGAAGAGCTGATGGAGGTCTCAGGTTAGCTGGTAGTGTGCTACCTAGCTCTGCTGGTAACAGTGATGTTGTACTAGTGTCTTTTGGAAAATAATGTGCTTGGCCAGGTGAAAGTCTCTTTGCTTTCCTGAAGATGAAAAGGAGTAGTGGAATGCATATGTCTTCTGCTTTACAGTAATCTCAAACTGGGTTATTTAACCAACATCAGTACATCAAACCATGGTTTGAAGATTTATTTTTTTTTAGTCACACTTCTGTACTGTACCTCAGTTGTTTGGATTTTTTTTTTGTTGAGATACCAACAGAATAAAATCCTATTGGTTAAAACCTGGTGTGCTGTATTAAATTATCTTTTCACAGGACTGCCTTTTCAAGGCAGTCTGCAGTCTGTCTTCAGCCAGGCCACAGTCACATCTTCCCATCCATGTAATTAGCTTTGCAAGAGCTCGGGTTTTTTGGTGGGGTTTTTTCTTTCATGTAATGGTACATCACGAGACGAGGCTTTACAAACCTTGCTCTTCCTTGGCAATTCCCAGGGAGAACTTAAGCAGTGCCAGTTCCCTTTTCTGCTCTTACAACAACTTTACTCGTCATAAGGGAAGAAAGAAGGACATGAACCCATTAGCACACTTTGAAGTTAGTTTTAAAACCGACGTTAGCTGGTGTTTTATGAGAAGTCCTGGAAAAGCGGCAGTATTTCTTTATTAGAGTTTATTAGAGTTTATCGGAGTTCCGCCCCTCGGGCGCAGCCCCGCCCCTCGGGCGCAGCCCCGCCCCTCGGGCGCAGCCCCGCCCCTCGGGCACTGCCCCGCCCCTTCAGGTACTGCCCCGCCCCTCGGGCACTGCCCCGCCCCGGGCGCATCTTATGTATGTTATACTAAATATTTAGGTAACTCTAAGACTACCTAAATCACCTCAGAATATTTTAAAACTGTCAGGGTACAAGACAAAGAATAACAATTCCATTTGGTGACTACAGAAGAACAAAATCTCTAAAGCACTTTTGTGAAACAGAACTGCGACAAACTGCATTTCTGAGTTTAAAACTCGGGTTTCCCATTCAGCTCTGCAGTGTATCCATGTGCATTCCTTTCTGGAGAAGACACAAGGATTTTACCATGGGAATATCAGAATACACCCGTGAAAAACAATGAATATTACATTTTCAGCGCCATAAAGTTATCTCGATTAAATCTCTTGTAGAATTAAACATTTATTGACCAATCTGAGTATACAATGTTTCTCATATCAGTACTAATCTTGGTTTGATTCTGGTAAAATATTAAAAAATCTGACACTAGTAAATACAAAGACAGTATCCAAGGCACTTATAATTAAGGAATTTTACAAGTTTTTTTAGTGTAGAGAACAACTTGCTCACAATAATACATACAATGAACAAGGTACTGTACAAAAATAGGTGTGAGGCCTTTGTGTAAAGCTAGAACACACACTAGTACACAATTCCAATGAAAACAATTGCATATAATTAATTTTATTTTTGTTCCCTGAACTGCACTGTGAATTGCAGCCATTTCTGCACATCAAGCCCTGTTCTCTTTGCTCAGGAGGCAGCTCACCTGTCTCTAAGCTGAGCTACATACTCTGATAATTCTCTGATAATAAACCTCTTTTTCCCTAGACTGCACACAAATGGAATATGCTAGCAATAGTACAAAGAATAAATATAAAACCAAAGTGATACTTTCTTAAGGGGGCTTTACTTGATCATAAATACACCAGCATACAAGTTTCTATTTTTCTTTTGCATGTGATCCCTGGGCCTGTGAGCAAGGTTCCTATTGCTGGATGAACCAAGGAACACCACACAAGGATTCCCTGAGAATGCCTGGTGAGTGTGGAACCATCAACAAGTCCCCTTATTAGCTTATATTTGACCTGTTGCCAAAATAAATACAACTAATTATGTTTCAAATGTCCTATAAAAAAATCAAAGCTATTTTAAATTAAAATATTTTCCCTAATCCAAAATATACAACAGTTACCATGTGAAACACAGTGAGAAACGTTACCATGTAAAGGACACTTAGAAAAAATAATTCCCAAAAATACCCTATGAAGTATTAAACACGATCTTAGAGCTCCCAACAGTGAACTGAAAGGTTGGACTTATGTGGTGTCACATGTGTACGCGGGAGAGAAGCTCAGAGGGTAAAGGAAAGTGGCTGAAGTTATTTACTTACACTTGTGGTCAGTGCAGTTCAAACTGAGATGAAGCCATGTACAACATTCTGAGAACTTGCATAAAAATCCCCTCCCTGGCAATGCAGTGGTTTGTGACTAAGATTATATGGAGTAGGGAGAGTCACTGTAAAACCTCTCCAACGACTGAGGATTCCTGTCTGCTGGGCAGTGGGAAAATAACACAGGTATTGCTATTGCTGCCTGGCCAGTGGCCAGTGTTTGCTCTGCAGCTCCTGGGACTGTGCTTTAACCACACCAACAGATGCTTCCTGAAACACACTGCAAATGAATCACACATTACTTTGGCACTTGTGTTTGCCATTCCTTTTCACACTGCAGATGAAAAGGCAGAAGGCATTTCTGTGTACAGACTGGGACTGTGCTTTAATCTGCTACACAAACAGGCATTTTCTGGTGCTTCTCCAGCATGGTACTTCTTGTTTCCTTCAGTCAGGGCTAATATTCCTGATCCAAACCTGCTACCCAATCTTATGTGAAAGGTACACTTTACCATCTTTTTGTAATGAGGGAGACAGTACTTAGTGCTGAGCTGGCCACTGCTAATAAATCCATCCAATTTATGATTCAAAAAGTTCAGAACTGTTTAACTTGTCTTCTTCATACAGCAAAATATTTTCCATGAGCTTCTTTTTGATCGCTTATCTGTATATTCCAAGATGTCTCTCTGGCTATGGCTGAAAAAAAAAACAAAAAAAAAAACAAAATACTGAGGAAAAAAATACATTGATTGTCTAAGAATAGATGATAATTTTTAATATAAGAAAAGCAAGCAAGCAAACCAAGCAATAAAAATGGCTTAGGAAAAAGTCTGATAGAAAACCACTAAATGCTTTGTAGATTTATTAGTAAATTCATAACCAAGGAGGAAGATTTAAAAGATATCTGTTTTAAAGGTAGGAAGAAGAAGCTAAGCAGTTCTGGAGAAGAGAGGTTTGTCCTAGTATTGTGA